>OY282503.1:46983094-47583094 GCA_958295605.1 Ajuga chamaepitys | reverse complement strand
GTTGATGTTGTTTTCAAGAATTCTGGATTTCAGGTGAAGAACAGTCATACGGGGGGGCACTCTGATTTGCGGGCCTCGTGTTAATGGCCTCTACATTTGGCCGGCTACTCCATTAACCTCTATTCCGCGTTCTATCTTCATGTCGGTTAGACAAACTCTCCCTATATGGCATGCACGCCTTGGTCACCCGTCCTAAAAAACATTAGACTATGTTATATTTCGTCATAATTTGCTATGTAATAAACTTTCCTCTTTTACTTGTGATTCATGCAAGTGTGTCAAAAGTCACAAACTGCCTTTCTCTGAGTCTAGCTTGTCTTCATCTGCTCCTCTTGAGTTAATCTATTATGATTTGTGGACATCGCCAGTTTTATCTATAGATGGGTCTAAATATTACGTTTTTTGTTGTTGATCATTTCAGCAAATATATTTGGTTGTATCCACTTAAATACAAATATGATGTGTTTGCTACATTTATATTGTTCAAAGCTATAGTTGAGAATTACTTCAAAACTAAAATCGTCACTCTATACTCCGTGTGTCTTTGTTGGGTACTCACTCACTCACTCAGAGTGCTTATCTCTGCCTTGACAAGTGCTCTGAAAATCGCTAGTCGCTAGTCGGTCGATTTATTGGGGCCTAGCGCCTAGGCGGCACCATCTTACACGAATAATTTAATTATTTAATAAATAAATAATACATACAAAAATATTAAAATATAGACCACCACCTTCAAATTTTAAAATAATTTACAGCTGGTAGAGGGGAAATTACTAAATTAGAGTTGTGAGAAGAAATTAAAATTTTAAAGGGCACATCCAAAGTCAAACACACTAACAAGGTAAGAAAAAAAAAGAAATAAAATTTAAAAAATTAAAATTAAAATTGAAAAAAAATTAAAATTTGGGCAGTTAGGCGGATTAGTCGCCGACAAATGCGGGGAATGACTTTTTTGCCCGATTTTAGCTTAAACGGCTCGGCCTAGGGGTGCCTAGCCGGCAACTTAGGCCGAATTTTATGACACTGGCCTTGACATATCTTCCCATAAGGTGTATACATCTCGCCATGTTGACTTCATCGAAAATATCTTTCCTTTTTCATCTCTCATAGCCACACCTCATCCCCCCTTCTGTGATACTCCGGTAACCACTCCTTTATTATCACTATCACCCATCCCATAACCACCGACAAAACCGCCACCACTGCCCCTCAATGACCTTCTTCACCACCGCCAGTTTAACTGGCAGCTCCCACGATGCATCATATGACAACGCGTCCCAAGAATAATATATTCAAGCTAAACATGCGGCATTGCCTTAACTCCCCTCTCACTTGTCCTGTTGAACCCTCTTATGTTTCTCAGGCTCTTGCAAATAGTCGGTGGCGAGAAGCAATGTCTGCAGAATTTAATGCGTTACTAAAAAATGGGACTTGGGATTAGCCTCCTGATATCTCTCAAAATGTTGGGTGTAAGTGGATCTTCGTATTAAAAGAAAGCCTGATGGCTCGATTGAAAAATACAAATCCCGCCTAGTTGCAAAAGGCTTCCATCAGTGCCCCGACATTGACTTCTCTGAAACCTACAGTCCTGTGGTTAAACCAGCTACAGTACACTTAGTACTTAGTATTGCCATATTTCGTGGATGGTCTCTTTGCCAATTTGATATCAACAATGCCTTTTTACATGACACCTTATCAGATGAGGTCTATATGTCTTAGTCGCCTAGTTTTTGTGATCAAAATTTCCCGGCTTATGTTTGCAAACTTCAGAAGTTGATCCATGGCTTAAAACAGGCTCCTCGTACTTGGTACAATGCACTTCATTCTTTATCTCCTCTATTGGCTTTACTGCCATCAAATCAGACGAGTAACTCTTTGTGTACAACTCCAGTGGAGTTACCACGTATGTTTTGGTCAATGTTGATGATCTCATTCTTACAGGCAGTGATCCCGGGTTTCTTTCTCGTGTTGTGCATCATCTGGGCACTCACTTCTCTATTAAAGACCTTGGTTCGCTCTCCTATTTTTTGGGCATAGAGGTTCTCAGGTCTCCAACTACTTGTTTTTTTATCTCAGCGAAAATATGTCACTGATCTTCTCATTCGCCATAAGATGCTCACTGCCAAACTGGTTCAAACTCCACTAGACACAGGACTTCTCTCATGCTTCATGATGGTTCTCCTCCGGCTGATGCAACCGTCTATCGTCAGGTACGTGACAGTCTCCATTATCTTCAATTTACTCGTCTTGATGTTGCTTTCACTGTTAATAAATTATCTCAATTCACACATGCCCCTACTACCACTCACTGGGGTGCTGTGAAGCATCTACTACGTTATATAAATTGCTCTCGGGATCTTGGCATTACCCTTCGTGCTAACTCTCCACTTTCTCTTCATTGTTTCATTAATACAGACTAGGCGAGTAATAGTGATGATAGAACCTCCACCGGTGCCTATGTTGTGTTTCTCAGGGCTAACCCAATTTCTTGGTCCACATGGAAGCAATGATTGGTGGCCCGATCATCCACTAAGGTTGTGTATAACGAATGTAAGAAAGAACACATAAACGAAAAAATAAATGACACAAAATCTAACGTGGTTCACTAACAATGTGTTAGCTACGTCCATGGCCAGAAGAGAGGAACTAATTTATTTAGATGTTTACGGATTACAGACTAACATAATTTAGGCTCATACTCTTTTCAGATTGATTCAGATTGAACTGATTGACGTCGACAATAAGGCTATAAATAAGCCCTAAACAGACTAATACAAAAAATAGGTCGAAATTGAGCCTAAAACGTGTAAAACATACCTAACCAACTTAACGGTTCGAATTGTCGCAGCCGCGTTCTGGACACGGACACCGACTCTTAACTAGCACATTTTTTAAGCGACCACGAATAGACCTGTCGCGGCAACATTGCACCTCTAGTCCCAAACGCCTTATTCAGGCCACTTTTGTAGCGACCGCGTTCCTTCCGACGTGGCCGCATCTTCCAAATATGTTCAAACCCAGTAAAACTGATTTTAAGGCATTCACGGATCAAACTTCCACCTTGACAACAGATGTGAACCGAACCGGCGAGGTCCAAGACACTATTCCAATAAATCTCCGCCTTGACTTGAATCTTCTTACAGATCAACAGATGTCCTCTCATGGACCAAATAGATGTACCAGATGCACCCCAAAGATGCCCAGAATTAACAGATGCACTTTAAACGTGCTCAGATTGTACGAGCAACCACTCGTACCCAGATTTGTCCCAAATGATGGGACGACTAACATCTTGTGATGTTCAACAAATTTGAAGCTTTAGACATACCTCTAAGATACTTGAAAAACCTCTTCAGGTGCACCAAACTTCCCGCTGCACTAGCATAGAAAACTCGAGGCATTGTAACATCAACAAAATTAGAACCCTCTTCGGGTACTTCGGACGATGCAAAACCCACCTTCTTGTGGATCTCCATCTCAGAGTGCGGATCTCCATCACCTTCTTGTGACTCATTCAGCTCCACCTGTTTGTCAACACTATCGTTTTCAAACAAAACAACAGACTTCACAGTAGGACTAACTTTAATCAGATTTTCCTTTAAAAAAACAGACGAAGCAGCAGCAGCAGAAATAGACAAAGTGGAACCTTACAACAAGTATAAAGTTCCCCGCTTACACCTTTCAAAGTCACATTCGGTCCCTTGTAGACCCTCAGAATTCCACCTACACCTTTGACCAACTAACGCATAAATTTGTATTAAGCAACTCAAATAACAATTACTCTAGAAGTATTTAGCAAATTAACAATTCAAGTAAACAAAGATAAGAGAGATTTTTGGTTTTATAAATAATAAAAGGATTCAACCTTTGATCGTGCATCCCCTTGGCCCGGATAATCTATATAATTGATGTTATTGTCCGATTGATTTAGCCTTAGAATCCCTACTCCAAGATTAATAACAAGCTCTACTAACCTTTTTGTCTCTTAAGTATAATTAATCAAAACAAGCTCTTCAATTAATCCTACTTAACTTATCAATTCCTAGAACAAACTCTCTAAGAATCAATAGTCAAATGCATTAAGAATCAAGACAACAGAGTAGATACGACATAAAACTCAGAACCTCAGTTTTAGTGGTCGAACTCTATGTTATCCCCAATAGAATAAATCCATTGTCCGCTACATGGGAATCAGATTCATAACAATTATGGATTACAAACTCAATTCTAGCAACACACAAACAAATATCCAAATGGGTGATCAAATCACAATTCAATTCATAAGTGTGAATCAATGGTACACATAATTATGCGTGCATAATATGTCAATTAAATTGTCTAGTTAATAACATTTGCATACATAATTAGTCGTGTAATACTCGTATTGGTATTATTGGACAAATTAATGTTCTTTGACTTGTTTTGAAGCATTAAGGTGAAATTAGACCAAAAAGTCGAACTCGACTTAAACTGGATGCGAGAACAAGTATCACACGTCAAAAACCGAGCGAAAATTGATCCAAGTTTGCTGGGAATTGGTCTCGGCCGAGCTAGAGGAGCTCGGCCGAGCTTGAAGGTCAGCAAAAGATGTAAAACTTGTCTGTTGAAGATTCTCGGCCGAGCCACTTTTATAGGGAGCTCGGCCGAGCCATAAATTCTCGGCCGAGACAGGCGATGGCCCAGCCCAAGTCATGCGCGGATTAATCATTTTCTGGCCCAAATTGAGCCTAATTCATCCTCGACTATAAATAGAAGATCCAAAAGTCCGAAAATTGCACTTTGACATTGATTCGAGAGCGTGGACTTGGAAATTCTGAAGAACCAGAAGACTCAAGATTCAACAACTCGGGTTTTATAGTTTTATAGTTTTAATGTTTTCTTTTCATAGTTTGTTCTTAGCAATCACTATGATCGGCTAAGCGTTTATTTTCCCGTCTTTGACTATGTTGAACCCTAGACTTTTATTTATGTAATTAATTCAGCAATTGCTTAATTTAATTATGTTTTGAGATTACTTGTGTTATTGGATTACTCTATCTTTTATATGTTTGTTATGTGGACTGATCACCCTAGTAATAGGCATATAGCTGTAGCTAGGTCATAAATTCATAATCCGTAATTGTTATGTGTTTGTGCCCAAAAGTAGCAAAAAGTGGTTACTCGCTAGGATAACATAAAGTCGCGGTCACTTGTACCGCGTTCGTGAGTACAACACCGTACCTACTCCGTTGCCTTAATTCCCTATGCGTCTAATTACGATTGTTCTAGCGAGCGTCTCCTAGGACTACTTAATTGGATAGGATTAATTGCTAAGTTCTTAGGATTAATTATACTTAAGGGGTAACAAGGGTTAGCTAAGTGTACCTGTTAATTCTTGGAGTAGGGGTCTCAGAATTAATTAGTTAAGTAGTTGCATTAGTTACGTGGATAGTCAGGCTAGGGGGATACTGGGTTAAAGGCGGGATACTTTTTATTCACTAGTTAAATCATCTTTAGTTCTTTGCGTTAGTTAATTAAATCAAATCAAAACTCCCCCTTATTATATTTATATTCTTAATACTTATCTAGAACTGGTTAGTACAATTATTTAGTTAATTCCTGTTCTCTGTGGGATCGACCCTGACTTGCTCTAGCTGCTGTTAGGAATAATTAGGAAATAAATCATCTTATTTGACTGCACCCGACAGTGCGGTCAAATTTTGGCGCCGTTGCCGGGGAACGGTTGAAATTAATTAAATTTTAGTATTAGCCATTATTATTATTTTTATTTTATATACATTGGGCATTCACTTGTTCGTTTGCATCTTATTACAGCGGTGAATGATCACTCGTTCACGCAGTAACAAAGACTTGCAATTCGATCCAGAGATCACGCGAAGAGACCGAATCCTGCGGAGGCAAGCAAGGGAGAGTCAAGAGGAAACAGGACCTATCCTTTTTCAGTCAGAAATTGAACAAGAGGAAATGGCACAAGAGAAGTCTATGAAGGAACTGGCCAACGCTGGAGTCACTCATCAGCCCTTGTGCATTACTTTCCCGACCTTGGGAGAAAACACTACATTCGAACTCAAATCGGGGCTGATCCATCTTTTGCCCTCATTCCATGGCCTTTCAGGTGAGGATCCCCACAAGCACTTAAAGGAGTTTCACACCGTCTACTCGAGTATGAAGCCCGTCACTGTTACTGAAGAGGCAATCAAGCTGCGAGCCTTCCCCTTTTCTTTAAAGGATTTGGCCAAAGTTTGGCTCTACTACTTGCCTCCCTCATCCATTACCACTTGGGTAGAAATGGAGAGACAGTTTTTGGAGAAGTATTTCCCCGCCTCTAGAGCTACGAACCTCCGGAAAGAGATTAGTGGAGCTAGACAACTGCAGGGGGAGAATTTATATGAATATTGGGAACGGTTCAAGAAGCTGGAGACAAGCTGTCCACAACACCAGATCACCGACCAGCTACTTATCCAGTATTTTTATGAAGGGTTGTCAACAGCAGATCGGAATATGATAGACTCAGCTAGTGGTGGAGTTCTAGTTGAGAAGTCTCCAAGAGCAGCAAGGGAACTAATATCCAAGATGGTTGGCATTGACGACTTTAGTAAGAAAGATTGCCTCTGAGGGCAAAGCTGTCATCAAGCCCTGCCGTATTTGTGAGACATTGGAGCACTCGACCGACGAGTGCCAGGTTCTAGGGAATGAGTTGGAGGCCCATGCCAACGCCGTAGGCTCGGATAATTTTCGACAAAGGAAGTATGACCCCTACTCCCAATCCTATAATCCGGGATGGAGGGATCATCCAAATTTGAGGTATGGAAATCAGCCACAGCAGAATCAGCCGCAGCAATCGGGAGAGCCAAACCGCTTTCCGCAGGGTATGTACCAACAAAAACAGTCGGTTGAACAAGCACCCAGCTCCTCGCTAGAAGACATTGTCAAGAACCTGGCCAACAACATGTTGCAGTTCCAAAAAGACACCCAGTCGAGCATCAGAACTCTTGAGACTCAAATGAGTCAACTAGCTACCGCGGTGAGTCGATTGGAGAGTGCAAACAGCGGCAAACTACCCGCTCAGCCTGAGATTAATCCAAGGAACGTTAGTGCAATTACACTTAGGAGTGGAACGGAGCTTGGAGAGCCTAAGAAGCCCGGGCAAAGTTTAGATGAGGATATTGGCGAAAACGGAGGCAAAATTGAAGAAAATGACGATCAGCAAGTCTCGGCTGAGAAAAGCTGTCTCGGCCGAGAAAGTGATGAGGTGGCAGCCAGGCTCGGCTGAGAATCATCTGTCTCGGCTGAGACACAGCTCCGGCAGAAGAAGATTCCTGCGGCACCTATTCAGACCCGACCATTGCCATTTCCGAGTTGACTCACACCAAAAGTGAAGGATACGAAGGCAAAAGAGATCGTGGATGTATTCAAGAAAGTCGAGATAAGCATTCCGCTAATCGACGCAATCAGACAAATCCCGAGGTATGCAAAATTTCTTAAAGATTTATGCACTAACAAACGCAGGTTGAAGGGGAATGAGAAAGTAATAATGGGAGAGAATGTGTCAGCTATTCTCCAAAGGAAGATTCCTCCGAAGTGCAAGGATCCAGGTATGTTCGTAATACCATGTACAATAGAAAATTACACCATAGAACAAGCTATGTTAGATCTAGGTGCATCTATAAACGTCATGCCTCGGTCAATTTGCCATGCACTAAAACTTGGGCCATTAAAAGAAACGAGGATAGTGATTCAATTACTGACCGGAGTACTACACACCCTGATGGGGTTTTGGAAAATGTGCTAGTAGAAGTAGGTGATTTAGTATTTCCGGCGGATTTCTATGTGTTAGACATGCACGGTGATCCATCAACTCCTACCCCTATATTGTTAGGGAGGTCGTTCTTAAACACCTCTCAAACAAAGATAGACGTTCATGAGGGATCACTCACGATGGAGTTCGATGGACACGTCATTAAATTTAATATATTTGATGCAATTGAATCCTTTGAAAAGGACCATCCTGCTGTGCCTAATAATGTGACTAACCCGTTTGTTGAAAGAAACCATGAGCTGAGCTGCAGGATAAACCGAATACTCCCATATCTTGGAAGCATCACGGAAAGGATCGTGAGAAAATGAAGGAGGTATCATGCTTACATTGGTCAGGGCCAAGGTGGAAACCGCCATGGAATAAGCGCTAAGGGACAAGTGAATCAGTCGAGCCAACGACGTAAAACAAAGGCGCTTGTCGGGAGGCAACCCGATGTTTATCGCATTTTTATTTTATTTTATCGTATATTTATTTTATTTTATGCATTTTGTTTTTATTTTGATGCATTTTTATTTTTGAAAAGTATGTAGGAACTAGCTGGAGCAGAAGGCACCGAACCATAACATTCGAGGGATAAAGCACGGACCAGGGGGTCAAAAGGACGAAAAATCATAACTGGTAAGTTTGCTCGGCCGAGACTCAACCGGGCCAAAAACAGGGGAAACTCGCTGGATACACATCTCGGCCGAGCCACTTTTATACAAGTCTCGGCCGAGCCCCATTTTCTCGGCCGAGACACCCCTACGATGAAAACAGGGGAAATGGCCCTGGACTCATATCTCGGCCGAGCCAAAAAGTCTCGGCCGAGCCACTTTTATACATGGCACGGCCGCGCCAATTATTCTCGGGCGAGCCGAGTGCTGACAGTTTAAAAACTCGCGAACAGAAACAAAAACCCCCCATTCCCTTCTTCCCCCTTTCGAAAAACACACACAACTCACACACTTTCACCTCATAATTCACCTAATACCATGTGTTTCTTCCACCAAAACACTAGAAATCAGTAGCACACACAATTTCACACATCTATCACCGATTAATTTCAAATTTGGTGCGAATTTTTGGACGAGCTAAAAAGGGCGCGAACCGACCTAATTCAAATTTCCCTCGTCTAAACGTGTTTGGTAAGTGAAGCTTCTCTCTACCCTTAATTTTTAGTGGTTTATTTCGTTCGACTGTTGAAGTTTGGGGGGATTTCGTGATAATTTCTTGTTGATTTTTGAAGATGAGCCCTACTTGACTTTGGTCGAAAGTATGTTATTAAGAAGCTCTATTGATCTGAATTTGTGGGAATGTGTATGAATTCGGGATGATTATGTTGTGGGTAGATACAATGTAGGTGATTTTGGTTACAATTTCGAGTTATCGCTCATTGAGACAATTAGTCGAACACCTTATAGACATTGTTTTGTTATGACAATTCCCTAGTTTTAGACTGATTGTACTTGTGTTTTAAAGTAATTACATGCTGATTTTTAGATATAATGGTTCATATTGAGGTGAATCAACTTGATTTGTCATTTAACATGGATTACTTGGTACAATTGATCCGAATTAGTGGCTATTAGAGGTTAATCAATGTGTATTTGGTGTTTGCAAGACCTTAAATTGAACTCATACTTGTTGTGTCATGTGTGTAGGCTACAAGAAATGGGTCCCCGAAAAGGTTCCGGATCATCGAGTCGAGGCAAGGGAAAGGGCAAAGAGCCCATTATGGAGGACCCCATAGTCAATCCTCAAAACTTCCCACCTACCGATAGCAGACATTATGGGTTCGTCCTAGAGAAAGAGGCTCATAAGGCCCGTTTCTCCAAACTGTGCACACGCCCGATCATGCCCACTCGATTTGGCAACGATGACATCCTCCGCCGACTAGGCCTACTAGAGAATGTGAACACACTGCTGAAGAATGCCGGACTACTTGGGTACATGAAAGCTCAGGCCACTTATGCGGGCCTCACCCTCGAATTCCTCAGTACGTTAGAGATCACAATTGACCCCGACAAATGTGGGGCCAAACCTGGGCGTATTTCCTTCCAATTAAATGGAGAGTCACATGAGCTGTCCGTAATCGAGCTCGCGGTACTTTTCGGACAGACTCCCGAACAGCTCGTCGATAGGTGGACACCCAGAGATGCATATGAAAACCAATAGAGGATAGCCGAATTCGAAGTCAACCAATTCTGGGGGTGGTTGACTTATGCACCAGGCCTCGTTGATCTGCAGCCCTATACGAAGAATGCCAAGACTTCATGGATTCGGAGCCCGATAGTCCGTTACATTCAAAAACTTCTCGCACTAACTCTTTTTGCGAGAAAAGAAACAGGGGCCTCCCGAATGCAAGAGCTGGAAGTTTTGTTCGCGATCATGACCGGTTGCAAGGTGGATGGAGCTGAAATTTTGATCGAGCAGTTTGCCCAGATGGTGAAGCGGAAAGAGCCAATTCACATTGGCGGTCTTATAACCCCGATCGCTGCTCATTTTGGGATTCCATTGACCGATTTGACCCCGGTATCCTCCCGATATCAGCTCGACTGGGACGACTTCGAGCATATGCGGATGGTAGTCCGCTCCGTTCCGAGTGGTATAGCTCGTACCCCGACCAACCGGACGATCATGTCCGTGATCCAGACACACGGACCATTCTTGATATTGCCCAATACTCCGTTGACCTTAGTCAACAGTCTCCGAGACCGGCCGAACTTGGCTTTGGCATCCCCGGCCCATATCGCAGCATCGAGGATACCGGACCCTGATGAGGTCCGGAAGTATCATGTGGCTCAGGTGGCCACTTTCGAGGAGGACGAGGGGACTGAGGCAGCCGAGGAGGAAGAGCGCGGCGCAGCAGCTGAAGAAAGCAGTCGACCATCTAGGCCGAGAAGGAAGCACCCAACTACGTCCATTATGAGCGAGGCAGAATACCGAGAGCATTTGGAGGATTTGGTTTCGTCCCTCCAAGAGGATGTCTCTCTCATTCGGGGAGAACTGCAGTCTCGGTATCAAATAGAGGATGATCGATGGGCCCAACAGCAGTCTCGATATCAAATCGAGGATGAGAGATGGGCACAACAACAGTCTTGGCATCAGCAGCAGCTGGACTGGCAGAGAGCACTAGAGGACCGTTGGAACACGCCACCACCCTATTGGGGTCAAGGCTACCCGCCTAACCCACCACCGCAGTAGGAGCATTGTGAGTAGCACCAATTCGAACCACTCTTGTCCCCTACAACTTTAGGTTTTCAACCTAAGTTTGGGGGAGGGGGTGTAAGTGGGTCGGATTGGTTGCATTTCCTCTTTCATTGTCTTTTTGTTAGTTTTTGTGTTGCTAGATTACAAACTTGGTCTGCATTTTGTGGTTGATCGTCTGGCCTGTGAGCCAATGTGTGGTTGATCGTCAGGCCTGCGTGCCTTTATCTGTGATAGCTAGTCAGTTTTATTTAGGTATTGTGTTTTGCATTTGAGTCTAGGATTGAGTTGAACCCGTGATTGTACTTGAGTCGTGTTTACGTGTTTTAAGGACGATCTGGGACATTGTTAAGTGTGCAACGAGTTCGTGATGATCATAAAATGTGTTGAATTTGAATTTATGACGTATGATAGAGCATGACATGTAATGAAGATAAAATTGAGCTTGGTCTTGAGACTTGTGATCAATTATAACCCTGTGAGTTGTTGAGCCAAAATTTGTACTCCCATCTTTGGAGTGATGTCTAAATTCTTTCCGTGTGAATTCTTTGGTTATGTGTAGTTGTCTCTAGAACTTGCCCGGAGTCTCTATCGTGAATATGTCGAAGATGCTGTGATGTAGGATATGATTTTAGGCGGTTTTTGATTTTTTACCTATTATTCAGCCTTTCAATGTCTTCCTTTTCACCAATTAAATTTTCCGTTGTAGCCGAGTTGCGCTTTATAGCTTTTTCTTTGATCGCCCTATGTTACAAGTCACATCTTTTTCATATGAAACCTTTGGCCATTTGGACTAAGAGTGAGTATGAGGGAGGAGGATTGGAAGGTAGTGGGGAATTAATTTGGGTAGAGATGGAGAATGTGGAAGGAAAAAGGGGAATGCAAATGATAGGTGAAAGAATCAAACTTAACCTAACCTCTCCTAAGTGTTATGTGTTTTGAACCAATTCATCCCACTATTTTCCCCACAAACGTTGGTTTTCAACCAAGTTTGGGGGAGGGGGTGTAAAGTGTGACGTATTGGTCAGTGTTGAATAGTTATTCATGTAAAAAAAAAAAAAAAAGTTGTGTAAATAAGTGTGTTGCTATTTTTTGTTCAAGGAGAGGTTAGGAGGCTAAACAATGCTTATTGAGTTGAATTGATGTTAGAAATTGGGTAGTCCCAAAAAAATTGTGGTGCCCGAAAATAAAGCATGAGAAAGTGTTGAGTTATGATAAAGACTTTTGTTGGGTGAAGGAATTTTCTTGTGGGGAGTTTGCTGAAATTAAAAGAGTGAGGATTGAGTGATTGTTTTGAGGGGTGGTTGAGTAGGAAAAACTCGATTAGTCCAAAGATTAGTCACTTTTATCCAAATATTTCCCACCTTACCTGAAGCCTACATTACAACCTAAATAAAGACCTTTTTGATCCTATAGCACACATGTCAAGTACGAGGTCTGATTTAGATAACGGGCAAGCATATGGTAGGCATTGCATGTAGTCCAATGCGAGTGAATTACCTTTACCTTATACACTTGAGAGAAGAGTGATATACTTAACCCGTAAGGATCACTTGTTGAAAGTATCGAGTCTCGAAAGTAGTCGAAGTTGCTATGTTGGATATGCTCAGGTTATCGTATTGTCTTTCTTTATTAAAATATGTTCTGAAACTTTGGTTAGCCACTTAAAGTCGCTTTAAACACGTGTCTTTTGTGTTTCTTCTTTGCTTTGATTTGTTCGGGACGAACAAAGGTTAAGTTTGGGGGATTTTGGTACACATAATTATGCGTGCATAATAGGTCGATTAAATTGTCTAGTTAATAACATTTGCATACATAATTAGTCGTGTAATGCTCGTATTGGTATTATTGGACAAATTAATGTTGTTTGACTTGTTTTGAAGCATTAAGGTGAAATTAGACCAAAATGTCGAACTCGACTTAAACTGGATGCGAGAACAAGTATCACACGTAAAAAACCGAGCGAAAATTGATCCAAGTTTGCTGGGAGTTGGTCTCGGCCGAGCTAGAGGAGCTCGGCCGAGCTTGAAGGTTAGCAAAAGACGTAAAACTTGTCTGTTGAAGATTCTCGGCCGAGCCATAAATTCTCGGCCGAGCCACTTTTATAGGGAGCTCGGCCGAGCCATAAATTCTCGGCCGAGACAGGCGATGGCCCAGCCCAAGTCATGCACGGATTAATCATTTTCTGGCCCAAATTGAGCCTAATTCATCCTCGACTATAAATAGAAGATCCAAAAGTCCGAAAATTGCACTTTGACATTGATTCGAGAGCATGGACTTGGAAATTCTGAAGAACCAGAAGACTCAAGATTCAACAACTCGGGTTTTATAGTTTTATAATTTTAATGTTTTCTTTTCATAGTTTGTTCTTAGCGATCGCTATGATCGGCTAAGCGTTTATTTTACCGTCTTTGACTATGTTGAACCCTAGACTTTTATTTATATAATTAATTCAGTAATTGCTTAATTTAATTATGTTCTGAGATTACTTGTGTTATTGGATTACTCTATCTTTTATATGTGGACTGATCACCCTAGTAATAGGCATATAGCTGTAGCGAGGTCATAAATTCATAATCCATAATTGTTATGTGTTTGTGCCCAAAAGTAGCAAAACGTGGTTACTCGCTAGGATAACATAAAGTCGCGGTCACTTGTACCGCGTTCGTGAGTACAACACCGTACCTACTCCGTTACCTTAATTCCCTATGCGTCTGATTAATATTGTTCTAGCGAGCGTCTCCTAGGACTACTTAATTGGATAGGATTAATTGCTAAGTTCTTAGGATTAATTATACTTAAGGGGTAACAAGGGTTAGCTAAGCGTACCTGTTAATTCTTGGAGTAGGGGTCTCATAACTAATTAGTTAAGTAGTTGCATTAGTTACGTGGAGGCGGAATACTTTTTATTCACTAGTTAAATCATCTTTAGTTCTTTGCGTTAGTTAATTAAATCAAATCAAAACTCCCCCTTATTATATTTATATTCTTAGTACTTATCTAGAACTGGTTAGTACAATTATTTAGTTAATTCCTGTTCTCTGTGGGATCGACCCTGACTTGCTCTAGCTGCTGTTAGGAATAGTTAGGAAATAAATCATCTTATTTGACTGCACCCGACAGTGCGGTCAATCAACAATCCCAAATAACATAGAACATTCCAAAACATAATCCAATCAGTTAATAACCGTAAAAATTACATAAACATCCTAAATTCAAGGTTCAACTAATGATCAAGGGCTGAAATTAGAGTGCTAGCCACTCATATCAACTATTACAAAGATAAAACAAGTGAAAATCAAAGAAGACATTAAAATAAGATAGAATGAACCAAAAGATTGAGTTGATGATCTTGATCTTCAACCCACTTCCAATTCCTAGTGCATGGTGGTTGAATATGTGTGAGAAATGGGTGATTGGTTAGGTCAAATTCGAAATTGACCTTATATATATAGAGGAGAAAGTGTTGGGCTGAAAAATAGCAAAAAACGTGTTTCAGGATTAAAAATAGGGTACCGGGTTGCGATCGCAAACCATTTATTTTGCTTAAGGTAGGATTTGGTTCACGGACTAGGTCGTGGCCGCGAACAGAGGTCGCGGGTGCGAACCGTGACTTGGCTTTTTGACTAGGTTTTGCTAGATTGGTTGCGGTCGCGACCATAAGTCGCAGGCGCAATTTCTCACTCGAACCTCTTCCCTTTTGTTTCAACCTTGGCTCATTTTTCGTTCCGGACTTCTTCGAGACTTGTTTTTGGGTCCTATATTGCCTGTATTGTCCTGAAACGAGTTCAAACACATAAAATGATCCAATAATACAAATATGAACAATACGCGGCCAAATATGCATGCAAATATCAATAAAACGACACTTAATTTGACCTAAAATGCATGTATGAAAATGTGTACCACTATCCAATAAACTAAGTGATATTAGATTCTTTGTCATGTGTGGAACATGCCTAACATCGTTTAACATGCAGAATCTACCATCATGTGACCGTAACCTGATTGAGCCTATTCCAACCCCTCTTGCAAATAGAATTGTGGGTCATGGAAATATTACCTCTATCCATCTGCTGGTACGTTGTAAACCACTCCCTGCTTTGACATATATCATAAGATGCCCCAGAATCAAGAAGCCACACATCAGTGAGACATCTTTGTTTAGTAGCAACTAGATCCAGATCTTCCTAGAAGCTGATGTTATCTCCGTCAGCAACAACTACAGTGTCAGCTTTATATTCCCCCTTCCTCTTCTTCTTCGGACAATCATTCTTCCAATGCCCTATCTCTTTACTGTAGTTACAAGTGTCATCCGGTTTAGGACATCTGAAGCCTGATTTCTTTTCCCCTGAAATTCTAGATCCCCTACTTCCACTGGCTACTAGCCCAGAAGCCTGACTATCAGTACTTGTACCTGATGCCTTATGGTGTAGCTCTCTGGTATGCAGAGCTGATCTAACTTCCTCCAGAGACACAATGTCTTTCCCAACAATAAAAGACTGAACGAAATTCTCATATGATAGAAGCAAAGAAACAAAAGAATTAAAGTAGCATCTTCATCTCCTATTTTAACATCAATATTACACAACTCCATAAGAATTGTATTCAATTGATCCAGATATTCACGAAGCGTCTAACCTTCGTGCATACGCAGACTGCACATACATTGTCTCAAGAGCAACTTATTGATAAGTGACTTCGGCATATACATACTCTCCAACTTCAACCACAAACCTGCCACAATTTCCTCCTCTTTAACCTCGGTAATGATAACATCTGTAAGACACAACATGAGCATTCAGTGCGCTTTCTCCTCCAGAATGACCATCTCAGCCTCTCTGAGAGCCACAGTCTTGCCCTTGCTCTTCTTATCCTTCGACATTAGCGCCGCCCACATCCCTTGTTGTTTCGACAAGGCTTGTATCTAGATTTCCCACAGACTGAAACTATTCCTCCGGGTGAATTTTTCGACTTTCATGTTTATCCCAGACATCTTCCTCACCAGATTGCAGAACCCCCTTCAACAAGGCTCTGACAACAATATATTAGAACATATGTGAGAAAGAACACAAAAATGAGAAAATAAACGACACAAGATTTAACGTAATAAACTAACAATGTGTTAGCTACATCCACGACCAGAAGAGAGGAACTAATTTATTCAGATGTTTACGGATTATAGATTGACAGAATTCAGACTCAGACTGTTTTCAGATTGATTCTGAATGACCAGACTGGCCTAAGGTCAACAATAAGGATATAAATAAGCCTTAAACATACTAAAACAAATAATAGGCTGAAATTGGGCCTAAAACACATAAAACAGACCTAACCAACTTAACGGACGCGACTCCATCGAACCGTCGCGGCGCGTTCCTGACATAAACACCGACATCTTAACTAGCACGGTTTTGAAGCGACTGTGTACAGCCCTGTCGCGATTGCCACGAGAGGCAACCTGACGCGTCGGCGTTGCGCCTCCAGTCCCAAATGCCTGATACAGGCCGCTTTTGTAGCGGCCACATTCCTTCCGACGCGGCCGTGTCTTCCAAACTTGTCTAAACCCAGCAAAACTGATTTCAAGGTATTCACATATCAAACCTTGATAACAACTGTGAACCGAAACTGACAAGATCCAAGGCACTATTCCAACAGGCTGAATATCGGTCGATTGCTTCAGCTGCTGCTGAGATTTAGTGGCTTCATTCTCTCCTTGGCGAACTGGGCATCTCTCTTACCGACTCTCCAATGATTTATTGTGACAATATTGGTGTTACATATCTTTGTTCTGATCCTATCTTCCTCTCTCGTATGAAATACATTGCCATTGACTTTCACTTTGTTTCGAGATTTGGTCAAGACGTCTCTGCTTCGTATCTCACATGTCTCCTCCTCCAATCAACTTGTTGATGTTCTCACCAAACGTCTCTCCTGTGCTCGGCTCTCACTTCTCATGGACAAGATTGGAGTTACTGACCGCACTCCATCTTGATGGGGGCATATTAGGGATATATATATATATATATATATATATACAATGTATTTCTGTTGTTTTAGTTTAGTTCCATATCGAGTTGTATGTACACTTCTCATTGAGATTCTTTTGTATTTATATTCTCTTGATCTTATGTAAAGTGTATCAAACTTATTTTCCCTATAAATGTCTCCAAGGAAATCAGATGGGCCTCTCTATGGGCTGTAAAATCTATTCTATATCTATCTACATCTATACTATATAAAATCAAATACACTATTTATAGTAAAATATACATTGCCCCACCTAAATACAAATTTACCTGAAGAGGAAATCTTCCTTCATTTTCATTTCAGACTCTAACACATGATTTGGACCGTTGTGAAAGTTGGAATTTCAGTAACAAAGAAGCAGAAATTTGAAGGCAAATTTAATAAAATGCGGTACTGTTCACAACAACAATTAAATTATAAGTGGGGTTTTTATTTATTTGCCAAATTACGTGAACTCGCCTGTGTATATCTGACAGATACTGTTTGTTAATAGCGCCTGTGCTACAGGCGAGATTAGAGTTAGTCTTTTTCTTTTTCTTCTTTTTTTTTTTTTTTTGTCTTCTTTTAATGTTTCTTGTTTTTTAATAATAATAATTATAACAACAACAACAACAACAACAACAACAACAACAACAATAATAATAATAATAATAATAATAATAATAATAATAATAATAATAATAATAATAATAATAATAATAATAATAATAACGTCAGGGGTGTGCACGTGGGGTTATTCAATTTTTTTGGAACAGTTCGATTCAGAAATTTCGGACCTAACGGAAGTTCAGTCGGATAATTGGAGTTTTTTTTTTTTTTTTTTAATCTTTTGAATAATAAATACAATTTGAACATAATATATTGACGTCTAATTAATATTAATAATAAATACAATTTATATTAATTATTAATATATTATGTTCAAATTGTATTTATTATTCAAAAGACAAAAAAAAAATCTCCAATTATCCGAACTGAACTTTCGTTAGATCTGAAATTTCTGAACCGAACTGTTCCAAAAAAAATTAAATAACCGCAACGTGCACACCCTTAACGTTGTTATTATTATTATTATTATTATTATTATTATTATTAAAAAACAAGAAACACTAAAAGAAGACAAAAAAAAAAAAAGAAAAGAAAAAAACTAACTCTAATCTCGCCTGTAGCTGTGTAGCACAGGCGCTATTGACAAACTTAAAAAAAAAAAATTATAATGAAGAGGGGCGACATTAAAACACTACCTGTCAGATAGCGAGTTCGTAATTTGACAAATAAATAAAAACTCCACTTATAATTTTAATATTATTATGAACAGTACCGCATTTTATTAAATTTGAATAATCTGCCCGATGAAAATATAAAAACAGCAATAACCTTGGCTTTATACATCATAAAACACAATAGAAGAAACTAGAAGACGAATAAAGCAAAGATCAAAGTCGAAGCCATCCATGAAGTATAGTGTAGATTCCGGTTCACTCCATTTTGATGATACAACGAAGGCCTTCACCTTTCAGCATCAGCTCGAAAGCCTTGTTAATCTCACTAAACGGCACAGTATGAGTTATAAACTTCTCCACTTCAAGTTCCTACACATACATTATCATTCATTCATATGGTTACAAAATCCATATCCATCTACTTAAATATTACAAGAAGAATCGAGAAAGTTACCTTGTTCATGTACATTTCAACGACGGAGGGGAGATCAGAGCGAGGCTTATAGTTCCCAAAGAAAGTACCCTTGAGAGTCCTCTCGTTCAAGAAATTCATCGGATGCGTCTTGAAAACCGCGTCTTTATGAGGCACGCCAACTAGGACAGCCACCCCCCATCCCTACAAACAATGTTTCCTATTTAGCACACTAAATTGCACATCATAATAATTTGTTACAAGTAAAACATTGGAGTTTACATCATGAACACATTCGAATGCAGAGATCATGGCGTTGATGTTTCCAGTACACTCAACACTGCGGTCGACTCCTCCATCAGTCATCTCAGCTATCACCTACAAATACAATTCACCAAAAGATCGAGTGTTAATATTTACACACATATACTTATTGATGAATCTAGCTATCAACTCACCTCTTGAACTGGCTTCGTATAGTCTTTTGGGTTCACAAATTCAGTCACACCAAATTCCTTTGCTGCCCATACACAAAAAGAGAAGAAAACACATAATGTTTTGATGCTTGAATTTAAATAAAAACATATTTGGTTATGTATTATATACCTTGTTCAAATCTGGCAGAGTTTAAGTCTACACCAATAATTCTTGAAGCACCGGCCAATCTTGCTCCTTCTGCAGCCTGAAAATCAGGATGAGATATTTTATACAAAACCATGTTCCATCTTAAGGAATAAAGGGCCGGGAATCAGAAAACATACAGCAAGCCCAACTGCTCCAAGTCCAAAAATAGCAACAGAAGAACCTTTACTCGGTTTCGCAACATTCAGTGTAGCACCAAGGCCTAATACAAAATCAAATTATGTTAATTTGAACAAAAAACAAAAGACAACAGTAAAATATATACCTGTTGAGATCCCACAGCTAAGTACACAAACTTTATCGAGAGGTGCAAGGGGATTGATTTTGGCAACACAACCAACATGAACCACTGTGTATTCACTAAAAGTGGATGTGCCAACGAAATGGTAAACAGGCTTTCCGTTTATAGAAAATCTTGTTTTGGCGTCGTTGATCATCACTCCCCTGTCAGTGTTGATTCTAAGGAGGCTGCACATATTGCTTTCTTCGGATTTGCAATGTCGGCAATCCCCGCATTCCCCTGTGAATACCGGAAGCACATGATCGCCTGCCGCCACCTCCGTAACACCTTCACCCACGCTCTCCACGATCCTATGTACCCACCCGTAAATACCAAAATCATTCCAATTTTGTGACTACCAAAATTTAATTTAAAATGTGGAATTATGGAGTGAATTAACATACCCTGCTGCCTCATGTCCTAGGATTCGAGGAAACACGGAATCTTGAGCCTGAAAATTTCGACAAAACAACAGACAGCCTCGTGAGTACATTTTTTTGGGAATTCCGATTAGTTGTGTTAATTGAATAATCAATGATACTTCAATTTTTGCGGCTGACAAACTGGCTATATGCATATATCACATACTTAAATTCTTGAGAGTGACAATATATAGTTACCTTGGCTTCCCAGAAGTAGACATCAGTGTGGCAAAGGGATGTGAAAAGAATCTTGATTCGGACTTCCATCTTCTGGGGTGGCGCCACCTCCACCTCTTCAATCACCAGTGGCTTACCGGCTTCCCATGCCACAGCAGCTGATATTAAACCCACCCCATCAGATTATATTTTATTTCTTAACTGATCATGTTTGAGGGTGTAAAAAATCATACCTTTGCATTTGATGACTTGACCTGCAGTGCTTGATGACATCTTAATTTGTTTAAAGGACTGGTTTGGTTAACGGTCGATTGTTTGTTGAATTGTATACATGCCAAGGTATTTATGGCAGAGATTATCCATTGGCTGCTTAATTATTGTTTTTACGCCAAAAACAAGAGGCTGATAAACCTCAAGTCGGATCCCAGGTTTTGGTTAGGCGAATACTTGCTCTTTGTTTTCTTTTAACTTTGGATTGTTTTGACTTCTAAGTAGTGGGCCCTTAGACCTGCTACTTTTGCCAAAAGCTCGTGACCTACACAAACTTTTCATTAAAAAATAAAGTTCGTCAATCTAACTCATTTTACAATTCAACGTCACTCTATAATCTGATACATGTTGCTTATTGTATTAAATTATTTATTAGATATAATTTTAATAATAAATAAATAATATAATTTTTATTTTCTAAAATTTCAAAAAATTCAAAAATGGTTTTTTTTTTTTACAAATAAAATCTAATTTTGACATATTTTGAATTAAAATTTGAAGCTCTTTATTTTTTTCTCTTTATAAATAGATGGACTGGTCCGATATTTTAGATGGGTTAAGCCACAGAAATATAGGCCTGAAGTAATAGCTGGCTCGTCCGGATCGATACGATGGACCAAAAGTCCGGCATATCCCGGGTCGATCCGATAATCTTAGTATATTATAGGAGAATACCACGGGCCGAACTCACTATATCTAGGTCTGACCAAATTTTGGCCCGGCCTGAACGGGTTAGGCCGCCTGAATTGCCACCTCTATAAAAAGAGCCTAATGTCTTCTATTATGATCCCACAGAACCCTATAAACGGAGAAGAGAGAAGAAGTAGAGTACAAGAAGACGATGATGATCAACATTTTCAGTACTCGACTGAACGCATTGGAAACTTGTCCAGTTACATGAGTAATAGGGAAGCTCATAACGCTCTTAAATATAAATGATCGAGCATATATGACGAAAATTCGATCCCGCTAATTAAATATATAAGTTGTATCTTTTATATTTGTAATTTAGTAGTTCACACATGTATTTGTAGCTTAATTTATTTTTTCAATTTCGTAATTCAACTTTTGCAATTTTGATTTGGTAATTATTTTAGCATATAATTTTAAACACACTGAAAAAAAAATCAACTTATTGTAATTACGGAATTAAAATATTTCTTTTATCCTTGAAATGTATTAGAAAAGCGCGAAAAATAATATTACCAAAAATATTGATGTTATTGGGAAATAAGTGATGTATTTGGATAAAAGAAATTTTATTTATTAAAATGTTGGGTTGTTAGTGTAAAAAAATATTTTTTAGGTTGTGGGGTATGTTGTGTATGTGGAGGAGAGAGAAATGAAATTTTATTGATAGGTTGGGTCGTGAGAGGTTGTTGATAAAGTGAGTTTTATATCGTATGATTCATGTCAATTTTTATTTATGGAGTTAGGTACAAACGAGAAGGGAAGCCAGCACTAGTAATTTTTGAACTTAAAGAATCTTAGATTTATTGGATCATTTTTATCGGTACAATAGAGAATATGGGCATTTTGAAGATAGAAAGTAAAAATGATTGAAGATTTTTCAAGTTTGTGAGCGAGTAGTGGAGGTACTGATTGAAAAACTCTATCGTTAATTTGATAAATGACCGAAGATCTCACCCACAAAACAAAATAAATACTGGATTGTTCCTTTTACTTTTGTCTGTTTAATCAAATTTGTTCTACCATTTCACTACTACTCCTTCCAAAAACAAATTATTCTCGAGGTCACGTCTTACAAAATATTAAAAAATTTAATTTCAATTTTCTTATATTATATTATAATGAAAAGAATTTTGTCTGTTTATTTTAGTAAATATTTATGGATAGTAGGTAACTATCCTAATATTTATTGAGTTTATTTTGTTAGAGATTTTTTCCGAGTTATTTAAATTCAAGATAAGTGTGAAATACTTATTTCCTAATAAGCCCTTGAATAATTATCCAATACTCAATATAAGGATTGATGGATTTCCACCTCAGACATTTCAATAAAATATCTCATATAAGTTGGTTATATTATAGAGTAAATACCAGAATTACCCCATTATTTTATTTTAATAAATTGGATAGCAAAGAGTAAAGAGTGTGTTAATATAAAATTGTAGATACATCTTAATTTATGCGTTTGGTTTAATTTGAAAGGGACATGGGTGGTTTAAATGTTATCCTAATATAAATGACGTGGTTAGCAAAGTGACAAGTTACTCTAAAACCGGTTTGAATATAGAAAAGTTAAATTGCAGTGAGTGTGGTTTGATGAAAACCAGTTGCCCAAAATCCGTTGTGCTCAGATGGTTTCGTCAAACTCAAACACATCCTTACTTTTTGTACATTCATTCAACATACCACCATTCCTCACGGACTCTTTGCAATTCACTTATTTAACCAATTTTATGCTTTTTTCCTTAAAAAGTTAATTTGTTTTTCATATAAACAGCTACTTTAAAGTTAAAATCCCAATGTAGGTAATCCTTGTTTTAAACTAATTCTCACATTTACCTCTATTTTTCTGTCCTCACTATTTTTTTTTATTTACGTCTTAAAAACACTTTTATTTCAAATACTACTCACTTTCACCTTGAAAGTGATTTTAGTAATTTCTAAATTTGTTCACAAAACAATTACAAACGCTGAATTTATTAGATACATCAGTGCAATCCGATCTCTCTTACACACACAGTTTGAGTTAGAGGTGTGCATGAAACTCGAGATTTACCGAACTATATCAAAAATCCAAATAAAAGCATATCAACTCAAAAAAGAACAATTGACTTTTGACTATCTCCGAACCGAACTGTACATAAAAAAAATACGGTATGATTTTGGATATTCCGTAATATCTGTATCGATAACCGTACCAAACTGTAACAAAGTGGCCTGAACAATCCCATACCGAAAGTCGATATTACAAAAAATTATAATATATTAATCATTTCAGATATAGAGCAATTTACAAGTTTTGTGCATAATGTTCATACATTACTACTTTTGGACAACCTTATTTGAAATGCTTACTTCTGCCTTGATGTTTATGCCAACATAGATTTTAATTTTAGTTGCAACTCTGATGAGAGTATCTTAACCTTTGTTTCCAATTTTAACTTTAATATTAAAATCTTGAAAAATATCTGAATAACCGAGTATATCGTACTGAAACCAAAACGTCTCACCAAATTCGTTAGATCTTAAATACTGTACGAATCTGTCCCAAATTTTGTGATTATTCGTTACGAATTTTTATAAGTTTTGGTTCGATTTCAATTTTTTAATTTTAAAAGTACCAAACTTTGGAATAGACCCGTGCACACCCTAGTTTGAATCCACTTACAACAGGCTTGTCTTTGTCAAATTTATTTTTCAATTTGCTATGACCTCTATATATATAGTGTCAGGTTGAATGACGGGGAAGTCATTTTCTTTTCTCTTTTCCCTTTTAGGTGAAAAAATAAAACACAAAAAGCATTGTTGGATATGGGCCGCATGAATTGCTCCCGTTGTGGCACACGTACAACTGAAAATTAATATATTTTTCCTGAAAAATTTACAGGTGGTGACTATTTTAGGAAAATCAATTTTATCCACGGATAACCTAACCCGATGGATAAACTGTTAATATATTGTTGGCCTAATTTAGTGGTGGTCCATATATTATTAGTCTTCTATGCCCCTTGAGCTCCCCACTAAACCCTAGCTCAACACCTATATATATTTGATATATGTGGTTGTCTTTCTAAACAACCAGAGTGAGACCAAAAGAGAGAAAGAAACAAAATAAGCTTTGTGCTCCTATTTTGGGTCTTTGACGTACAGTAAATAGAAATTGAACTTGGTATTCATTTTCTTTTCTTCTTCTCTTTTCTGGCTTTGTGCCAAAGTGTGAGACTTAAGGTTTGGTGTACCTTTATGATCTTGATGGCACCAAATTAAGGAGTGGGGGTTCCAACTCGATGTGTCCTGAGTTGGCATTGATGACAAGTTCGATCAACAGTGGTATCAAAGCCGGTTGCATCGTCGCGATCGGTAATCTGACCATCGGCGGAAGGCTCCTTGACACGTCGGTTTCTAACCTAGTGTTCCGCAAGTGTACGGATGTAGGTGTAGTACTATTGTCAAGGTCGATCCCACAAGGAATAGGATCTTTAGGTAGTTTGATACCTCAATATTCTAGGAATATCCTAACTAGACACTAATTCAGGAAAGATTGATTTTACTAACTAAAATACTTAATTAACTCTAAATTCAAACTTGAAAACCACGAATAATTAACAATCAAGAGAAAACAGTATCCTAGGGTATCGATTTCAGAATATTTGTTCCAATGATGATTAGAATTAACTTATTGATTTTACCCAATCTAATGTTTATTAAGCGGCGCAACACTAACCTAACTCTCCTCTCGAAGTAATTAGATCGTTGATTAACTAAGACAATTACCCTCTCGAGTCAATTAATCCTAGCAACTCCAAACAGTTCATAAACCTATGCCTCCACAATCATAGACAACTGCGCTCTATATCGTACGTCTAATAACAAACCCCTTCTCTCGAAGCGGATTTGTTAAACGAAATTACTAAACCTAGATGGCCAGTCCAAATTTAGTTGTTAAAACGGATATAAAGATAAACATATCAAAGAACGGAATTCAATAAGCTAAAACATAAATCAAAACATTGTTATAAATAATTCCTACTTTCTAACCCTAGGACACGAATAGCTTAGCTACTCATACCTAGGCTCAATTCGATACAATATTTTAAACAAAACATTCTAAAGAATTAAACTAGGAAAATTGCTAAACCCGAGTATCTTGTCCCGCTGATCGAATCTTCGTCGTCGTCCAAGTCGTCTCGTGCCTCAAACTCGGATAATATGTGTGTTCTTTTTTTGTAAGAAGCACTTGAATCCTTTTTATAGAGTTAGATAATCCCCCTTGAATTAAGAAATCAAATCCTCAATTAAAATAGGATTTTAACAATCGACGCGCCTTTTGACACGGCCGTGTTGCTTTAAATGACACGGCCGTGTCGCTTGCAAAATTCCCTTTTCCAGCAACAATTTGACACGGCCGTGTTGCTTTGTGACACGGCCGTATTCTATTCCAGAACCAATTCACACGTTGCAGACCACTTTTGACACGGCCGTGTTGCTTTGTGACGCGGCCGTGTCGGTTCTTGCCCCGTTTTGCTCCTGGACCGGTTCAGGCCGGTTCAGACCGGTTTGGACCAGTTCTCGGACGATTCGGACCGGTTTGGACCGATTCTTGGACGGTTCGGGTCGGTTCTCACTTATTTTCACTACTTTGGGCCGATTTTTGCTCCGTTTCAACTTGTTTTCTTGTCCGATAGTCGTAAATCACAACTTTTTAGCCTGAAAATGCTCAAAATACCTTAAAACAAGTCAAGTACGTCAATTGGTCACTTATATCATATTTCATACAATTTCCAACCATTTATGCACATAATTCCTAACAAATAGTACCATTCACCGACCTAATTACATGCATAATCAACGTGCATCACTCCTACACGCTGCGCCCCCCCCCCCCGGTCGCTACTCGCTTCCCTCGGTAAGTCGAAATTCGGTCGAAGAATTTCGCTCAGGTGAAGAGGCTGAAATTCCTTTCTTTTATTTCAGTGAGATTATGCATGTGAGGGGGAGGTCTCAGACTAGATCTCAAAACCAAAAGTATGCTAATAACGGTGAATCCAGTGGTAAAAAAGAATTTTAGGGGCAAGAAGAGATCTAAGTCTAGGTCTAGATTGTACTATCATTGTAAAGAAAATGGTCATTTTATCAAAGACTGTCCTAAAAAGAATAATCAGAATAATAATTAGAATGAAAATGCTGGTAATTTCAATTTGTGTATGGTATTCATGATGTCTAATCTGTGTGATTATGTATATGCAAATACTATATCTGATTCTTTGTCTAAGCATGAGTGGTTAGTTGACTCTGGTAGTACCTTTATTATGTCTTCTATTAGAAATTTGTTTTCGAATTATAAAGAGTTTGATTGTGGCTATGTGCTACTTCCAAATGAGAAGAGACGTAATGTGTTGGGAATTGGTGATATATGTCTTCAGTTTTCTTCTGGCTCTGTGTTTACTTTGAAGAATGTGAGACATGTTCCTGACTTATCTCATAATTTGCTTTCTTGTGCTGCTCTTGAGGATGACGTTTTGGAGGGAAAATGGTGGAAGGGAGTTATGAAAATTTTGAAAAACTCTTTTGTTGTTTTCAAAGCTAAAAAGGAAAACAGCTTGTATGTCTGTCGTGTTGAACCTGTTCTTGACTATGTGAACTCTATGAAAAATGATAAGTCTGTGTTATGGCATAACATATTAGGTCATATGAGTAACAAAGGTCTTGATATTTTGCATAAAGGAGGTCATTTTGGTAATGATAAACTGTCTAATGTGCCTTTTGTGAATCATGTGTGTTAGGTAAACAACACAAGGTTTGATTCCCCATTTTCCCTTACCCTATTCAGTCTAATTGTATTGAAGTGCTTGAATAAATTCATGTTAATATGTGGGGTCCATCTAGTGTTTCACCCAGTGGTAAGAAGTATTACCTATCCTTGATTGATGATTTTTCTAAAAAGTTTGGGTTTGTTTGTTGAAACACAAATTTGATGTTTTTGATAAGTTTAAAAACTGGAAAACTTTGGTAGAAAATCAAACGGGAAAGAAAATAAGAGCCATTAGAACTAATAATGGTCTTGAGTTCTGTAATAAGGAATTTGATCAGTTGTGTGCTTCATTTGGTGTTAAGCGTCATAAAAATGTACCTTATGCATCTCAGCAAAACGGGGTTGCTGAACACATGAATAGAACTCTCTTAGATAAGGTGAGGTGTTTGTTATCCTCATCTGGGTTATCTAAGAAGTTTTGGGGTGAAGCTGTATGTGTTGCTGCTTACTTGATAAATAGGTCCATATCTATTCCCTTAGGAGGGAAAGTGCCTGAATCTGTGTTTTTTGGAAAACCTCTTGATTTGTCTAATTTGAGAGTATTTGGTTGTGCTGCTTATGTGCATTAAAAGGTGATAAACTTGACCCTAGATTTAAGAAATGTGTTTTCATGGGATACCCTGAAGAGGTTAAGGGTTATAGATTGTGGATTAGAAGTGAACCGGGCTTTAATGTTGTGACAAGTAGAGATGTTATTTTCAATGAAAATAAATTTCCTTGTTAGCATGTTCCTTTGCCTAATTCTGATACCGCTCCTTTTGAGGTGGAGTAATTGTATGTTGTTAACCAATCTGAAAATACTCTTGAATTGCATGGCAATTTGGATTATTTACATGTGGAAATTAAGATAAGAATGCTTATAATGAGGTGCAGCATGATATGCACGAGTTACATGATGAGCATGATTCGCATGAGTTGCATGATACACATGATTTGCATGATGAGCATGGTGATTTACATGACTATCAGCTTGCTAGGGATAGAGTTAGAAGAACCATTATGATGTTTGCAATATATCTATGTGCAATATGCCTATGTGGGATATCTCTGAGTTTACCTTTAATGTGTTTGAGTCCCTTAAATGCAATGAACCTAAGACGTATCGAGAAGCCTGATACACGTTAATTATGCTTGTAATTAGGTCGAGTTATGATACTATTTTATAGGAATTATGTGCATAGATGGTCAAGAATTGGATGAAATGTTATATAAGTGATCAATTAACGTACTCGGCTTGTTTTAAGGTGTTTTTGAGCTTTTTCAGGATAAAAGGTTGTGATTTACGACTACCGAACAAGGAAACAAGTTGGAAAAGAGTGAAAATTGGTCCAAACCGTCCAAGAACCGGTCCAAACCGATCCGAGCCGGCCTGAACCGGTCCAGGAGCAAAACGGGCTAGAACCGACACGGCCGCGTCAGACCTTCAACACGGCTGTGTCAAAAGTGGTGCACAATGTTCAAAACGGCTCTGGAACAGAACACTGCCGCGTCACAATTGCAACACGGCCGTGTCAAATGTTGCGCATAAATTGAAGTTTACAAAGCAACACGGCCGTGTCACTTAAGCAACACGGCCGTGTCAAAAAGACCGCCGATAAGAGAGATCCTGTTTAATAGGGGATTTTGATTTCCTAATAGGATTTTGAGCCTATCTTCTCAAAGATTCGTCCCCAACTCTATAAAAAGGACCTCAAGCTCTAGGAAAAAGGATCATCAATCACGGAAGAACATCAATTACATCATTCCACCTAGAAGAAATCTTGGAGGACAAAGAAGACGAAGATCATCAAGATGGAGTCATCCGGGTTTAAGTATTCTTTTCTAGTTTAATTCTTTACAATGTTTTTATTAGAATTTTGTATTGGATTATTACTAGGCATGAGTAGCTAAGCTATTCGTGTCCTAGGGTTAGAAAGTAGGGATTTTTATGACAATGGTTTGATTATGATTTAATCTATTTAATTCCATTCTTTATGTGTTTTATCTCTATGTTTTTGCTTAAAACTGAATTTAGCTTGATCACCTAGATTTAGTATTTAGTTTAGCAATTCCGTTTCGAGAGGAGGGAATCGTTATCAGACTTAGAACATAGAGCGCAGTTGTCTATGACTGTGTAGGCCGTGGCTTAGGATCGTTTGGGAGTTATTAGGTTTAATTGACTCGAGACGGTAATTAGCTTAATCAATCAACGGTTTAATCGTTTCGAGAGAAGGGTTAGATTATTGTCGTGCCGCCTAATAAACACTAGAATTGGTAAATCAATAGGTTAATCATATTCAACATTGAAGTAATATCCTGAAATCGAAGCCCTAGGATACCTATTCTCCTTTATTGTTAGTTCTTTGTGTTTCCTAAGTTTGAAGTTATATTTAATTGAGTATTTTAATTAGTAAAATCAACCTTTGCAACTTAGTATCTAGTTAGGACAATCCTATAATATCGAGGTAGCGAACTACCTAAAACTATTCCTTGTGGGATCGACCTTGATAGTTTGTACTACACCTACATCCGTACACTTGGGAAACACTAGGTTAGAAACCGACGTGTCAAGTTTTTGGCGCCGTTGCCGTGTTGATAGGATTTAGCGCTTAGTTTTTATCTTGAAAAATAGGAGGAAACTAGACTAGATTTTATTTTTTCGTAATTATTAATTTAATTTTCGTTTTTATTTTTTTGGTTGATTTTTGTGTTACGCGGTATTTTCTGTTTTTGGTGTTTTCAGGCTTCATATGCTCACCAGATCAAAAGGGAAAGAAACCCTTCCTTTCGATCCAGAAGTTGAAGCGACAGCTCGCAGACACCGAACTAGAAGAAATTTCGCATCTGAGATGGAGAACCCACCACAGCATCCGAATCAGGATGACACACTTAACAGAGTACTGACAGCTCTGGCACGTTTGGATGATCGAGTCACGAATATACAGCAGCAGCTACCTCCACAAGGGCCACAGCTACAACAGCAGTACGGCCCAATTTAGATAGACCCAGCTGCAGGCGAGCGATGAAGATGACACGCCTATTAGCGACTGCTTGAAGCCCAGTCCAAACCAGCAGGCAGGAAGAGTGCAACCTCCACCACTTAATGCCAACAATTTCGAGCTGAAGTCTGCACTAATCAACATAGTGCAGCAAAACCAGTATGGGGGAAGTGTTTTGGAGGATCCAAATGTACATTTGATCAAGTTTTGCAGACTAGCAGACACAATCAAGATCAATCATGTGCCGCACGAGCAGGTCAAGATGAGACTGTTCCCTTTCTCACTGAAGGACAGAGCACTACAGTGGTTCAATTCGCTGGAAGATATCAGAGATTGGGAAGACTTAAGTACTTCTTTTCTGTTGAAGTACTTTCCACCAAGCAAGATGCTCGACCTGCAGAACTAGATCAATCAGTTCAAGCAATTGGACCAAGAGCCATTCGGAGAGGCTTGGGAGCGATTCCGGGATCTTATCCGGAGTTGCCCTCAACATGGGTTCACCAAGAAGCAGCAAGTGTGCAAGTTCTACAATGGTTTACTTGCACCGACTAGAAACCAAGTGGATGCAGCTGCGGGTGGAAGTTTGATGGAGAAGTCAGTAAGGATGGCATTCTCAATCCTGGACGCTATGGCCAGAACGAGCTACCAATGGTCGAATGAGAGAAACATGCCAAAGAGAATAGCCAGTGTCCAAAAAGTCGAGCCCGTCAATAATGAGCCAATTGAAAAGCTCACAGCACAAGTAACAGCATTGACGAGCCAGGTGAATTTGCTAACTAATCTGACGTTAGCACAACAGCCAGGGGGTCCGGAAGAAGTTGAAGAAGTAAAATTTGTGAATCAACGAAACTTCAACAATTTCCAGAACAATCAGCCTCGGTACAACCAGTACCCTCAGAATCAGAATCATCAGAACTTCTCGTATGGGAACGCGCAAAATACACTTAATCCGCCACCCGGATTTGCTGTTACAAATGGCATGATCCATGACGGTAAGAAGTCATCACAAGAAGAGATTGCGCAATCAGAATTTGAAAAGTATGATGAATAGTTAGCTCAGTTGGAGAAGAAAGTAGATGGGAAATTTATGGAGCTAAACAAGCATATCACTGGGCAAGGGGCAGACATCAAGAGGCTCGAGAACACATTGGTGCAAACTCAAGCTAGCATTGGTGAATTGTCATCGAACATGAGCCAACTGATAAAGATAGTAGGAGCTCAACACAAGCAAGGCCAATATCCGAGTGATACGGTGGTTAATCCGAGGGAGCACTGCAATGTTGTGAAGCTAGAGGAGCATGAGAAAAGCATGAAGGACCGTGAAGTGAAGAAATCAAGCGAGGAAGTAAAAAACATTGAGAAGGAGGAGGTCAATACAACCATAGATAAGAAAATTCCATATCCTATTCTTGATGAGTCTTTTGATTTTTGTTTTAAAAAATCATTCTTCGCTAACCTTGACCCTTTAGAGCAATCTAGAGCTGTTGTTGTGAAACAGGAACCACTAAAGGAGAGAATCCAAGATAAAGAGGAAACCAAGAAGAGGAAGGATGGAAAAGAGACGATGAAGAAGAAACCGAGCAGGCCCAAAAAGAACGCAACCACAAGCATGAAACCGAGAAGAGCAACAAAAGCAAAAGATCCAGGGAGTTTTACTATTTCTTGCTCAATTGGTAGTCATGAGTTTCATAATGTCATGTGTGATTTAGGGTCTAGCATAAATTTGATGTCTCTTAAGCAGTATAGACAATTAGGATTAAGGGAAATTAAACGGTCCTTTACTACTATCAAATTGGCGGATGGATCGACATTAACGCCGTTGAGAGTAGCAGAGGATGTAGTGGTAAGAGTGCTAAATTTTGAATTTCCTAGTGATTTCTTAGTTGTTGACATGAAAGGGAATGATGAATTCCCTTTTATCTTAGGAAGACCCTTCTTGGCGACTAGCCAAGCACTAATAGATGTACCTAAAGGGGAGTTGACTTTTCGGGTTCAAAACGAAACAATCACACTAAAAATACATAAGTCGGGTCTAAGGGGTAGGCACAACTGTAGCATTGTGTACACTACCCAAGCTGCTGTAGAAAATCCTCATGACCCAAATAGCTCTTTAATTGGTCAGAAAACATCCGACTCGGGGTGGCTAGAAACTGGTGATAGGAAAAGGACGTCCGGCTGATGACGTAAAACAAAGCGCTTGTTGGGAGGCAACCCGATGTTTATCGTTTTATTTTTAGTATTTCGTTAATTTTATGTTTTTACTTGTATTTTAGTGTTTATGTTTTTAGGAATCAACATGGACAAGTGTGCAAGAAACGGGGGTCGAAAAGACAAAAAATCGCATGCAGATGGAAATCAGAGTAACACGGCCGTGTCTATTTTCAACACGGCCGTGTCAAAACTGGCGTCAAACGTGTGGAATCGTCTGGAAAGCAACACGGCCGTGTCACCAATTCAACACGGCCGCGTCCGATTCAGCTTAAATGCAACACGACCGTGTCACAAAAACGACACGGCCGCGTCAAAAGTGCCCCAGAAAATAAACTTTGGCGCAAATGTGACACGGTCGTGTCAAATTTTCAACACGGCCGCGTCAGTACCTCAGCACCTTAAAAATGCAAGACTCAGGGCTTAATGCGGAGACGGTTGAAACAGAGTCAGTAGGAGGCAATGGCACGACTTCGGAGCTAGTAGGGTTCCAAAACGCCGCCGTCGTTGCAACGATTTGTAAGTTAGCACCAAGGCGTACCACGTTTTTTCCTCCAAACATTGGCTTTCAGCCAAGTTTGGGGGAGGGGGTAGACCGTGGGACGTCTTGGCAGCTATATTTATAGTTTTGATTTACCTCGTTCGAGTTTCTTGCTGTTAATTGTGGGTCCATGTGCCCATTGTGCTGATTTTTATTATTTCGATTGGTGTTATCGGGTCTGTGAGCCCATTTTTTTTTGTGTTGTTGGGTCTGTGAGCCTAAGTTTGACTGCATATCGTTTCCATGTTGAGTCTTAGGAGTTTAGAGTTTAGAGTCTTATTAGTGTTTCAGTTTTTAGAGTCATAAGAAGGATAAAACCCAGAAATAGGTAATAAGTGAAAAAAAAAAATAAAAAGAGAACAATAGGGAAAGATGGATGATGAATAGTTAATGATGAAATGATTTTGAGAAGTAGATGAAAAAATGGCACATAATAGAGCATGAGAGGTGTTTTGAGACGAAATTGAGCTTGAATTTAGAATATTCAATCAACATTAACCTTGTGAGAATTTGAGCCTAATTATACTCCAATTTTCTGAGTAATCTACTTTCTTTCGGTGTGAATTTGATTGAATATATGTACTAGTCTCTAGAACTTGCCTTGAGTCTTTACTAAGAATGAGTCAAGTATGTGTGTGATTTAGGAAATGATCTTAGGCAACTTTTTGTTTAAGCCTATTTATTTGAACCATGAAAATTGCCTTTGACCCATAATGGAAAAAATTGTCCCTAGTTAGTCCCATTGAGCCTAATAGCCTTATTTATTCATAACCTAACAATGTCAGCCGAAACCTTTTGATTTATCTCTTTTGGCCCTAATTGGATTAATCAAGTTAGAGGGAGGAAAATTGGACGGAATTTTGGGTGAACAATTTGTGGGAAGAAATGAGAAAACTAGTGGATAGTCCAAAGATGAAGGGAAAAAAAAAAAGGATAGGTGAAAAACAAGGAAGAATAGCCTCTCCTTTCTGGAAAAAAAAAAAAGAAAAAAAAAGAAAAAAAAAAGAAAAATGTGGAAAAAGGAAAGAAAAGTCTGTGTTTGTTTAGTACTTGTGAGAAGAGGCTATAAAATAAAGTGCTTAAATTGTAAATTTGATTAGAACAGTCGGGTAGTCCCAAAGATGTGGTACCCACAGAATTGAAAAGCACTTAAGTTGTACGGACTTTTGAAGGTGAAGAAGTCACTTTGCGGGGTGATTTGCTGAAATTTGAAGAGTGAGGCTGAGTGATTGTATTGAGGGGTAGTCGGGTTAGACGTAACTTGATTAGTCCAACGAATAGTCACTTATATCCAAATGTATCCCACCTTACCTTAAGCCCACATTACAACCAAAAGAAAGACCTTTTTGATCTTTTGTCACAGGCATCGAGTACGAGGTCTAGTTTAGACGATTGGCAAGCATATGGTAGGCTTTGCATGTAATTCAATATGAGGGGAAATCATTTTAGCCTAAACACTTGAGAGAGGAGTGAAACACTTACCCGGTGAGGGTTGAATAATTCGAAAGTTCAAAGTCTCAAGATTAGTTGATTTTCGCGTTATCACATATGCTCAAGTGAATTGTGTTGCCTAGTTGTTTTAAGAAAAATCAGACTGAAACTAAATTCATCATCTAGTCGCCCTAAACAGATGCATAATCACTTGTATTCTTTGTGTCTTTTTGTATGATGTTCGGGACGAACAACAGTTTAAGTTTGGGGGGTTTTGATACACGTTAATTATGCTTGTAATTAGGTCGAGTTATGATACTATTTTATAGGAATTATGTGCATAGATGGTCAAGAATTGGATGAAATGTTATATAAGTGATCAATTAACGTACTCGGCTTGTTTTAAGGTGTTTTTGAGCTTTTTCAGGATAAAAGGTTGTGATTTACGACTACCGAACAAGGAAACAAGTTGGAAAAGAGTGAAAACCGGTCCAAACCGTCCAAGAACCGGTCCAAACCGATCCGAGCCGGCCTGAATCGGTCCAGGAGCAAAACGGGGCTAGAACCGACACGGCCGCGTCAGACCTTCAACACGGCCGTGTCAAAAGTGGTGCACAATGTTCAAAACGGCTCTGGAACAGAACACGGCCGCGTCACAATTGCAACACGGCCGTGTCAAATGTTGCGCAGAAATTGAAGTTTGCAAAGCAACACGACCGTGTCACTTAAGCAACACGGCCGTGTCAAAAAGACCGCCGATAAGAGAGATCCTGTTTAATAGGGGATTTTGATTTCCTAATAGGATTTTGAGCCTATCTTCTCAAAGATTCGTCCCCAACTCTATAAAAAGGACCTCAAGCTCTAGGAAAAAGGATCATCAATCATGGAAGAACATCAATTACATCATTCCACCTAGAAGAAATCTTGGAGGACAAAGAAGACGAAGACCATCGAGACGGAGTCATCCGGGTTTAAGTATTCTTTTCTAGTTTAATTCTTTACAATGTTTTTATTAGAATTTTGTATTGGATTATTACTAGGCATGAGTAGCTAAGCTATTCTGTCCTAGGGTTAGAAAGTAGGGATTTTTATGACAATGGTTTGATTATGATTTAATCTATTTAATTCCGTTCTTTATGTGTTTTATCTCTATGTTTGTGCTTAAAACTGAATTTAGCTTGATCACCTAGATTTAGTAATTTAGTTTAGCAATTCCGCTTCGAGAGGAGGGAATCGTTATCAGACTTAGAACATAGAGCGCAGTTGTCTATGACTGTGTAGGCCGTGGCTTAGGATCATTTGGGAGTTATTAGGTTTAATTGACTCGAGAGGGTAATTAGCTTAATCAATCAACGGTTTAATCGTTTCGAGAGAAGGGTTAGATTATTGTCGTGCCGCCTAATAAACACTAGAATTGGTAAATCAATAGGTTAATCATATTCAACATTGAAGTAATATCCTGAAATCGAAGTCCTAGGATACCTATTCTCCTTTATTGTTAGTTCTTTGCGTTTCCTAAGTTTGAAGTTATATTTAATTGAGTATTTTAATTAGTAAAATCAACCTTTGCAACTTAGTATCTAGTTAGGACAATCCTATAACATCGAGGTAGCGAACTACCTAAAACTATTCCTTTTGGGATCGACCTTGATAGTTTGTACTACACCTACATCCGTACACTTGCGGAACACTAGGTTAGAAATCGACGTGTCAAAGCCTTAAAGTCTAAATATTCTGATAAATGGCTTGATGCAATGAAAAGTGAGATGAATTTCTTGCGTATAAATGAAACATGGAGTCTTGTACCTAAACCTGCAAATTGTTCTATTGTGGACTGTAAATGGAGGTCAAGGAAAAATTCAAAATGTTAGACTTAAAGCTAGGCGTGTAGTTAAGGGATTTACTCAAAAGGAGGGAACTGATTATGCTGAAATCCTTTTTCATGTTGTTAAATTCACCACTGTTAGCATTATGTTTGCATTAGTTGCGCATTTTGATTGGAAATTGAAACAAATGGATGTGACTACTGATTTTTTGCATAGTGATATTGATAAAAAGATTTATATGAAACAACCTGAGGGATTTGTTGACCCTCAGAAACGTGAATATGTTGGTTTGTTGAAAAAGACTTTGTATGGTCTTAAATAGCCACCTAGACAGTGGAATATTAGAATTGGTAAGTCCATGCAATCTTTGAACTTTGTGAGAAGTGTTGCTTATATTTCAAGAACACTGTTTCTGTGCCTGTGTTTCTATTGATCTATGTGGATGGCATGATGATTATCGGTGCGTGTCTTAAGTCTATTATGCATGTGCAAAAATGTCTTTGTGAAATTTTTTACATGAAAGACTTAGGTGATGCAAAAAAGATTCTTGACATAAATATTGTTAGGGATGAAATAAGTTTAATCTTGTTTTAAATCAGATTTCATATGTTGAAAAGATTTTGAATAAATTGCACATGTCGAATGCTAAACCTGTGAATGTGCCTCTTGCTTCTCACTTTGTGCTATGTAAGGCTCAGTCTCCCAAGACTGAAACTGAAATAAATGACATGAAGAAGGTGCCATATTCTAGTGTTATAGGTTCGGTCTTGTATCTCATGGTTAGTTCAAGACCTGACATTGCATACTATGTGAGTTGCTTGAGTAGATATATGTCTAATCCCGGTTTACCTCATTGGAATACTTTGAAGTGGCTTCTAAGATATTTGAAATCCTCTATGGATGTTGGTTTAACTTTCTCTAGGTGCTCTGAAGGTGTTAAACTTCTTGGCTATGTGAATTCTAATTATGCAAATGATAGGGATAATAAAAAGTCTACTATTCCTATGGTTTATCTTGTGTGGTTCTTACATAAGTTGGCAGTCTCAACTTCAACCTATTGTTGCATTGTATACTACTGAGTCTGAAAATATGGCTGCCACTGAGGCTTTGAAAGAAGCTAGTTGGTTAAGAGGTCTTTTATCTGAAATTGATTTTCTAAATAAAGACGTAGTTGTGTTTTCCGATAGTCAATCTGTCATTCAACTTTGTAAGAACACTGTGTTTCATGATATAACTAATCACATTGATGTGAGGTTTCATTACATACGTGACATAGTTGAAAAAGGGATTGTTAAATTGAATAAAATTCCATCTGAATTTAATCCTGCTGATATGGGTACTAAGTGCTTGCCTGTTGAAAAACTTCTTTCATGTCAAAGGATTTTAAATTTCAAAAATTGGATGATTTTTGGTTCCATGTTCGGTTATTAGCTTGCTTTGTTCTTGCCATTGGTGATTTACATTTGAACTTTGTGTCCTCTTCTACTTCGGTAGATCTTTTGTTCTTTGTGAACTTGAGATGCTTTGTGGTTAATTTTATATTTTTTTTATTTTTGTGATCATGAGTTTACTTTGTGTATTCTGTTATACTTGTATTTTCTTTGTGAACTTACATGTGTACCGGTGATGATGAGTCATCCGGTTCCCCACATTCCTTAGCGCACCGTCTTGGGCCAAAGGTGGAGATTGTTAATATATTGTTGGTCCAACTTAGTGGTGGCCCATATATTATTAATTAGTCTCCTATGCCCCTTGAGCTTCCCACTAAACCCTAACTCAACACCTATATATATTTGATATATGTGGTTGTCTTCTAAGCAACTAGAGTGAGACAAAAAGAGAGAAAGAAGCAAAATAAGCTTTGTGCTCCTATTTGGGTCTTTGACGTACAGTAGATAGAAATTGAACTCTATGTTCATTTTCTTTTCTTCTTCTCTTTTGTGGCTTTTTGCCAAAGTGTGGGGCTTAAGGTTTGGTGTATCTTTTTGGTCTTGGTGGTGCCAAATTAAGGAGGCGGGGTTCCAACTCGAGGTGTCCTGAGCCGGCATTGACGACAAGTCCAATCAACACAAACTAATAATGGGATCGGGGTATTACTTGAACTCGATATTTTAGTGATTGGGTAGGATAGGGTACGAGTATAATGTATTACCCGCTTACCCTCCCTGATTATCCTACCCCGCTTACTCAATTATACATATATGTATTATTATATATGTTATATATTATATCTAATATATTATGTTCATAATATATTATTTAACACATAAAATAATATATAATATAGCATTTACATATTATATATGTTATATATGATGAGTGAGACTTGGGTGCATAAGATGGACAATAGGGCTTGTTGTATACGCTCCCTAAAACCCCCTAAGATCCTAAAACCCTAAACCCTAGAAAATCATAAAAACCCCTAAAAGCCTCAGGAGTACAATAGTGCTATTCAGCATCAAGTGCACACAAGTTTTTTCCATATATAGATTTATTGTATCACATGATATATGATATATATATATATATATATATATATACATATTATATACTCCCTCCGTTCCATATGAATTGACGTTTTAGGAGATTCTTCTCTTTTCCAATTAATTGACGTTTTACATATTTTTCACCAATTCTACCAATTTTTTCCCTGGACTCAATCCTAAAATATCTCTACTTTTCAATCTATAAGAGATATTTTGATTTGGTCAAATCTTTAGCTGAGGATACATCTGTCAAAATATTCAATCCTTAATTCTTTTCTTTCATCCTAAAACGTCAATTAATATGGAATAGAGGGAGTATTATTTATTACTCCCTCCGTCCCAAGCTAATTGTCCTACCTTGGCCTGACACGGAGACTAAGAAAAAATAGATTTTGTGGAATCTTTGACTTTTTCAAATGTGAAGATTGAATGTGGAGATTTTGATGGTGGAGATTGTGGGAGAATTTGCCATTTATGGGGTAGGACAATTAGCTTGGGACAAACAAATAAGGCAAGTAGGACAATTAGGCCGGGACAGAGGGAGTAACTTTTTATACATTAATCAGATTACCCAATTACCCACGAACGATCCGATTATCTAACGGAGTTTATCCGTGCCCGTCCCTGAATCAAATAGGTAGGGTATGAGGGAAGCACACCCATATCCTACCCGACCTGCTACATCCCTAGACTATTTTGAAGTCTACATGACCTTTTAACACAATTCACTTCTTAATATAGTTCATTTTAATTTAAAATTTAATATAAAATTCTTAATGCAATCCAGAAAATACTAATTATATTTTTTATTAAATTAAATTATTAAATTTAAATATTATAAACAAAACATCAAAACATTAAAAGAAAAACAAAACAAGAGTATAGAGAGAAGAAAGACGAATAAAGAGGACACCTGGATAACTTTGTGGATCCTACTTCACGTGGACAATGCAAGTAATTAAGAATTGGCAAAAACTCGTATGTGACCGTCACACGGTGGTCACACGGAGTGACAGGAAAAGTATCATTTTTTGTGGTAAAAGTATCACGTTTATCTGTAAAAGTATCACTTTTTTTTAACCAAAAAAAATATCACTTTTTGTAGCAAAAGTATCACCTTTATCTGTAAAAGTATCAATGTAGTAAAAGTATCACATTTTCTTGTAAAAGTATCACTTTTTTCTGTAAAAGTATAAATATTTTCGATAAAAATGCATTTTGTCACACGTGTGATCGTTCACACACAAGACTCACGAATTTGATACAAGTCATAGTATCACACATCAATTAGATACTATTTGCGTGTGGTGTAGAGGCCGAATTCAACGCACTTGTAAAACGTGATGCTAAATATTCAATTAAGTGCATTTGCATTGGCTCGATTCTAGTATTGATTCTTGATGTTCTTACATGAAGGCGGTTTACTTCGTCAATATTAAGTGATTTTTTTTGTTATTTATATTTTTCATCGATGAAATCTTGAAGAAACTAGAGTTTATAGAATTTTGAGAAAAATAACATTCGGACTGAAGATGATGGGGAAGAAATACAAATTCTAATTTTTATGATTTTTTTTATTTTTTTTCGAATTCTATACATATATTTTTATTGGACTATGTTATATTTTCAATAAGGACGTTGTGATCTTTTACTAATAACATTTTAATTTATTAAATTAGTGGGTCTGCATTAAGAAATTTTGTGGATTGCAAATGGTCACCGCCAAATTCATATTTTCTCTTCAATCTCTTTCATGTCAGAAAGAGTTTTTCTAATATACAATAATTCATTTTTTGTTAATTTTAACAAATGTATAGTCTTCTAAAAATTATAAAAACTAGCTAATACAATTTCATCTATTTGTTATTCATCTTATTCAATCATACTTCTTTTTTGGAATAGATAGAGTATTCAAAGCTGACTCAATGCTTTGAGATGTCTTGTGCACAATTCTTTTCCCCCTTGTGTTATTGAAAAAATATTATTGACTGAATACATATTATTAGATATATAAAAAGTATTATATTTCGATTTTCTTATTTCCGACCATAACAAAGAAAATGAATATATTTCAATTCGAGACAATACTATTTAAAAGTTTCTATATGGATTAAACTAATTATTTTCTTACTTTTGGTTTTGAAAGTAAGGTAAATAATTAAAAATTAATGGAAAAAATTGGTAGCAGCAATAAGAGCAGGAAATTTTGGGAAGAGGGTCATAAGTTTTTTGGGATTAGGATTTTATAGTGAGTTGTGATATATGTAGAAATTAAATAAGGAAAATTGGAGGGAGGGAGGGGGGTTGGTTGGGAAATCAATGAAAAAGAGATTATACTCGTCTTAGAGGGTGTTTATCAGAGCTATAAGATCTTTAAAACATCTTATAAGATGTTCAATTGCTTTTAAGCTCTAAAAAATTGTCTGGCTATTTTTTTAAAAGGAGCTTATAAGATGTATAATTAAGTTACTTAGGAGCTTATAAATTCTTTTAAAAAAGTACCAGCTTTCCACCTTTTTTTTCATAAACTCTTTTTCAAATACACTTTTTTTTTTGGTAATTATAATTATAAAAGGATCTTATTTACCAAACACATCAATATCTTATAAGATGTTGAAGAGATCTTATAAGTTATTTAAACCAAACACTTCTACAACATTTTCTAAAATAAGATCGTACTACTTCTAAGCTCTAACAACATCTTATAAGGTGTGGGAGCTTATGACGACACTGTCGGATGTAGTCAAATTAGTTGTCGTTTCCTAACCTTCCTTTTCTAATAGTAGACATGGTAAGTGAGGATCGATACCATAGGGAACATAGAAACTAATTGTATTATTATATTTAACCAAATTATGCAACTAATTATAGTACTATATAATATATAATAAAGTGTGGGGGAGTTGATTAGAATTAATTAACTAATACAAATAACAAATAGACTAGTAAACTAAAGATGAAATCAAATATGATAAAACATTTTCGTATTTAACCTAATATTCTCCTAGTCTGAATTATTCTTGTAATGAATGCAACTGTTTGACAAACTAGTTCTGAAACTCCTATCCCAAGAATTAACAAGTCCGCTCTGCTAATCTTGTTACCCCTTAAGTGTAATTAATCACAAGTACGCTCTGTAATTAATCTATTTGATTAAATAGTTTTAGGATACAATTGCTAAAACATCATTAACCAAACGCTCAATGTCTTAGGGCAACAGAATAGATACGATGTTGTACTCGTAAGCTCGGTACAAGTTACCGCTATTTATGTTATCCTAGCGATAAATTTACTATTTGCTACTCTTAGACAGAAGTTTGTAACAATTACGGATTATGATTTATGACCTAGCAATGATCATATGATTACTACCCGGGTGATCAATCCAAATAACAAACACATACAAGATATAAAGAATCCGAATAACATAAATAATTTCAGAACACAGTTTAATCAAACAATTACAGTAAAAACTACAAAAAACATCTTCCTACGGTTCAACATTAGTTAAAGACGGAAAATAAAGAACTTAGCCGATCATAGTGATGGCTAAAAACAAAGTACTAATGAAAGACATAAGCATAAAACCAAAAAAACCCGAGATGCTGAATCTTGATTCTTCGTCCTCTCCCGAATTCCCAAGTCCACGCTTCAAAATCAATCCAAAAGTGTTATTTTCGGACTTGGGGTCTTTTTTTTATAGATGGGGATGAGTTGGGCTTAAATTAGGCTTGAAAAGGGCAATCTTCGAGCAAATCCTTCTTTAATCCGGCTTTGTGTCTCGGCCGATAATGACTCTTGCCCGAGAGTCTTGTACCAAATTCTCAGCCGAGAACAAGTGTCTCGGCCGAACCATTTCTCCAGCTGAACTGTTTGTTTCTACTACCCTTTGTCTCGGCCGAGCACAGCTTCCTTAGGCTTGACTCGATTTTTATTTCGTTTTTAGACTTGCGAGACTTGTTTCTTCGTCCATAGTTGAGATCAACTTTTCGGTCTAGATTTACCCAAATAACTTCAAAACAAGTTAAACAACGTCATATTGCCCAATAAGACAAATATGAACAATACACAGTCAATTATGCATGCAAATGTCACTAAATGAATACTTAAATCGACCCGTTATGCATGCATAATCACTTGTACCAGCTTATAAGATGTTTTAAATAAGTTTAGCCAAACATCCTCTTAGTTAAGAAAAAGAATTAATTAATTATATATAAATTAAATATTATAATTTGATATAATCTAAGGATGAAGTAAATTTAAGAATTTGGCCAACCAAATATTTCATCCTTTCTTAATATAAAAGAAGGATCGTGAATGTGATGCACAGTGATGTGTATTCAAAAAAAATAGAGAGAGAGAGATAAGAAAACTTATGGACGTAAGTTGTGGGAATTGTATTTTCACCATATACTCTTCCTTTAGCCAATTAAGATCTCTATATCTTCACTCTTTTTTTTTTTAATCTAAATTTTTAAAGGTCTATAACTTTTCGTATCAACTTCATTTTTAATGAAAAATATATCAAATTAATACTTATTACGATCTTCAATTAGGCATCTATATTGCATATATAAATAAAATAATAATTTTTAAATACAGAATATTCTTGTTAGGTTTATTGTAATATATATAGATATTCAAATATTTTCATATAAAAAATTGTGAGGGTATTCAACGGAATTATATTTTTAGTTTAATTTCACAATGTTATATTTTGATTATTTTTTTATTTTTAAAATTTAATTTTTATTAAAAATAGTAAAATGACACAAATTTATTGGATTTACATTAATTCTCAATATTATAAATTAAAATATTAGTAAAAATATGAAGTATATGATTTTAATAAAATTAATTGATGCATAGTAAAAGAAATTTAATTCACGTTTTATAAAATTACATTTAAGACTCATATTGCCTACATAATAAATAAATACTAATATTTACTTAATTTAATACATAAACTATAGTATATATGGTAGGTATGACTTATGCAAGTCTTATAGTGCTTTATAGAAATATAAGAATTTAAATCTCATATTATTAATATAATAAAATATTATATTATGTGTATTGTACGTGTGGACATCTAATTTAAATAAAAAAGTATTTCTTAAAAAATAAAGAAGAAAGTATAACGACTGTTAATTCAAGCTAATATTGAAAACATGAAAAAAAATTGCATTGGCCTCTGACCTCTTGTAAAGAAAATAGTGCCTTAACAATGCGGCCAATTAAATCTATTGCTATCTTTGGCGAACATTTATTATATAAGAATGTCGTGGTAATTATACTTAAAAGGAAAAATTGAGGCCCCATACCAGTTGCAACCCGGTGCAACGGCGCCACCTTGATCGCCTCTGGCCGCCCTGGAGTATTATTCTAGAGTAGAGTGTACATGTTTAAAAGATTGGGCCTGTTATGCTTAAATTAAAATTGTTTTATGAGTTTTTCATGATTCGTGTTCGTTCATCTCTGACAAAAATAAGTATGCCTCATGTACATTTAATTTAAAAATGTAAGTAACAGGTTGAATTCAATTCCAAAATTAAGTAAAATTTTATGGATACTAAGTAATCAAACTTAAATGGACTTAAATTTTTTGTTTAATTAAAAAAGGTACTACTTTTGAATCAATTTCACACTTTTAATAACTTCCAGTGATGAATACATTTTCGATAAAAAAATGATACATTTCGAAGAGCGTATATTAATTTATCAAAAAGATGCATCATTAATTATTATTGTAGAAAGTATGATTTTGAAGTAGACGAATTACATTGAACTTATGCAGAGATAAATACAAATAATTTTCTAAAAAAGTTATACGTTCTTATCGAAAGAGTAAGACTATTTCTGGAAGAAGTATTACCAATATCATTCTCTTATTATTTTTTTTTTCTTATCTAAATGTATTTTTTTTATACGGAATTGTACTTTTGACGCACAAGTGTATATTCCTTAGATCATCTCCAATCCAACACAATAACTCTATTTTTGGGGGGAATTTTAGAGTTTATCCCCTCACCACACTCTAAAACATCCCTCTATATTTGGGGGATGAACAGTGTCCCTCTATTTATTGGGAGACACTGTTCATCTACACAAAAACTGTATTTATATATTATATGCTCAAAATACTTCTAAATTCAGTTTTAACTACATAAATGTTATATTTGTATTATTATTTGTATTTAATAATTTATCTAATTCAATTAAATTTAATTACCAGATTAATTTTTTTATTAATCTTGCATATTTAAAAGTAATGAAACAATAATAAGATAAATTACTAGTTACATCAAATTGCAAGATAATTAACACAATAGAATTATTAATATTAATGTTTTATCTAATTTTTTATGTAGAATTATTAATATTAATGTTTTAAGTAATTTTTTATTTTCATGGTGTTGAATGCAATGTGTTTATCTTTAAGTGTGAAATTATTAAATTTTTTTAACTAAAATAAATAGTGTTGATTTTTTTTAATATGTAAAACATAAATAATTATTTATAAATAAAATTATCTTATTGTGTAAATTTTAGTGGAATAGAGTTGGGTTGGAGATGATTTACACAAAACTGTAAATTTAGTGGGATAGAGTTGGGTTGGAGATGGTTACACAAAACTGTAAATTTAGTGGGATAGAGTTGGGTTGGAGATAGTGTACACAAAAACTGTATTTTTTGTGCAAAATTCACACTATTAATAGAGGGTGGGTTGGAGATGCTCTTACAAAGGAGCCCATTTAGACTTAAATATGGACTTAAATAATAAAAGATGAAAAATTATATGTTAGTGAAAGAAGAGTCAATAAAATATATAAATTTGAGTAAGTTACAAAACATTCATATTTATTTTCTTTGATGTATGAATATTTCTACCATCCATGTATGGAGGTCATGTTGACCATCTTGTAGAAAAGATGAGTATATATGTATATGTATATTTGTAATTTTATGATAAACATTGATATTTATTCAAAGTATCTAAATTTTTTTAGTTTTTCAAATATAATGTTTAATAAATTTTCAAAAGCTTTTAGTGAGTACCAATAGCATTACATTCGGATTTTATTAATTTTTATTTGTAGCACAAACACACTAATAATTAATCCACATAATCAACCAACAAGCAATTATTTATTTTTCATTTAATTTATTTATACAATATAGTGTCAAACTATAGATCGATAATAGATGACTAGTTTAATTTATTATACAGGAAAATCACATTAAAAATGAAAAAATATATTTTTTATTTAAAAAATATTAGATATTTTTTTGGAAAAAAATAAAATATTGAAATTATAAACTGAAATTATAAAATATTTACTAAATAATTCAATTTTTATATTTTTATATGATTAAAAAATTAATAAAAAAGGAAACAAAATTCAAATTAAGCTATTTCTAAATAAAATATTTTATACTAAAAATAAACAAAATTAAAATTAAGTTATTTCCAAATAAAATGTTTTATACCAAAAATAATGTTTTCCAAATAAAATGCTTTATACCAGAAATGACAAAGAAATTTGGGCGGGAAAATTCCTAGATTACTATGTTGGGTGGATTTTGTTATTATATAAATATATTAAATATATATGTATATATAAATATTATATATATTGAGAGAATAAATTTGTTTACGTTATGCAACACCAACTAGAAAACATAATTATTAAAGAAAAACAGAAATAAATTAAATTAAATCCTGTCAAATTTGTTCACAAAAAGCTTACAATTCTTATGCATTATCCCTTATCCCTTATCCCTACTAAAAGAGAAACCACTTGAACAAGTGTCATTCTCTTAGAATTTTGGGACAAGTGTCATTTTCTTAGAATTTTGAGACTAAAAACTAATATTTAATATTTATATCATCAAAATTTCTATTTTTATTATTTAAACTTTCAAATGTATAAATTCAATTTTGTCATGATTTACATAGTATATCATAAATTTGATACAATTTTTAGTTAGGATTTTTTTAATGATTTACTAATTTAACTTTTATTTATAATATATCACAATTTTATAAGATAAATTATTTTATCAAAGAGTGCATGATTAAAGATTGACATTGCAAGCGTGATTAAAAAACTATATACCTAAATTATAAAACTCAAGTCAGGGATTAAAATATTCTAAAATATAATATAAAAATAAAATAATTTAAAAAATCTTGAAGGAAAATTTATCAAATTAGTGACCACATAGTAATGAATTTGGCATTATTAATAATGCAATACCTATGATTAGTGAATATATTCGATTAGTCTTCTATTTACTTGATTTTTAGATAATTCTCGAGACTTGATAACCTGAATCCTTTTAGAGATATTTTATACCACAATTATCGTATAATACATATATGATTAATTGTAATTATTGCAAATTTTCTACTTAACTTATGTCTACTATCGCAATCAACTGAAAATATATGGCTTCAAATATACAATAAATTTATATATTGAACAACTAAAATTTGATCATAATGAATTTATCAAAATTCACATGACCCTCGATTCTTTATATGATAAAAGATAAAGAAAATGAACATGTGTTATGCTGAGAATCATTATAATATCTCAAAATTATAGGATTAAAATAATTTTAAAATAATTTGAATTAAGAAAGAAATCAAATTTCATGATTTACGTTTATAATTGTTAAAGGTTTTAATATTTTTCCTTTTCTAAAAAATATAAATATATTTATAAATTAAAAGTGTTTCGGAAAGTAAAATAAAATTTAAACAGACCCGTGAATAATATTCACGGGTACTGTACTAGTTAGAGTGACTAAATGTGCTCCTGTGCGATGCATGAAAAACTTTATATATTATCAAATCAATAATATGTTATAGCAATTGTATTATTATTATTATTATTATCATTATTATTATTATTATTATTATTATTATTATTATAAGTTACAGTGCTGATATATTTTAAAATTTAACGTAGCAAAAAGGATTATCCAAAAAACTAAGTTACACAATCATTATGTGGATTAATTAATTCGTTCCATTTGGATCACATATATACATATGTACAAGGAACATATGAAACTTTATAAACCAATTGTGTTTGCTGATGACCTTCCAACATTTCTTAATTGATGTCAACTTGTCCAGCCATATTGGCAAATAATAGATGAAACATACATATTACCAAAAAAAAAAAAAAAAAAATTATACTTGAGTGGAAGGATTTGGGAAGGATTTAAAATTCATAGCAGTAAATTCCTAGTTATTATTTGGATTGTCATGGATTTTAAATCCATCAATTTCGATTTCAACTAAGTTTTCTCTCACTTCAGTGAATTTAAAATCCTTTCATTTCGCAATAACTCGTTTCAAATTATTGTATCCAATTTACAACCTAAAGTTGACAATATATACTGAGGCCATCTGCACCAGAAGTTACATTGTAATATATACATAAATAAATTAAGAAGCAGAAAAATAATGTTTATTAAATGTTTTTAAACAGACGGCATGTAATGTGATTTTTTTATCTTCAGCGCCATCTTTATAGTGGAAGTACAGTAAAATTTCTTTATTGTCCTAGAATAATTCATTCCTATTCCCAACTCATTTAAAGGTTCGCTTGGTTGCAAATCATTAATGACAATGGTAATGGGTATGAATGAGGGGCCAATCATACTAAGGAATGAAATGAGGAGAATTGTTAATAAAAGAGGGTAATGATTAACTTATTTATTATGTACCAGGTATCATAAATGGAAATAAGTCTCACCCATTCCTTACCCCTAAACCCCCAACCAAGCGGGCCCTAAAAAAATAATCCCTCTTTCTTTAGAAAAATGTAACTTACAGTTTGATTTCATGGTTACTATTATAGCTTCCGCCATCTCAAAGGGAATTCCTTTTCAAATATTGTTCATTTAGTAAAAAAAAGATTATAAAGAGATCACAAAAAACAATAAACTTTTATTATAAGAATCAGCACGAACTTCTTCAAAAACTCATCCATCTGCAAGAATCTTCAAGACAACGTTCAAATTATATCAGATAAAAACTTAAGAATGCATTATGAGAAAAGAAGATCTCCTAAATATTTCTTGAAATTTTCAAATTTGCTAGTATCAGAAAAACATAAATTACTTGAAGAAACCTTCCAACAACAAAGAAAGTAGCAGAGATTACTTGAATAAACATAGCATTGGAAAACATTTCTATACTCTCTTGCATCTCTCTCTTTTTTTTTTTTTCTTCTTTTCTTCTTTTTTTTCCAGTATATCTCTTCCTCTTCTTCTTTAGGGTCCAAACCCTTCTTCTATCCAATCCCCCTTTATCTCTCTCTGTCCTTCCCGTCACATAACAACCTCCTTTTTTTTCTCATTTGCTTTCTTCCTGTATTATCAATGGCGAGGACATCCAACGGCTTGGGACAGAGGTGCAACAGGATGCACCCGGTTTAGATCCGCCTGGAACAGTGGACTGGTGGCTCCATCTTTGCTTGAAAACGGGGTGGTAGTTTGGTAGCGGGAAGATTTGCAGGCTTTTGATGGTTTAAGGCAAATAATTTTTGAGATCATTGCAGAGCATAATAATTAAGGGTGAAGATTGGGTTCCTAATGTTTTTGTAGTTGACACTGAAGGTTGATTTGCGGCAATTATAATGGAAGATAGACACTAAGAGCGCAGAAGTTAAGTGGATGCTGCAGTGATGTGGATAGAGAACAAAACTGCATAGAGACGTGGTTTTATCCTTTAACAAAAAACCATCTACAAATTTGACGCGCTTTAGAAAGAGTTTTGAAAGTAATTCGAGTGCTTTAAATGAGAAGATGACATGTGGCGAGTTCCCAAAAAAAAGGGCTGAGGGGCAATGGCAGACTGACACGGATATCCTGCGATTTTTGTTTAATACTCCCTCCGTTCCAAAATAGATAATGTTTTAGAAAAAAACAGAATAATTAAGAAACATATATATTACCAAATATAACCCCCTAAAATTTGTGCAGATAAGATTTAATGATATCAAATGTGAGTGGGAGGTTGAAAAGTCAAAGATATTTTTGGATTTACATAGGGGTAAAATAGAGAGAAATGGTAAAAAAAACCTAGAACATCAATTATTTTGGAATTTGTTTAAGAACCTAAAACATCATCTATTTTGGAACGGAGGGAGTAGTAAGTAGAGATTAGATGAGAAACTAAACGCAGGAAGAAAGGAGAAAGAATCTAATTTCGTTGATTTTCACTGAAAATTAGAATGTGTGTACTAGCCTAGGTTATAATTATAAGTAGAGTAATACTATTACTAACTAACTGGAAGTGACTGACTAACTAAACATGCAACCCACTGGAGCTTACATTATCTAACAAGAATCATCTGATTTCAAAGTCTACTACTAAATCCTGTCATATTTAGCGATTAAATTTAGTAAAAAGATAATCAATGCACATCATTTCCTTGTAATATGTAAAATCCACTAAATTATGTAGACTTACCCCAATTAGACACCATTTTATGGTCATCTTAAAACCAGATTGCAGTTGGATCCCGTACCCAAAAACCCAGAAATCATAGTGCAATTTTTATTTTTTACATATGCTACAGCAAGTACCAACAGAGTGCTCGTATGTAGCATATCAAAACCCTCTCTCTATATATACATTCATAAAATTTATTTTGTTTCATGATTATATCGAATGAATATATAAAGAGCTACAAGAAGATTCATTCTACAGTAACTAACGAAAATCAATGATCATGAAATATATGAATTGCTCATAATAATTAGCAACAGTGAACAATGAGCCAAGTCAGGGTCAAACTATGCGTGTCAAGTGTACACTTTTCGGCTTCTACATAACTTTGTCAGACTAAATTGCACACTAAGATCACCTCACAGAATGGAAACGACAGATCACTGTCCGAAAATCAGCTCCTTCAGAGAAGTGAACAACGATGTATGTCCATGAACTCGTGTATCTCTCCAGAAAGTGATTCCTGAGGCAACATTAATCCATGGTGAAGTACTCACAGCTAGAAATGTCAAACTCAGATAATAAACAAGCAGCTAACAATAGGACGTACCTAGCCAGGTAAGAAAACTGAAGGTTGAGGCTAAGAAGAATTCCCGGTTTATAGTGTTGAAGCTGAAATGGCGCCAAAATTGTAAGTTAAACCAGTAAAAATTGCCAAAGAAATTAATGATGTTGCGTGTTTCTATTCATGAACATATTACCAGTATAGGCAGACGAGGTTTCCCCATCCAAAGAAAATACATGCCCAGCTCGAACCAACAAACCTTGATAGACAATACAGTTAGTTCTCCAATTCTTTGTAATAATTCTATGGCCAGTGAAAGTACCAAGTGATCATGGTAAAATATGCAGAGGAGGATTGGACCATCAAATGCGACTTCCAAATCAAGTTAAATGTGATCATATAAGTGAATATAAAAATATAGCCAGCAATCAGAAGATTAAATTCTGGGGGGACTTAAAAATCATACTTAAAAAGTAAGTCCATTTAGGGATAAAGCTTTCCTTGCTTTCCCATGCATATATTAAAATTTTAACCTTTTTCAGTTACAAAGATATTACTTCATAATATTGAGACGATGAAGTAGCATACCACATTAAATCCCGAATAAAAAGTGCTCGTGGGATGAGAAGTCCATTGCCAATCATGGCCAGCAACATTGTGACTGCTGACAGACCTTTTACATTTTCGGGATTCAGAACATTTGTCCACTGAAAGGAAATAATAAGCTCTCATACGAAGTATATTCTCATAATCACTAGGGAAATTTTTTATGTAAATAATGAAAGAAAAAAGAGAACCAACCATTTGTGCAACAGGCATCCACATGAAAAGAAGAGTAGCAGTCCATCCGGATACCAATCCAAATATTTTGGTTCCCTTCTTTGAGAGCTTTCCCATGCGAGCCTGATAAAAAATAAGCAGATGTAAAATTGGAAAAACGTCGACTAATAACTGTCCAAATTTAGCTGATTAAGTAATTTGAATCACTAAATGCATCCTTCATGCATAGGAACATTCCACGTGTTCCCCCAAGACAATACCAGAACCACCCATAATTAATGCATTCATCAATACATCTTCAAACATTTGAACTCCCAGTGCTCTCATATTCATATTCTCTATATGTGCGCGCACATGCGCGCACACAGAGTTCTGACTTCTACACACAGAAAACATAGTTCCTTGAGGTGCTTGGATTTTCCGATTCAAAAAAGCCATGCCAGCAGTAAAAGCATACACATTCATTCATGTTTTCAGAAAAGTTCTACTCTGCATACATAAATGACATCAAGTTTCATTCACCTAATCCAACTGCTATCTGAAGAGCCTAATATTAAACTTGCACTTATTGCATTGTCTTTGTTTGTATTGGTTCTACTTCTGTTTCATTTTTGTGTGTGTGTGTGTGTTCCTTCTTCTAAAACACAATATAACAGACTGACATCAGAAAACCACAAAGCCTCTAACTAGAAACCTTTAAGTTACGGAAACATTTGGCCGGTAAACCAATGTAAATTGGTTGTTTTTACTTTCTCATTCTACATGGTATTGCAGTTTATTTTAATTAACCCATCTAAATATATCTGCAACACGTTTGGATTGCGATTTGAGGAGAGGATTCAACCATCAACACATGAACTTATCTATCCATGTGAAATGGATTCAGAGCTTGGATTTGAATATCATAGGCTAAAACGGCATTCACTAAAACACACTCACCATAAGAACAGCAAGCAGTGCAGCAACAAAAGCTACGGAGCCAGGCAAGACAGAATGTGGGATGTAAGGGACGAAAGTTGACCACATGACCTGCACATAACATAGTTGACACCATCAGAAGGTTAAAATTTATTCATGGAAATACGTAGTTCAATGACAGATTATTACTTGTGGAAGTGCAGATAACCCAGCTATGGTAATAAATTCTTCCCAAGAATGCCAGATTTGAGCATTGAGAAAATCAAAATATTTCAAGAAATTCAAAGCGAGTCCAGATGCAATCACTGTCGACGTGGCAATAAAATGAGGAAGCGGCATAGCTTCTGCCATAGCCAGCTGCAAAATTACCACATACATGGATATCACTCCCAGCATCTGGACCACCACTGCTTCAGTTTCCTTCTTCTTAATGAAATATGACAGCAGAGAAAGATTCCCAAGCAATCCAGTAAACATACCCTATATACAAGAGCATAAAATATAACACCTCTGGAATCTCTGTAGGCTTATCCAATTTCTGAAAACAATATAAGTCCAAACAGTGCCTTACCAGCCATGGAACAGCTAGAAGTGCAGATTTATTCCCTGCCAGAAGATTCTGAGTATTTAGTATAATCTGAGGCAGTTGCAATAATAGAAACGGAATATTTGCTGCCGCAGCGAATTTCGCAGTCAGTGAATCCCATTCCTTGAAATTCTGACGTCTCACTTGGGCCGAGTCCTTGATTTGTTACATCAATGTGAGCAATGAACTGAAAGGGGTCAACTCTTTGACATGAAAGTGTATCAGTTTCAACACTATACGTACCTTATTGATGGGATGGGCATCATCTGAGCTTATAGCAGAAACTAGTCTGAGCCTACTATAACAGACAGACTGGCTGGAGAGGGAAATCTTCTTTAAGTGAAGTTCATTATTGATGATTCCTCGTAAATGTGGTTGATGACTGGAAGATGAGTCTACTCTTTTCCTATAAGAACTAATGGGACAACATTTGGAAGGGTGACAACTCTGCAGCTTTACCTTATTAACGAGCAATAATGAGCCCGCCATTTGTTAGCAAAGAAGTTGAAGTAGTCAATCTCACTGTGCATAGCATTGTAGATTTTTTGATACTTTAAATCCGGTCATCGTAGGCATGTCTTGATGGAAATGTACTGATGATGCACCCTCTGATCTTACCTATATTTTTAAAACACAAACAAATTACGACTGGAGAATGCATATTTGACTATAAGGAGCAGTCTGAATTGGAGGAAAGCGAAGGCACATTGCTATGGCGATTATTGAAGAAGGGAGAAGAGCTACATCTCAGATGACGAGTCTAACAAAGAAATCAAAATATAATTAAGGATTTTGGTTTACAAAGCCACTCTTTTTTCCTAATGTTCTGTCTCTATCGAAAAAAGTGGACAAACACTATCCACAAAAAAAAAATCATCACATTCCCCGTGGGGCCCATTTCCTAAATTAAGCTATTACACTAATATGAATAGGAAGTGAGAAATTATATTTGAATATGAACTGATTTCTGAATAAGGAAACGAAGGGCACATCTGCCATGACAATTTCTGGAATAAGCAAGGGAAAATGCTGCATCTCAGACCTCAATAGCTCTATATTAGTTCATAACATTAGCAGGCAAATATTGAACCCTCTAATGAAGGTGACAGTACCATCCTTAAAACACACACACATACAAAAGAAATTGAAATGGGACAAAACTTCGTAATGATTAAGAAATAACACTATATATCTCTATCAGTAACAAAAGCTTAATGAATTCAACAACTTTGTACAGTTAGCACTCTATTCCAATTTAAAATTTGTACAGTTTGCACTCTAAAAGCATCACAAAATCTGTCCATATTTAAAATTTGAGTCAATAAATCCTCCCACCCCCACCTTCCGTCTTCCCCATTGTAGGATATAAAAATAACTAAAACTTGAACAAGTTGTCAGGAAGTCATCACAATTCATATGGGTAATTTCAACAAACAGATAAAGAGACAAAATCATAAGTCAAACCCTTAACTCACCAGTGCAAGAAGCTGTTACAGAAGGAGTAGCTACGCACAGAAGATGCAAAAGTACTTTCCTGAACCCTCAAATTTATCACCAAAAGCGTGTTTGTGTTTAGTAGACTCAAAGTATGAATATTTCTTGAAATCGTAAAATCTGATCCGGGACGGTGTGTAGTCTGCTAATAAGGGAGGGAACAACGGTATGGTACAACATGGGGCTGTACATTGGGATCCATGATAATTATGATGCTTGCTTTTAACATACTTGTACATATACAAAACGTCACAACCTATATGTATTATATGTCGATGAAATATCAAACATTTTGAGGTCTATCTGAAAATCGGAGAAACCAGACAACATTATTTCCACGAAAGTGACTGCAACCAATTTTGTGTAGACACGTTAACGAATAAGATTAGAATCTGTACAAAAGTCTAAAATTGTTTTACAAATTAGAGGCTCATAATCCTGGAAAGTTTTTGTATTTCATACACAGGCATCACAGTCAAGGAGAAAGACGAGTCAAATAGACGTCTCTGATAACAAACTTCCATTGTCTTGTTTAAACATTAAAAAATAAAAAAGAGAGAGAAAAAGAAAAGTTGAATTGTATAATAAGAACTTGTTTGCTTTGTAGTATTAGTTGGGATAAAATTATTAAATCAATGTTTGATTTGTAAAACAAAAGCCCAGGGTGGACCTAGATCATGTGGTTAGAGGAGGCCGAAAAATAAAGAACTCCGATTAACATTAATATATACATAATAATAAACATTAAATATATTATATTTATTATTTAAATAAAATATCAATAATATTTGCTGTTAAAATTGGCGAAATTTATCATTAATTATCTATATACTAAAACTTTCAGTGTATTTATTACTCCCTCCGTCCCAACTTAACCTGCCTACTTGCCATTTCGGTTCGTCCCACCTTAACCTGCCAGCCCATAAATGACAAAAAACGTCAATGTTTTTATCCCTACTTTTTCATTTTATTACAAGATTGCCATTAAATTATCAGCTATAATTAACTAATGTGATTACTTTAATTAAACTAAACCTATCATTAGCTCTAATTCTAATTAACCAACCAACTACCCCATCCCACCATCTAACCCTAAATCATTCCCTCACCCACAATCACTGCCCCCTCTCTCTCTCTACCTCTTCGATCCCCCCTCCCCCTCCCTCTCTCAAGAAACCCTAAAATATCTTTCTGGCCTCAATCCCCCGCCTCCAACCATTCACTGTCATCTATACTGAATCTGTATGAATCTTTGTAGATCGATACTCGATCTATGTTGCTGAGTTGTTTTTCTGTCCCGTCGGTGACTTTTTGGATCTGGAATGCAGCTGGGTCTTGAAGGTTTTTTGTAGTGATGGAGGAGGGGAATTTTATGGATTTGGAGTCTTCCAAGTCAGGGGGGTTCGTGTGGGATTCCGAGGAGTCATTCGTTCCAGAAAGTGAGCTCGATGCACCGGAAAATGCTCTCCCTTCTGGGATTGAGGGATCCCTCGTTAGATCTCCCATCTTGGACGATCCTGAGCTTTTCCGGTTCTTCTACCGAATTTTGGCTATATGGGTTCCCTTGGTTCGAAGGTTAATGTTTTCTGGCCCAAATCTTCTTGCATGTTTGATTTCTTGCCTGTATTCGTAGTTTTTATGGTGTTATATCTGAGTATTAGGGCCTGTGATGCCCTTTATCTTGTTTGTTGGGCGTGTGGGCCTAGTTGCTTTCTGTTTCTGGATGATTTGAATGGGTTCTTGTTGTTTTCTAGGCCTGTGCGCCGATTATATGATCTATGCTGCAATTTGTGAAATGAAAATGATATTTGGGCGTGTGGGCCTAGTTTCTTACTGTTACTGGATGATTTGAATATGTTCTTGCTATTTTCTGGGCCCGTGTGCCGATTACATGATGTTTGCTTCAATTTGTGATGGGAAATGACTTGAATATGTTTTCTGGGCTTAGTTTATAGACTGTTTCTGGGTGATTTGAAGCTGTTCTTGCCATTTTTGGGTGCAATTTGCATGCATATAGAAGCCACAATACTGACTGTTTTTGGGTTTTATTGATGTTTGGCTTGAATTTGTCAGTTTTGTTTTAAGTTAATTGGATGTAGTAGCTTCACATGTTCAGTTTTGAATATGTAAATGTTGCCATTCAATTTTTAGTCGCCTATAATGTTCCTAAGGATGAAATCTCTCTGAGGGACCCTGTGGGTAAAGAAAAAAAAAATTAATTGAATCTTGATGCAAGTTGAAGTCTGTGACAGACTTTCTGAAGCTGCAATTCTGCAAAAAAATTGAACTTTCTTTTGGTTGATTTGAGTTCAGTTATTGAATGCAGTAGCATTACATGCATATTTACTGATGTTTGTAATTGTTGTCATTTAATATGGTTCCAATGACGAAAATTTCCTGAGGGACCATAAATCGAGTAAAAAAGAAAAAAGAGACTATTGTGTTTACTTGAGGCTGCCCAACAGTTTTTTGATGAAGCAATTTAGTGATTACATTGAGCATGATTGATGCTTTGAGAAAAAAATTGGATGTGGTGGTTTTAATTGGTTAGTTATGTTTCATTTTATGCTGCCATTCAATTTTTTTTTTTTTTTTTTTGGGCCCTAGAATTTTTCCCTATGATGAATATGTTTCTGAGGGAACACTTAAAAAAAAAAAAAAAAACAAAACAAAAACAAAACTGATTTCAGTAAATCTAATGCTTTCAATATTATCAACTGTTTACAGTTTAAGTAAAATGACCACATCAAGTGTGTTTACACTGTAAACAATTTACCAAAATGACTTTTTGACTACTAAAACAACTTTACATATACCCCAAATTACTAAGAATGGTCCCAATTTCCGCATCTTCTATAACATCTTCATTTGCAATTAGAAACTCAATGGTCTCCATCACTAATTGCTCATCAACTTCAATTGTTTGGGGTAGTGAATCCATCCTTGCTAAAACATATTTCCCAATGTGAGGCACTTTGTAATTGTTTCCCCCTTTCACCTTGAGGATTTCTGTCATGCAAGTTTGAAGTGTTATGAAAATGTTGTTTAACTTGGGATGCTCAAGTTCTTCAAAAGATTGAAGAACGTTTGCAGCCAAGTCATCAACATTGTAGCTGCGGGTTTCAATCTGCAAAGATTGAATTGCCCTAAAATACCCTAAGTCCAACACATTGGTGTCAGAGGAGTTTGGGGGTTGACATACCAGATTGATGTCAAACCCATCTTCGGTTGCAGCTCTCCTGAAATCTGCATCTGTATTTAGTAAATGCGGTCTCGCATTATCTTGTTGAATGATGATTTGCTTGCTTGCGTTTCTTGGTCATTTTGCCTTTATAGCTGGTAGTATCTAATTTAGCCATAGTGATGAAATAAAACAGCAAACAATTCAGCATCAAATGTGTTAGTAATGTCACCAAAGTAGCCCACATGTTAAACATAAACAAAAAGCCTGTTTTAGGAGACTTACTTCACACACTTAATAATAATGAATAATTTTCTGACATTGAGTGCAATTACCTGCTGTAAAAGGCAGTTTCTGATGACTTCTTTGTTTATAGACTCTATTGGTTTTGTAACCATGGAACCCCTTGGTCTGTTTGCTGAATTTATGATGGCTGGAACCTGCTGTGTGAATGGGAAAATGCCAATTTTTCCATCAAACAGCAGCTCCCCTTCGGCTGTATAATGCGGTCTTGCAACAGCTGCCATAAACATTACTTTTGGAATAAATCGCTTACTCTTACAAGCACGGTAGTGATCATCTTCTGTTGGCAGTTTGTAAGCCCTTTCACTTGATCGTTGCACGTAGAATCATTTTTCGTCGATATGGATGATATTATGCATGCTTCCAAAGTTGATGTTATTGTTGATAATATCTTTAGCTAAAAAACTGAGGCTGTATTTGATCCTATAAAGCTTATTTGCATTAGTCAAAGCTGGTTTAATTTCATTTGTGTGTGCTTTGAGGCTGCCAGCCTTTATCCATCTTCCAACTTGTGATTTACTGACCTCTAGTTCCTTAGCTAATCTCCTTACAATGCCTCTTTTCGATAAAGGGATGTCTATAATGGTTTCTTCATCCAACTTTAAGAGTTGTAATGAAGGTGGTCTTGGCCTAACCTGTGGAAATAAAATCGGCAGCCCCTCTGAAATTTGTTGCCTCGTAGTTTGCCAAATGGAACGGACCGTCCTGACGGAAACTCCGAATGATGTAGCAACTTCTAGAGTAATGCCGTTGTTTAGCTTGCCATTACAGTTGTTACCGAGAAGACGCTGTGCAATCTGAGGTCGATCTGACGGAGATGTATTTTTGACCTTTTTGTTCCCTCCCATTTTTTTGGTGTAAAACTGCTTTAAATTCTGTAACATAAGCTGTTAGCAGCATTCAATGCTTGTATTTATAACAGAATTAGGTTACATGTATGAATTTAAGTTTGAAAAATTTGGGTGTAATTCTGATGTTGGTTTATGGTGGAAATATGTAAACATTTTGATTTTGGTGGGAAAAACTCCCACAAAAAATTTCAGGCCCAATACTGTTTTTTGTGGCTTTAATTTGTGTTATGTTTTTTTCTGTTTTTTTTTAAATTTCCAGGTTTTCTGCATTTTTTGAACATGATTTTTTTTTTTTTTTGGATTAATAAAAGTGGAGGGAAGTGTTAACACACTAATCCTTCTACTTAAAAAAGTCCAAAAAGCCAAAAAGTCAGCATTTTCACTCAGTCAACTGCTTTTTCTTAAGCTCTGTGCCCGGTCAATCTAGGCAGGTTAAGCTGGGATGGAGGGAGTATATACTATGAAAATTATTTAAATTTATCATAATATTTCATCATTTTGAGGGGGGCCAAAATAGACACATTATTCAAAATAAATACACAATATACATATTATACATATTTTGAGTATAAAACTAGTGGGGCGGGGGTGGGATTGGGAGGGGGGAGGGGCAGGGCCACCCCACCCATGGGTATAGGTCCGCCCCTGCCCATGACAAATTAGTGGTGCGGTACAAAAAGACAAATTTTCATGAATTTAGGACAATTTGTCACGCAAATTGTTAAGGACAACTTAACCCACCTATTTAAATTGTACCCATTTATTATATTGCATTGAGACACAAAAAACTCCTAGAATAACCGAATCTGCATGGTAGAAGTACAAAAGATTTTTCTCCATTGTTTTAGACGAAATTAATGAGGGATCACCAATTAAGGGGGTGTTTGCAAACAAAGGTGATTGTGAAAAAGTGATTTAAATTAATTTGTCTGGCAAAATAGGAATTTTGTAGTGTTTGAAAAAAAAAATGATGTTAAAACTAAAAGCTGGTAGAAGTTTGTTATCAGAGAAATCAGTTTTTAAATGCTTTTGAGAAGTAATTTAACATCTCTCATCTAATGTTGCAAACATTATTTCAACCTTGAAGTGCTTTTCAACAACAACTTTATATCTCCAAATGAGATTGCAATAGGGATGCAAGTCAAATCAAATTATACTGATTCGATTCGTGATTCGAATTCGTTTAGGATGATTCGATTCGGTAAAATTCGAATCGAATTCGAATTTGAATGGAATTCGAATTCGAATTCGAATTCAAATATATATATGTATTTGATTCATAAGTTCGATGATTCGATTCGATATATATATATATATATATATATATATATATATATATACAATATTAAATATATAATATAATTATAATAAATAAAAATACATTTAATAGTAAATATATACACATTCTCTTGGTAAAACATAACATAAGCGCTGTTAGAGCGTGAAGAGAGACGAGACATCCGGACTGGGAGTTCACCGGAGCGCCGCCGCGACAGCAGAGACAGTAACATCTCTCTCTCTCTGTCTTCCTCGCTCTTCGTCATCCGGTCTTTCTTCCTCTCTCTTTCTCTCTGTAAATTTTCAGTATCCATTCTGTGATGTTCTGAAATTAGTGTGTGAATTTATACCTTCAACAATCTTATTTGGTTGTTTGACCCATATTTTTTAGCTTGTCCTGAATAATACACTGATGTGGTTAGGAAGTTAGTGTACTTATGATTGTTAGTATGAATAGTTTGAAGTTTTTAGAGTTATAGATTTGAAATTTGAAAATAAGATCTCCAATTAAGTATCTTTTATCTGTGAATGTAAAATCCTTTTGTAATAACTTTTGTTGCGCCAGTGCCATTTTTATCTGTGAATGTAAAATCCTTTTGTAATAACTGTTGTTGCGCCAGTGCCATTTTGCTTTCTTTTCTTGCTTCACTGATGTTGCTGCAGCTGCTCCGTAGTTGCGCCAATGTCAATTTGTTGCAAGTAGCTGTAAAAAAATGTTGCTTCTCAAAAGGTTTGAAAGTCCACAATAGAATTAGCAGGTTGTTGTTCTTTTTGTTTTTTCTCTTTCTTTTCTCAAGTTGCTATTGCAAGTCAAACTTAGTGGCTGGAAATTAATCAAAGTGACCTATATTTATATTTAATGGTTGTTTCTTTGCAATTAAAAAAAGGATAAAAATGCCAAACTTCAATTATAAATAGAATACTCCCTCCGTCCCGAGATAATTCGCACACTTTTCTTTTTGAGGTATCCCAAGATAATTTGCACACCTGGTAGCGTCGTTTCCGACTACCAAATTAAATCGTGTACGAAGATACACTTAAACCTTACCGACTACTCTAACTAGTAGAGTGGCAAGCAAGGGTCGATCCCACGAGGAACGGTCGAACAAATTTTGCTTCATTGTATTAAGCTATTATTATCGAGAAACATAAAGAAAATAAACTAGAAAACAATAAAGAAGTGGGGGGTCAATGAAATAACAACTACACCTAAATAAACAAAGACAAATAAAGAGATTTTTATAGGTTTTTGGTTTTTTTAAATAACAAAACGATTCACCCTTGATCATGTTTCACCGAGGTCTTGGACGATTTATGTAACTATTGTCAATGCCCTATTCAATTGTGATTCTAGCCCTTATCTCAAGACTATTAACAAGCTCTAATAGCCTTGTTATCCCTTAATCTTAGTTAATCAAAACAAGCTCTTCGACTAACCCTATTCAGTTTAACCGAATCCTCGAAAAAGCTCTCTTAGATTCAATCACCAAATGCATTAAACACTAGGACAACGAGATAAATTCAACATAAAACTCGCAAGCTCGGTTTTAGAGGTTAAACTTTGTGTTATCACCAATAAATAATTATTGTTTGCTACTCGGGAATCGAAAATCCTACAATTACGGATAGTGACCTCCTATTCTAGCAACACATTCACAAATCCCTTAAAGGGTGATCAATCCAATAGTAAATTCGTAAATGTGAGTCAATAATAGCAAATAACACAAAACACTTGAATACACAATATTTTCGGTAACATTAACCGTAATAATCACATAAATGTCTTGGACTCAAGGTTCCACAATAATCAAGAGTGAACAAAGGGTGCTAGCCACCCATTTTACCTAATACAAAGATAAACTAACAGAAAATTAAAGAAAAACATGAACATAGGAAAGAAAGAACCAAAGGTTAGGGGTTGAAGATCCCATTTCCTTGCTTCCAATGGAGAAAAGTGGCTGATTATGTGTGGGGGATGGGTTCTAGGTTGTTAGGGTTATTAGGGTTAGGTTAAATTCGAATGGGATGATATATATATAAGGAGAGAAAGTGCTAGTAAAAAATAGGCAAAATCGCATTCAGGGTTTTAAAACACGGTACTTAATCTCGGCCGAGACGGGAGTGTGCCTCGGCCGAGACGTGAAAAGGGGTTTTCAAGGGTTTATGGGTCGAAAGGCTATCTCGGCCGAGATTAAGTATCATCTCGGCCGAGATCCGGGTCATTGAAACACTTTGAAATTCTCTGGCAACATTTCTCGGCCGAGATCTGTTGTGTGTCTCGGCCGAGATCTTCTTTCTGCCCAACTCTTCATAAATGCCCTGGAGACTCATCTCGGCCGAGATTTGAGTCCTGTCTCGGCCGAGATCTTCAATTAACCCTTCTTTTTGTTGCCTCGATCGATCCCTCGACTCCGCGGTCGTTTGAGGTTCTTTTTCGACCCGTTTTCACCTGTTTTAACACAAAAATCGCACAAACGCATTATTTTGCCCATGAGAGTATAAAAGCACTAAATACACGTGATTATGCACATTATTGACACTAAAATGACACTAAAAGTGCCCTAAAGTGCGTGCACGAAACACGTGTACCAAATCTCCCCAAACTTAAAACTTGTTCGTCCCGAACAATAAAGAGAAAGACAAAAGGACACGTGTTTAGGGCAAAGTTTAGTGGCATTTGATTTCAGAATTTTCATAAGAAAGAGTAAGCGATCATGATAAAAGCAAGCATATGTGATAGACTAGATCCACTACTCTCAAGACATAACACTCTCAACTTAAGATCCTCACATGGTGAGTGTATCTCTCGACTCTCAAGTGTATCAAAAGGGAAGTGTATACGCTCACATTGAAATGCATAAAATGCCTACCATAAGCTTGCCAATCATCTAAACTTCGATGTATACCGATGTGTGTGACAAAGAATCAAAAAGGTCTTTAATAGGTTGTAATGTTGGCTTGGGGTAAGGTGGGAAAATTTCTGGTATAAGTGACTATAAAACGGACTAAATGAGTCGTGCACTACCCATCTACCCCTCAAACAATGGTCACTCAACCTCACTCTTTACTTCCTTAGTAAACCAATCCCAAAAATTGATTTCTTCTCCAATTTCTGGTATAAGTGACTATAAAACGGACTAAATGAGTTAGCTAATCTCATCTACCCCTAAAAAAAAATGGTCACTCAACCTCACTCTTTACTTCCTTAGTAAACCAATCCCAAGAATCGATTTCTTCTCCTTACCACAAAGTCCACAACCTAAATGCTTTCTCAATTCTCCCTTGGAGTGTATTTACTTTTGAATTTCTACAACTTTGAGAACATCTATCAAAAGGCATTTATAATACTAGCCTCTCCAAATCAAAAGCAACAATTGAGTATATACAACTAACTTTTTCTTTTGTTTTTCTGATTTTTCGATTTTTTTGATTTTTCTCTTTTTTTTTTTTTTTTTTTTTTTTTTTTTAACAAATATAAACAAACATTGGAGAGAAACTAGTATTCTCGATTCTTTGCCTATTGTTTCAATTCCTTCCACCCTTCAATATTCCCAATAGTTCACCTCTTTCAATCCCAAATTTACCCGACTACCTTCCAACCGCCTCCCTCATACTCAAATAGTCCAATTAAGGTCAAAGGCTAAATCGAAAGGTACTTGGCTTGTAGAGTTGGGCTGTCAAACAAAAGGTTAAAAGCTCAAGGGGCTCAACTAGAGACAATATCAAAATTGGTACAAAGGAAGTATTTTCAAGCTTGAAAATAGGCTCAAGTCAAGAATTGTCTAAGATCATTTTCAATGTCACACAATGCACCGACACATGCAAAATAGAGAATTATGGCAAGTTCTAGAGACAACTAAATGCACTCAATGAATTTCACACCGAAAGAAAATTTAAATTACTCCAAAGATGGAAGTATCTTCTAAGGCTCAAAAACTCACTTGGTTGCAATTTTGATCAAAAGTTTTGAGTGTATGTTCAATTTTGTTTCAACAAGTATATCATACTCTACCATGTGCTTCTTTCAAAGATATTTGTCAAAAACTTTCATCATTAATCAATGCCACATTTTTCTTTCCTAAACTCATCCAATTGCTTTCTCGAGCTACCAATTTGTACGAATCTCAACCTCTCCCCAAACTTAGTTGCGGACTAAGTTTGTGGAAAAAGAAGAATACAAGTTGGTGCTCGTCGAATTCAACCAATTATTAACAAACCAACTAACTAACTTAACAGAAATAATCTTACTCCTAAAAGTATGCAAGGTATCAAAATTCAATAAAGATCATATCAACATAACCAAAATAAACAAAAGATAGCAATTGGCTCACAGTGGGTCTCGGCCGAGATGTTCTATGTCTCGGCCGAGATGGCCTCCCCTGCATTTTTTTCTTCATTTTGCTCCCCTTCACCTCCACTTTATGCTATCTCTTGATTATTCTAATTTATACCTGCATATTTCTTAACAAAAACATCAAATATGCCACAAGGCATTTATTAAACAACTAACTAGGAATTTGAAAAATGCAAATATTAAAAGATACCGTCGGGTTGCCTCCCGACAAGCGCCTTTGTTTAACGTCGTTGGCTCGACGGATGCTATTTATATAAACATAAAAAACAACTAGCTATGTAAATAAAACTAACGCTTAACACATAAAACAAAATCGTTCTAAACCATTCCCCGGCAACGGCGCCAAAATTTGGTAGCGTCGTTTCCGACTACCAAATTAAATCGTGTACGAAGATACACTTAAACCTTACCGACTACTCTAACTAGTAGAGTGGCAAGCAAGGGTCGATCCCACGAGGAACGGTCGAACAAATTTTGCTTCATTGTATTAAGCTATTATTATCGAGAAACATAAAGAAAATAAACTAGAAAACAATAAAGAAGTGGGGGGTCAATGAAATAACAACTACACCTAAATAAACAAAGACAAATAAAGAGATTTTTATAGGTTTTTGGTTTTTTTAAATAACAAAACGATTCACCCTTGATCATGTTTCACCGAGGTCTTGGACGATTTATGTAACTATTGTCAATGCCCTATTCAATTGTGATTCTAGCCCTTATCTCAAGACTATTAACAAGCTCTAATAGCCTTGTTATCCCTTAATCTTAGTTAATCAAAACAAGCTCTTCGACTAACCCTATTCAGTTTAACCGAATCCTCGAAAAAGCTCTCTTAGATTCAATCACCAAATGCATTAAACACTAGGACAACGAGATAAATTCAACATAAAACTCGCAAGCTCGGTTTTAGAGGTTAAACTTTGTGTTATCACCAATAAATAATTATTGTTTGCTACTCGGGAATCGAAAATCCTACAATTACGGATAGTGACCTCCTATTCTAGCAACACATTCACAAATCCCTTAAAGGGTGATCAATCCAATAGTAAATTCGTAAATGTGAGTCAATAACAGCAAATAACACAAAACACTTGAATACACAATATTTTCGGTAACATTAACCGTAATAATCACATAAATGTCTTGGACTCAAGGTTCCACAATAATCAAGAGTGAACAAAGGGTGCTAGCCACCCATTTTACCTAATACAAAGATAAACTAACAGAAAATTAAAGAAAAACATGAACATAGGAAAGAAAGAACCAAAGGTTAGGGGTTGAAGATCAAGATCTTCAACCCCCTTCCATTTCCTTGCTTCCAATGGAGAAAAGTGGCTGATTATGTGTGGGGGATGGGTTCTAGGTTGTTAGGGTTATTAGGGTTAGGTTAAATTCGAATGGGATGATATATATATAAGGAGAGAAAGTGCTAGTCAAAAATAGGCAAAATCGCATTCAGGGTTTTAAAACACGGTACTTAATCTCGGCCGAGACGGGAGTGTGTCTCGGCCGAGACGTGAAAAGGGGTTTTCAAGGGTTTATGGGTCGAAAGGCTATCTCGGCCGAGATTAAGTATCATCTCGGCCGAGATCCGGGTCATTGAAAAACTTTGAAATTCTCTGGCAACATTTCTCGGCCGAGATCTGTTGTGTGTCTCGGCCGAGATCTTCTTTCTGCCCAACTCTTCATAAATGCCCTGGAGACTCATCTCGGCCGAGATTTGAGTCCTGTCTCGGCCGAGATCTTCAATTAACCCTTCTTTTTGTTGCCTCGATCGATCCCTCGACTCCGCGGTCGTTTGAGGTTCTTTTTCGACCCGTTTTCACCTGTTTTAACACAAAAATCGCACAAACGCATTATTTTGCCCATGAGAGTATAAAAGCACTAAATACACGTGATTATGCACATTATTGACACTAAAATGACACTAAAAGTGCCCTAAAGTGCGTGCACGAAACACGTGTACCAAATCTCCCCAAACTTAAAACTTGTTCGTCCCGAACAATAAAGAGAAAGACAAAAGGACACGTGTTTAGGGCAAAGTTTAGTGGCATTTGATTTCAGAATTTTCATAAGAAAGAGTAAGCGATCATGATAAAAGCAAGCATATGTGATAGACTAGATCCACTACTCTCAAGACATAACACTCTCAACTTAAGATCCTCACATGGTGAGTGTATCTCTCGACTCTCAAGTGTATCAAAAGGGAAGTGTATACGCTCACATTGAAATGCATAAAATGCCTACCATAAGCTTGCCAATCATCTAAACTTCGATGTATACCGATGTGTGTGACAAAGAATCAAAAAGGTCTTTAATAGGTTGTAATGTTGGCTTGGGGTAAGGTGGAAAAATTTCTGGTATAAGTGACTATAAAACGGACTAAATGAGTCGTGCACTACCCATCTACCCCTCAAACAATGGTCACTCAACCTCACTCTTTACTTCCTTAGTAAACCAATCCCAAAAATTGATTTCTTCTCCAATTTCTGGTATAAGTGACTATAAAACGGACTAAATGAGTTAGCTAATCTCATCTACCCCTAAAAAAAAATGGTCACTCAACCTCACTCTTTACTTCCTTAGTAAACCAATCCCAAGAATCGATTTCTTCTCCTTACCACAAAGTCCACAACCTAAATGCTTTCTCAATTCTCCCTTGGAGTGTATTTACTTTTGAATTTCTACAACTTTGAGAACATCTATCAAAAGGCATTTATAATACTAGCCTCTCCAAATCAAAAACAACAATTGAGTATATACAACTAACTTTTTCTTTTGTTTTTCTGATTTTTCGATTTTTTTTATTTTTCTCTTTTTTTTTTTTTTTTTTTTTTTAACAAATATAAACAAACATTGGAGAGAAACTAGTATTCTCGATTCTTTGCCTATTGTTTCAATTCCTTCCACCCTTCAATATTCCCAATAGTTCACCTCTTTCAATCCCAAATTTACCCGACTACCTTCCAACCGCCTCCCTCATACTCAAATAGTCCAATTAAGGTCAAAGGCTAAATCGAAAGGTACTTGGCTTGTAGAGTTGGGCTGTCAAACAAAAGGTTAAAAGCTCAAGGGGCTCAACTAGAGACAATATCAAAATTGGTACAAAGGAAGTATTTTCAAGCTTGAAAATAGGCTCAAGTCAAGAATTGCCTAAGATCATTTTCAATGTCACACAATGCACCGACACATGCAAAATAGAGAATTATGGCAAGTTCTAGAGACAACTAAATGCACTCAATGAATTTCACACCGAAAGAAAATTTAAATTACTCCAAAGATGGAAGTATCTTCTAAGGCTCAAAAACTCACTTGGTTGCAATTTTGATCAAAAGTTTTGAGTGTATGTTCAATTTTGTTTCAACAAGTATATCATACTCTACCATGTGCTTCTTTCAAAGATATTTGTCAAAAACTTTCATCATTAATCAATGCCACATTTTTCTTTCCTAAACTCATCCAATTGCTTTCTCGAGCTACCAATTTGTACGAATCTCAACCTCTCCCCAAACTTAGTTGCGGACTAAGTTTGTGGAAAAAGAAGAATACAAGTTGGTGCTCGTCGAATTCAACCAATTATTAACAAACCAACTAACTAACTTAACAGAAATAATCTTACTCCTAAAAATATGCAAGGTATCAAAATTCAATAAAGATCATATCAACATAACCAAAATAAACAAAAGATAGCAATTGGCTCACAGTGGGTCTCGGCCGAGATGTTCTATGTCTCGGCCGAGATGGCCTCCCCTGCATTTTTTTCTTCATTTTGCTCCCCTTCACCTCCACTTTATGCTATCTCTTGATTATTCTAATTTATACCTGCATATTTCTTAACAAAAACATCAAATATGCCACAAGGCATTTATTAAACAACTAACTAGGAATTTGAAAAATGCAAATATTAAAAGATACCGTCGGGTTGCCTCCCGACAAGCGCCTTTGTTTAACGTCGTTGGCTCGACGGATGCTATTTATATAAACATAAAAAACAACTAGCTATGTAAATAAAACTAACGCTTAACACATAAAACAAAATCGTTCTAAACCATTCCCCGGCAACGGCGCCAAAATTTGGTAGCGTCGTTTCCGACTACCAAATTAAATCGTGTACGAAGATACACTTAAACCTTACCGACTACTCTAACTAGTAGAGTGGCAAGCAAGGGTCGATCCCACGAGGAACGGTCGAACAAATTTTGCTTCATTGTATTAAGCTATTATTATCGAGAAACATAAAGAAAATAAACTAGAAAACAATAAAGAAGTGGGGGGTCAATGAAATAACAACTACACCTAAATAAACAAAGACAAATAAAGAGATTTTTATAGGTTTTTGGTTTTTTTAAATAACAAAACGATTCACCCTTGATCATGTTTCACCGAGGTCTTGGACGATTTATGTAACTATTGTCAATGCCCTATTCAATTGTGATTCTAGCCCTTATCTCAAGACTATTAACAAGCTCTAATAGCCTTGTTATCCCTTAATCTTAGTTAATCAAAACAAGTTCGACTAACCCTATTCAGTTTAACCGAATCCTCGAAAAAGCTCTCTTAGATTCAATCACCAAATGCATTAAACACTAGGACAACGAGATAAATTCAACATAAAACTCGCAAGCTCGGTTTTAGAGGTTAAACTTTGTGTTATCACCAATAAATAATTATTGTTTGCTACTCGGGAATCGAAAATCCTACAATTACGGATAGTGACCTCCTATTCTAGCAACACATTCACAAATCCCTTAAAGGGTGATCAATCCAATAGTAAATTCGTAAATGTGAGTCAATAACAGCAAATAACACAAAATACTTGAATACACAATATTTTCGGTAACATTAACCGTAATAATCACATAAATGTCTTGGACTCAAGGTTCCACAATAATCAAGAGTGAAAAAAGGGTGCTAGCCACCCATTTTACCTAATACAAAGATAAACTAACAGAAAATTAAAGAAAAACATGAACATAGGAAAGAAAGAACCAAAGGTTAGGGGTTGAAGATCAAGATCTTCAACCCCCTTCCATTTCCTTGCTTCCAATGGAGAAAAGTGGCTGATTATGTGTGGGGGATGGGTTCTAGGTTGTTAGGGTTATTAGGGTTAGGTTAAATTCGAATGGGATGATATATATATAAGGAGAGAAAGTGCTAGTCAAAAATAGGCAAAATCGCATTCAGGGTTTTAAAACACGGTACTTAATCTCGGCCGAGACGGGAGTGTGTCTCGGCCGAGACGTGAAAAGGGGTTTTCAAGGGTTTATGGGTCGAAAGGCTATCTCGGCCGAGATTAAGTATCATCTCGGCCGAGATCCGGGTCATTGAAAAACTTTGAAATTCTCTGGCAACATTTCTCGGCCGAGATCTGTTGTGTGTCTCGGCCGAGATCTTCTTTCTGCCCAACTCTTCATAAATGCCCTGGAGACTCATCTCGGCCGAGATTTGAGTCCTGTCTCGGCCGAGATCTTCAATTAACCCTTCTTTTTGTTGCCTCGATCGATCCCTCGACTCCGCGGTCGTTTGAGGTTCTTTTTCGACCCGTTTTCACCTGTTTTAACACAAAAATCGCACAAACGCATTATTTTGCCCATGAGAGTATAAAAGCACTAAATACACGTGATTATGCACATTATTGACACTAAAATGACACTAAAAGTGCCCTAAAGTGCGTGCACGAAACACATGTACCAACACCCTTAAAAAGGAAAATTTTCTCTTACAATATCCACCCTTAAAATCTTCACTTTTGAAAAAGTCAACTAAAAAGCAAAAAACAGTTCTTTCTTATTCTACGTGCCGGGAGGGGTGTGCAAATTATCTCAGGACGGAGGAGTACATGTTAACATGACAGTAGAATAGGTTATTGAGCATCATATATAGTTTTATATAGCTATCTTGAATTTTATTTTGGTAAATCATTTATAATTTGGTGAGTTATAAGTTGATTATTGGAAGTTATAATTTTTTAATTTCTTTTAATAAAATGATGAATTGTTTTTTAATTTTTCTTTTTTTAACTATATTTTGTATATAAAAGTTGTAGGTTTTCAAGCCTACCATAATCAAACATGGATTCTACAAACAAGGCAGATCAAGCAACCGAAGAACATGAAATTGTTATGGAAGATTTTCATGAGGTAAATACTACCTAACATGCAATTACATGTTATTTAGTATTTGGAATAGATAGATACTTTCATCATTAGATATTTAGATTTTTTTTATAACAGGAGGGGAATACTAGAGACGATATAAATGATGGTGGAGGTGATAATATAGGTGTTGAAATGGGTGATGATGTGCAAATTATAGATGAAAATGTTGGAGATGAAAGGAGCCTTAATAATGAGAATGATGGTGAAATTAAGGAGGGTCAATCCACATCAAGAGGGAGGAAGAGACAAAAGAAATCTATAGTTCATGGTGATTTTGATTTAGTGACTGGTGATGATGAATTTGAAAAGTATTAGTGTTTACATTGTAGGACAAGATTTACCAAGAATTCTAGTGGTACAACATCTCATCTCAAAAACCACATGACCAGATGTCTTCAAAAAGAACATCATTTAAAGAATAAAAAGAAGTTCCAATTTCCACCTGAAAATTCCAAGTTTGAGATGCCTCCCTTGTCTGATGGTAGATATAATCATTTGAAGCAAAGAGAAGCTATTGCACAGTGGATTATGATGAATGAGCAACCATTTAAATGTGTGGAGAGCCTTGGTTTTTCTTTCATGTTCAAACTTTATCTCCCAGAATATGAGAAAATCTCTCGTACCATGGCAAGAAATGATGTTCAAGCGGTTTATTACATAGAGAAGAAGAAGTTGCATTCGGTGTTGAGAAGCATTAATAAGATTTCATTGACCACCGATATTTGGAAGTCGAAGGTCCAAAAGATTTCTTATATGTGTATCACTGGACACATTGTTGATGCACAATGGCAACTTCAGAAACGAGTTCTTAGTTTCATTCCTCTTCCTCCTCCACATACAAGTAATATAAACTTTTAAGATATCCCATTGCATTATTTTTTAATAACTTATATGACATATTTATTGATTTAAGTTATATTTCTAAATCCTTTGTTAGGAGTTGATATCTTTGATGGGCTTATGAAGTGCACAAAATATTGGGGGATTGAGCACAAAATCTTTACCATATTGGTGGACAACGCTTCAAATAATGATGTTGCACTTCGTATTGCCAAAGTAACTTTTTCCAAGAGTCGCAAGTTGCCCTTGGATGGTAAGATGTTTCATGTAAGGTGTTCTGCACATATATTGAATCTTGTTGTCCAAGATGGTCTTTCTGATATTAAATGCATTATTGAAGATGTTAAAGATAGTGTGCACTTCATTAATCAATCGGAGGGTAGGTTGATTAAATTCTCTGATATTGTGCATTATTTGGGAATTCCAGTGAAAAGGTTAATCATTGATTGTCCTACTCGTTGGAACTCCACATATGAAATGATAGTTGAAGCTATTAAGGTTAAGGATGCATCCGTTTGTTTTATCAAGTCACCAAGTACGCACAATGGGACCCAATTCCGCTTCTCGGATCAACAACCACCAACTATTTGACTCGATTCGACTTCTCGAATCATTAAGGCTTGTATTTGACCCACATTGACTTCTCGGATCAACTAGTCTTCCATTTGAACTAATTCGGCTTCTCTAATCAACAAGTATTCATAACTTGATCCGTTTGTTTTATCAAGTCACCAAGTACACACAATGGGACCCAATTCCGCTTATCGGATCAACAACCACCAACTATTTGACTCGATTCGACTTCTCGAATCATTAAGGCTTGTATTTGACCCCAATTGACTTCTCGGATCAACAAGTCTTCCATTTGACCTAATTCGGCTTCTCTAATCAACAAGTATCCATAACTTGATCCGTTTGTTTTATCAAGTCACCAAGTATGCACAATGGGACCCAATTTCGCTTCTCGGATCAACAACCACCAACTGTTTGACTCGATTCGACTTCTCGAATCATTAAGGCTTGTATTTGACCCCAATTGACTTCTCGGATCAACAAGTCTTCCATTTGACCTAATTCGGCTTCTCTAATCCACAAGTATCCATAACTTGATCCGTTTGTTTTATCAAGTCACCAAGTGCGCACAATGGGACCCAATTCCGCTTCTCGGATCAACAACCACCAACTATTTGACTCGATTCGACCTCTCGGATCATTAATGCCTTCATGAACGGCCTTCGTCCTGGACCGCTCTACACCGAGCTGGTCCGGAACCCTCCAGTCACAACCCGGGCTTTGTTTAACATTGTGTGCAGATATGCTAAGGCCGAGGAGCAAACTCGCCGTAAGCGTGAGAAGCATGCTAGCAAACGGCAGTCCGATAGGGCACAAGCGGGGCCCAGTACGCGACCTAGTGCCTTCTCTCGTTGAAACCGGGGACGTCCAGAATCTCGCGGAAGTATTCCACAACTCACCCCGCTTACGAAGTCACGGGCTGAAATTCTTTCTGTTCACAAGAATGATTTGCGGTCGTGTCCGCGGATGACTGCTCCGGCTGAAAAGCGAAACCGCGAAAAATGGTGTGCGTACCACCATGATCATGGACATGAAACAGAGGAGTGTCAAGAGCTAGGCAAGGAAATTGAAGATTGTCTGAAGAAAGGTTTCTTGCGACAGTACGTTGCTCGGACTGATGACAGGCCTCGGTCAAGCCAGAATGGAGGTTCGCAACAAAATCGTGGAAGCTATAATGACCGTGGTTCACGTCAAAACAAGCCGCAGTGGCAGAATAACAGCCGGGGCCAAACAACTATGCGCGACAGGACCACGGAAATCGTCAACAACCCCACTTTTTGCCGCCACCGCCTCCTCAGGGGGGACCCGGAGACAATCCGCCTACCCATGTCATAAACGTGATTTACGGAGCCCTCCCCACCGGGGCTTCCCGGAATGCCTTGAAGGCGGAGGCACGCCGGCCTCCTCCCGAGGAGCCGCGTCACAAACGCCTCCACCAATCTGAGACCGTCAGTTTTACAGATAGAGATTCTGTTCCCGAGCTCACCCCCCATACCGACGCCATCGTCATTAACATGGCTGTAGCCAATGTTACAGTAAAGCGGGTTTTTGTCGACAATGGGGCCGCAGTTAATGTCATATTCACCGACTGTTTTAAAAAAATGGGGATTCATCGTGAGCAGCTCCGACCAGCCCCTGGGCCGCTACAGACCTTCACCCAGGGTGCAGTCCAGGCTGAAGGAGTTATTAATCTCCCCGCATCTCTTGGAACTTATCCGGCGATAAAAACCATCTTTGTGGATTTTTACGTGGTTAACTCTCTGTCCCCGTACAACATGATTCTGGGTCGGGACTGGCTTACTCCGGCAAGAGCCGTATGCTCCACATACCACCTCGCACTGAAATTCCCTACATCACATGGCGAGGTGGCTATCCGCGGCAATCAGCGAGTTTCTAAGGAGTGCATGTACGTCGCACTCAAAAAGGCAGCAAAGGTTCCTCCTAAGCCGCAGTTTCAGGTAACAACCTCGGCTCTCATACCTAATTCATATACACCGCTGGGGGACACCACTGTTCAGGTGCTGCTTGATCCATCCAAGCCCGAGCAAACTATAACCGTCGGCGCTGTGGATGTGCCGTGGCTACACCATGCCATCATTCAGACCTTGCGGGAATACTCCGACGTCTTCGCGTGGTCTCCCTTGGACATGCCCAGGGTCTCTTCGGATGTTATAACTCACAAGTTGAATATCGACCCCAATGTCAAACCTATACAACAAAAGCGAAGGAAATTAGCTCGGGAGCGGAACGCAGCCATTCTAATTGAAGTACAACAGCTCCTAGATGCAGACATCTTGTTTGAAGTTCATTATACTTCTTGGCTATCTAATCCGGTGATGGTAACGAAGTCCAGCGGAGCATGGCGAATGTGTGTCGATTTTTCCGATCTTAATAAACACTGTCCAAAGGATTGTTATCCTTTACCCTCTATCGACCAAAAAGCCGAAGCCATTACTGGGCACGCGGCACTTTGCTTCTTGGACTTATACAAGGGATACCACCAAATCCACATGGACCGTCAGGATGCCCTCAAAACGGCATTTATCACTGACTTCGGATGTTTTGCCTTCAAGAAAATGCCCTTCGGGCTCAAGAATGCGGGAGCCACGTACCAGCGCCTTATGGACCACGTCTTCCGAGGTCAAATTGGTCGTAATGTTGAGGTATATGTTGATGATCTAGTCATAAAAAGTACTTTCTCGGTTATATGGTTTCACAACACGGCCTCCAGGCCAATCCGGCCAAGATTCGGGATGTATTAGACCTACAACCACTGAAGACAGTAAAAGATGTTCAACGCCTTACTGGCGGTTTGGCGGCCTTAAATCGTTTCTTGTCCAAGGCCGCGGAGCGTCAACTCCCATTCTTCAAAATTCTGTGGCAGGCTAAGCTATTTGAGTGGACCCTACAGTGCACCGAAGCTTTTGAGGCTCTAAAGCACCATATTAAGCAATTGCCCACTCTGTCCGTTCCTCTCCCCGGAGAGCCACTTTATATATACTTAGCCTCCGCCGAAGAAGCCATCAGCGCGGCTCTTGTACGCGAGGCCAATGGTGTGCAACACCCGGTGTATTTTGCGAGCCGAGCACTTCACGGGGCAGAAACTCGGTACTCCGTGATGGAGAAGAAAATGCTAGCTCTCGTCATGGCGGCCCAGCGTTTGCGGCCTTATTTCCAAGGACGAGAAATCAGGGTTCTTACTAATCACCCCACCCGTCAAATTCTTGTCAAGCCCGATGTGTCAGGGCGCCTCGCTAAGTGGGCAATCGAGCTAGGAGAGTATGATATTCAAATTCTCCCCCGCCGAGCCATCAAGGGTCAAGCCCTAGCAGATTTTTTGGCCGAGGCACCAGTGGACAACCCCGAATCTTCCGCGACTAATGATAGTCCTCGCCCTGCCGCCCTTGAAGCTCCACCCCATAAATGGCAACTATATGTGGATGGCGCTTCCACGGCTCGAGGGAGTGGTGCGGGGGTGCTTCTCATTGGCCCCGAGGGCGTTGAAGTTAAATATGTCATTCGATTTAAATTCAAGGTAACTAATAATGAAGCGGAGTACGAGGCAGTCCTCGCCGGGCTCCGGCTCGCTCAATCCTTAGCAGTCCCCCATCTTGAGCTCTTCACGGACTCCGAAGTTGTTTCTAATCAGATCAAAGGCACCTACACCGCTAAGGATGAAACGATGATCAGGTATCTAGCTTTGACGCTTAAACTTATATCAACTTTTGCTTTGGTTGATATCCAGCAGGTACCACGTAAACAGAATGTTCAAGCTGATGCTCTCAGCAAAATGGCCTCCGCGGTCCTCACCAATGTGTCTCCGGACATCGTAGTCGAAGATGCCCTTCATCCGGCAATTCATGAGGCAACGGTCTCCATCTTGACCGAAAGCGGTCCCAATTGGATGACCCCAATCGTCCATTATCTCCGAGATGGTACTTTGCCGACTGACAAATTGCAAGCTCGGCTGATAGTTCTCAAGGCACCTAAGTACACACTCCACGACGGAATCTTATACCGTCAGTCATAATTGCAACCGAATCTTCGGTGCCTTGCTCCCGCCTAGGCTGATCAAGTTCTTCACGAGGGGGCCTGCACCAGCCATATCGGCTCAAGGACGTTGGCCAAAAAAATTCTTCGGTGGGGGTACTACTGGCCAACTTTGTTTAACGATGCCCATGATTTGGTGACCAAGTGCGGCAAGTGTCAGCTACACTCTCGCGTGAAACATCTGCCGCAAACCGAGCTCACTGGAATACAAAGTGCCTGGCCATTTATCCAATGGGGAATTGATATTGTGGGACCGTTTCCAGTCGCTCCGGGGGGACTCAAATTTCTTGTGGAATCTGTTGATTACTTCACCAAGTGGGTAGAAGCCGAACCTCTCACTGCCATCATTGGTCAGAACATCTTGAAGTTCGTCTGGCGTAATATTATATGTCGCTTTGGCAAACAGTTCGCCAATGACCCCTTCCGGTCATGGTGCGAGGAGCTCCACATTAAGCAAATTTTCACCTTGGTAGCTCATCCTCAGGCCAATGGTCAAGTCGAAGTCACTAATCGCACACTCCTTACGGGTTTAAAGAAATGTTTAGATCAAGCTAAGGGTCTTTGGGCCGAGAATCTTCCGCAGGTTCTTTGGGCCTATCGCACCACGCCGCACACCTCCACTGGAGAGACCCCCTACAGTCTCACTTACGGTTCCGAAGCCGTCATTCCGGCGGAAATCAGCGTACCTAGTCCCCGCCTCGTGACTTTGAATCCCGAGGATAATAATGAAGCTATCCGTGCAAACTTAGACGAGCTCGAACATCGTCGTGAACAATCTTTCATCCAGCAAGCCATGTGTAAGCAACGTGCAGCTCAGTATCACCACCTCCGGGTTCGGGGTACTCAGTTTAATGTCGGAGACTTGGTACTCCGGCTCAACTCAGCCAGCAAGGCTGCCCCCGAGGGGAAATTGCATGCTACCTGGGAAGGTCCTTATCGCGTCATTGTTGCGCACGACTCAGGGTGGTACCAGTTAGCGCATCTTGATGGAACTCCGATTCCCCGAAGCTGGCATGTTACCAACTTAAGGCGTTTCTATCTATGAACACCAAGAGACAAGTATCATTTCTATCTTTACATTCATTGTACATTTATTTTTCGTTCTGAGTTCTCTTTGTATTTTTTAATTGTTCCGACAATCACCTTGAATAAAGTTTTTCACTTGATCTTACTGTACTTTCTTCTGCGCTACGGGGACGCCCTAGCGTAGTCTTACTGTTATTATCCGTCTCCGGACAGTTTGATCTCTTGCCCGGTCCGTCCGGGGAGATTCACATTTGGTCCCCGGACTTATATTCCCTCTCGCCTGTTTAACCGGAGAGGTCCTTAACTCCCGCCCGATCCGTCCGGGGAGATTTTATGCCCTGTTTTTCTAGCAAGCATTCTGTACATATGGTGCTCCCGAGTACCTGTTAAAGCAATTATAAATGCATTCTTGTTAAAAGCTCATTACTTTCCTTTCAAAGTACACATCTTTTTACATGCCAAAAAGGTTTTTTTTACATTTTTTGATTACATGCCAAAAGGTTCTTTACATACTACTTACAACGCTACAAAAAGTAAAATCTATTTTTGGCCTCCGAGCCAGTACTCGGCGCTCCGGCGTTGAGACCCATTTCAGGAACTGCTCCGTGTCCTCCGGGATCCTGCGGCTTCTCGGCTTTGAGCCTCGGCTCTTTCCCTGCTCCGGCTCCCTCGGCGTCGAGGACTCACTCTTGGTACTTGTCTTGGGGCTTCGCCTCTCGCCCTGCCCTGAAGACTCGGCTGCGACGCTGGCCTCGGCGTCTGGGCCCATTTCACGGGATCCCACTCCGCGGGGTCCATCACTTCGATATCCTCAGCCAGCTTCTCGACTTCCTCCTCCGCAACAACCACGAGGACTTCCTCGACTGCAGTTACCGAGGCTGGCTCTTGGATTACTATCCCTTGGCTTTTCCCCGCCGGTTTCTTTTTACCCTTTCGGGGGGCTTTTGCAGTATCTTGGCCCCGGCTAGAGCTCGCGATGTACTCTTCGGCGGTGCGCCGCCACCTGCCGCGGTCTTTCAGTCCTTCATACATACTTAGCAGTAACTCCAGCACCTCTCGCTTTCTTATCAGCTCCGAGGACTCTGCCGAACCCGTCGTCATCAGTGCCGAAATTTCACCTTGAATCTCGGTGGTCCGCTCCTCAACTTCCTCAAAAGTCAGCAGGCCGTACTCTGTAAGTATCCGGTCATACTCCCTTTGATGGATAAGGACGCGGTCCAGTTCTGCCACCTTCGACAAGTACTTCAATTCCTGATCTCTAGCCCTCTCCGAGGCCCTAGCTTTTGCCTCCTCGGCCTCTTTGGCTCTTCTCTCTGCTGCGGCCACCCGTCTCTCCAACCGCGGCACTACTTGCTTTTGCAAGTTATCTTTCTCTCCGCGGAACCAGTCTAAGGACTGCATGAGTTTCTTTATTGTGTTATGCAGCTCCGCGATGTCCTGATCGGGCACCAAAGTCAGTGTGAAAGATGAATTTCAAACACATCGCTGGACAGCTATTCAATTATATGAACAAATACACTTCTATTCAACAAAACAAGCGTACATTGTCAATAGTTTTGTACAACGGAGTTACAGTTATTCCTATCATCTACTATATTATGATAGGGTATCAAGTTTGCGGGGAACGACTGACCTCCCCCTCTTCGGTCCCTTCAGTGGCCTCGGGCACCACATCGTCCTCCCTCTCCACCTCGTGCTCCACCTCCAGCCGATCTCCTACCATTCCTGCCTCCTTTCCCATAGCCTCCGCGGCAGTCTCCATGCGGGGGGGTGGCTCTTTGTTTCGGGGCTCTAGGACGAACTCACCCCGACGGAATGCCAAGAACTCCTGGTCTTGGTCCACCTCGCAGCTTGAGATCTCCTCGGCACTTAAAATCTTCTTCTTCTATGCTAGGGCCTTCACGAGGGGCCACTCCGGGACGCGCGCCAAGGCTTGATAGTAGGCCTCCTCCACCCCTGCCACGACGTTGAAGTCATACCCGAACTCTGGGCGATAGACGTCCACGTTCGGGTAGACTTCCTTGATTAGCCCCAGCAGTACCGATCGGGTGGCCGTATCCCCGACAGCGACAAAGTTGGTCTGGAAGTCGAGAAAGGTGCTCGTTTGGAACAGCTTCTCGGCAAATGCTTTCAACATCGTCTCTTGACCTTCAACAACAGCCGCTTCTCGGGCCTTTATCTCTGCCCGCAGTTGAGCCGTTTCACCACGGAGAGCCCCGGCCTCCGCCTCAACTTCGCGCAGCCGCGCGATCTCATTCTCTACCAAGACCGCCCTCTTGCGTGCTTATGCTAGATCGTGGGTCAGTCTATCATTGCACGCGCGCAGCTCTCGTGCCACCTCAGCCAGCTCTTCTTTGGCCTCCCTCTCATGTTTCAGCCTAGCTCCATTATCCCCCGCGCCAAGCGCAACAGCTCCTCGGCGTTCACCCCTTCTAATCCCAGCAAACTTATGGGTCCTTGCCCCTTTACAACACCACACCGAAGTTAATACTGGTCACATATGATCAATCTGCGCAATAATTACACCTTGGAAATGGTTATATACGCTTTACCTCGGTGCTCTGCTCCATGCGGAGTCTTTTGGCTGTCCTCAGAGGTGTTACGGATGGTTCCGACCTCCTTTTCGTCCCGGGGGTTGACCCCGCTGCCACCACTCGTTCTTCTGATCCCGTTGATGGCCTCGGGCTGGGCGACACCCCCCCTCTGGGGGATACTTCACTAACTTTCCCCTTCAACTTTGCTGCCGCTGGCGCCGCGGGGCTACCCGCTGGTTCCTTTCCGAAGCGACCCACTGCATACAAAAAATTGGAGTTAGTCCTGCACAACATACACATATTACACAGTTAGCAGAGTTCCTACCCTCCTCGGCAACCCCGCCGTTTCCTGCCTCCGGGCGGACACCCCCTCGGCATTGCCCGAATAATATGGGCTCAACCCCGCCTCCTCTAGCTCCGCCTCGGTGCAAAGGGTCTTGAACGTCCCCAGCGCACGGAATGGTCCCACAACCTCGGCCTCCGATTTCTCAACCGGGGCATTATCTAACACTTCCTACCTCCTCCACCTCGGGAGGACCACGTTTGTCTTCACGTAGATAAATTTCTCCTTCCTGCCCTCCACCTTGCTCGGGTTCTGCACCTTGAAACCACCTCGGGCCCGGGGACTGAAGGAGTACCAGCCTTTTGATTTCCCGAAGGCTTTCAGTTGGAAAAAATACCTGAACAGCTCTACAATTGGTTCTACCCCGGCACTCCTGCATACCATGGTAAACCCGACCACTTGCCTCACGGCGTTGGGCGCTAGTTGGCTCAGGGCGATATTATAATATCTCAGCAGATGTATAACAATGTCCCAGAGGGGAAACCTCAACCCTATCTTCAAAGGATCTATATATACGCTAATGAAGCCCTTCGGCGGGCAACAGGCCCTGTCGCCGGGCTCCGGCACTATGTATTCTAAGTTAAACAGAAAGTAAAATGAGGGGATCAAGGCTTCTATTTGCACACGTGTCATCCGCAGTGCAACCGCCGACACTTTGAAATCCTCCTCCAGACATTCCCCAAATCCCACTGCCCGGGTGCCGGCCTCCATAAAATCAGCCCTATACACCATCCTATTCACTAGCCTTTCTGGAATAATAAAGCGTATCAGGGGTACATTTAATGGGGCTTTTTCAGTTCCTACTTCCCTAATCGAAGAAGAAGACGATGAAGAAGACATACTTACTTGATTTTGGTTTGGGATGGATAGAAAGTGCACATATGATTCTTCTTTTTTTTCCCGCTTTCTGAAACTTGCAATCGCAGCATGTGTGTATATTGCATATATATAATGATAAACGACTACATGTTGGATTTATTATAACAGATTGTCATACAAAGTATTACAAGTACTCTTTGCTAAAGAAAATTGTGTGCATAAAATTATAACAAAATAAATTAATCACGTGCAAAACACGAACATACTGCATGGGTTCTTCTTTCATCAATTGATTTCACTAATACATTGATCACGACTCACTACTCTACTTTAAAGTTCTGATTATTTGATTATCTCTCTCGATTGTATTATCATATTCCACATGGAATTGGAGTTCTTTTCGGAGGAGCACAATTATTATTACATCTCATTTTTCATGACAGGAAATTAAATTTAATTTCTGGTAGTCATTTGTGTAAAATTGTATGTGTCGGATTTTGATTCTAATGAGTGAATTTTACTTAATGTAAAAGTAACTGCTGATGTGGGATTTTGTATTTTATAGACACTATTTACATAGTTAGCTTTATGTAATTATCCAAGATTGAACAATGGTTGATAGTTAGCAGGGCATACCGGCCTTCTCTTTTAATAGTAAGTATGGACTATTTTGGGCAATTGGTGGTACTGATCCTTTATTTATGTGGAGAATCAATTGGGTAACCCCTAATATAGAACCAATGACATTTGGCATCTGAAAGACATTGAAATAATAATTGATTGGTTAATTATCTAAGCAACTTATGCATGATAATTGGTAAAACATTAAACTATATATCTCAAGAGAATTACCAGCTTACATAAATAAATTTGTCCTTTATGATAAAACCGTAAAAGCACCAAATGGTGGCTGACAAGAATATGAACAACGATGGAGAAATGACATATATTGCACGCTCTTGATTATGAGAACTATCATCTATCAATTCAAAAAAGACACACTCATAAAATAAAAATAATATAATATATATATATATATACACACACATATGTATATAGACATACAATAATATCTATAAATAATTACTCACCATAACTGAAAGAGGCGAAGCATACATGACAAAGGATAGACTCGTGTCTATAAAACCACCAAACGTCTGTCTATTGTTCACTTATGTTATGGGGATCCCCATAACATATTTATGGTAACTGTGGAGAATAGGCTAGTAGTGGCCACCAAAAGGACTGCGACTTGAATTATCTCTCTATCTTGGGTGCATATGCCAATAATATCACCACATATGCTAACTCAATTAGTGCCCCTAGGCCATTGAGTATAGCAACTAAAGAGTTGTTTGGTGATATAAAAAGACACATCATAACTACATTAGTGTATGCAAATTAATAAGTTAAGTGACTGTTATTATTAATTTTAAATGATGTTGACACCGTGTGCAACATTCATATTAAAGATAAAAATTGGCATATAATATCAATCACTAAAGAAATAGAAATAGATATGCCAGTCTCTAATTTGATGATTTCATAAAGTGTGAAAAAAAAAAAAATTAATAGATTATTTAGAAAGGTCATACAATATAAATTGATATTTTTGTATATAATGACAAACGAATGAAGTTGGGGATTTACTACTAACTAGTAGAGGTGGCAATTCGGGCGGCCCGGCGGGCTCGGGCCGGGCCTAGTCGGGCCAAGGAAAAGTTCGGGCAGGGTCGGGCCGGGCCCGATTTATTTTGGGCCTAGAAATGCTAGGCCCGGCCCGGAGGACCTCGGGCCATCGGGCCATCAGGCCAAAAAAGCCCACCAATGAGTTTTTTTTTTTTTTTTTATTACTTTAACCATGAAGTAGAATTATATATTGATGCGAACTTCAGTTTAATTCTCTTAAGAAAAATCTTGATCGGAAGATAATATATTATTATTCGTTGCAATGAATGATATCTATTAATCTATAGGCATGTCTTAAACCCCAGATAAAACAATAATAATAATAATAATAAAGAAGGAATGGATGATGATATATAGTTATATATATGTCACAAGTTATTTAATTTTTGTGTACGTACTATACTACATGTTAATCAATTTTTCATTTTTCGACACATAATAATTAATGAGCATGCTTGGATCCAATTCATTTTCCATCTTCTGCTAATAAAACTGAAGAAAATAGAGTATTAAATTAGTCAAATGTTTTAATTTCTCGGTAAATAGATACATTTATGCTCTGCTAGAAAAAGAAAAAAGAAAAACATGTTTCAAATAGTACACAAGATATTACTTAATTCCTAAATTTTTCTTATTCGATTAGTGACGGGAAAAAAATTCAATTCCATCGGGCCGCCCCGCGGGCTTTCGGACCGGGCCGGGCTTGGCCCGCCAAAAGAAAAGCCCGTTCGGGCCGGGCCAAAAAAGCCCGAATTTGTTCGGGCCTCTAATATTCCGGCCTAGCCCGCTCTATATTTCGGGCTAAACGGGCCGGCCCATCGGGCCGGGCCAGTTTTGCCATCTCTACTAACTAGCAACATGCTAGTGTTTTGCACGTGTTTTGCATGAGAATAGGGAATCCCCATGAACGCGAGGACGGGGATGGGGACGGGGACGGGGACTTGTCCCTCACCTCGCCCCGTTGCCAAGCCTAGACTCCACATTATCATAGATCAATTTTTTTTTTTTCATGTTTTTTGTTATAGTATCCTTAAATACAAAACGAACATCAAAATTTAGCACACTAGATAATTCTATAGCAAATATTCTAACTTCTACTTTTACCAAATACTAGGAGGGCTATAATAACAGTCCAATGCAAAAAAATTCTCATCACTAATAGTCTTTAATCAAAGTTTTTTTACATTCAATGATGGAATTCCCTAGCATTATACATCAAATTGCTTGTAGATTACCATGTGAAAAAGTCTGCGTATATGTGAGTATATTACATTTATATAATTATAAACGACTACATGTTGTATTTAGTATAACTGACCGTCACACAAAGTATTACAAGTACTCTTTGTTCAAAAAGGTTTGTGTGCATTAAATTATAACAAAATAATACCAATCATGTGCAAAACACAACATACTGCATGGATTCTTCTTTCATCTATTGATTTCACTAATACATTGATCACGATTCACTACTCTATTTTAAAGTTTTGATTACTTGATCTTCTCTCTTGATTGTATTATTAGGTTCTACATTGAACTAGGGTCCTTTTTGGAAGAGCATAGTTATTATGACATCTCATTTATCATGACAGAATAGTAAATTTGATTTCTTGTGTAAAATTATATATATCACATTTTGATTCAAATGAGTGAATTACATAGCTAGCTCTATGTAACATCCAAGATTGAACAATGGTTGATAGTTGTAGGGATTGCCGACCCTTCTCTTTTAATAGGTAGTAGCGATTGTCTTGGGCAGTTGGCAGTACTGATGCTTTATTTCTACAATATATGGTGTAGAGAATCAATTAGGTCAACCCTAATATAGAACCAATACCATTTGACATCTGAAAGAAATTGAAAAGAAAATTGATTAGTTAATATTATATAAGCAACTTTTGCATGATAATTAACAAAATATTAAACTATATATCTCAAGAGAATTACCAACTTACTAAATAAATTTGTCCTTTATGATAAAACCATAAAAGCATCAAATGGTGGCTGACAAGAATATGAGCAACGAAGAAATGACAGATATTGCACACTCTTTGTTCTGATAAGCGTCGTCTATCAATGCAAAAAGACACACTCATCAAATAAAAACAACAAGAATATATACATTAAATATGTATATAAACATACAATAATATCTATAAATAATTTACTCACCAAAATGAATTGATATTTGTATGCGATGACAAAAGAAAGAAGACGGGGATTTACTACTAACTAGCAATATGCTCGTGTTTAGCATGTGTTTTACACGGGATTGATATAATTTTGTTATAATTTAATGCACAAATTTTTTTGAGCGAAAGTACTTGTAATACTTTGTGTGAAAGTTGGTTATACTAAATCCAATATGTAGTCGTTTATCATCATATATATGTAATATACACACATATACACAAACTTTTTACATGGTAACATTTTTTTATTTGGTGTAATTTTCAAATGAAGGCCGACCTTCAAGAGAATGCCACGAAATAGATCCATAGAGCACTTCTCCATAATACCACACCTGTTACTTTACTTTGTGCATCTTTTGATACTTGGTAAATATCTTAATTTGGAGAATATAAAGGTATAAATGTGAAAATCATGTTAAAATTTATATCCTTTAATAATTAAAGTATCTCCATTTCAAAATAAGAGTCTTGCATTCACTATTATACTGAAGAAAATAAACTTTACAATACCAAAGTCCTATTAAAGTATTATATGTTTAATTTAATATAAATTTTAATAAAATATTTATTATTAATGTTAGTCATTCATATATTATAAGAATTTTATGAAGTGGTAAATCAAATCTAATATATGATAGACTATAGATGCCTTGTCAATATTTTTTTATTATATATAGTTAGATAAGTTAGTGAAATAAGTATATGGATAGGGAAAAAATCATATAACATTCCATAACTATAGCAACTTCCGCTAAACATCATATAGCTTTCTACTTTTCAATTTCGTCTCACACATCTTCATATTATCCAGTTTTAGTCCCAAATTTTGAATTTTCGCCCGCAAATGCACGTGCCGGCTAAAAATTGGGGTTGTTACGCACGTGGCACCGGATTTATATCCAAAATTATGCTTTTTAAATTTAGTCTGATATCTCATAAATTTGTCCGATTTCAGTCCCAAAATTCAAATTTTCGCCGGAAGAATTACGTGAAAATTGAGGATTTTTTCTTACCTGGCATCGAAATTCTGAGGTGGATAATCGGATCCTTTTTTTTTTTTTTTTACATTATACACCTCAACTCAAAAAAAAAAAAAAATAATAATAATAACGAAAAGAAAATATGTAAAATTTGTTCATCAAAATTCTGTAAAATCAAAATTTATCTTCGGAATTGTTCACCTTCAAAATTCACAATCAAAATTCATCAAAGTTAAAGTGAAAAAGGCATACATGATTTTGACGATTTTTAACATGCAACTCTACGATAAAAAAGTTGGAGAAACTAATGGAATGAAATTGTGAAGATTATCGAAGAAATATAGTCAACTACAGTAGAAAAACTTGAATTCTTCAACCGAAAGAATGCAGTTAGGTATCTCATTGTAGATAAATAAGTTTTGTGTCCAATCAAACGATAACACGTGGATATTAATTAAATATCAATAAAAATATATTATTTATGTCTTGGAAATTTAATTAAATTAATTTCTAAGTATATAGTGTAATTGATATTTAATTTGGGCCAAAAGTAAATTATCTACCAAAAATGTGACAAGATGACCCAATTATATCAAAGAAGGTCCAATCAAGTCAAAATAGCCTAATCCAATAAGAAAGCTCAATCAAGTCAAAAGGACCCAGTCCAACAAAAAGGCCAAAAAATCAGTTTGACCCAACCAAATCAAGTCAAGCCCAACCAAGTCAGGCCAAGCCTAACCAAATCAGGTCATGCCCAATCAAATCAATGGTGGCCAATCATATGATGCCACCTAGCAAAGAAAATATGGAAAGCGGTCCTCCTTACACCTATAAATAGGGACTCTCTTCATTCATTCAACATAAGTTGAAAGCTTAAAGAAGATTGGAAAAGCTCCAAGGAATCGCCCAAAGTCTTAAAGCACTCTTGAAGATTCGAAGACACTCATGAAGTTTTAAAGACATTCTTCAAGATTCGAAGACATTATTCATCAAAAGCATCAAGTCGTTTGGTCTTCGGATAAATGTTATTGAAGAACAACACAAGTGGGGAAGGAAATCAAGAAGAAGATTTTGCTCTAAAGCTTCAAAAGCAAATAAATCAACAGCGGAGAAGAACTAGAAGATTCAAGACTAGAGATTGTAACCACATTTTTCTTTATTTAGATCCAATTGGATTCAATTTGTATAATTGTTTGTGTTTGTTAATTCAAAACGCAAAATTTTTTGCTACGCTCATTAAGAATGGGTTTATCATCTTCCCACTCTTCGGTTTGTTCATCTTCTTCGAGCAGATCCAACAACCGTTCGATATGTTCATCTTATTCGGCAGATCCAGCAACAGTTCAATATGTTCATCTGCTTCACATAGTTCCAACAACCATTTGATTTGTTCACCTTCTTCGTGCAGATCCAACATCTTCTTCGCGCAGATCCAGATCCAAGAGTCGTCGCCGCTGCGTGTAGCCGTATTAGCGTCCCCTGTTCCGGGTAGTGATGGTCTCCTCAGTCATGGCCAAGGCGAGACTGTTCTACCCGTATGGGAATATTCTATCGGCATGTGGGCTTCCTTATTTTCCATGGTGTTCGGTACGAATGAGACTCGGGCTATGGAGATGGATTTTCTGGCTATGGCATTGAAGACGCGGGGCGTCGTAGTTGAGGAGGTAAAATACTGCATGAGGAAGAAGATGATAAACAATTTTTGTTAAAGATTTTTACAAATTTCGGATAGGGAAGTAAATGATGAACAATATATTTTTTATTTTATTTATGAAACATTTTAATTTTATTTTATTTATTGATTTTTCAGAATGAATTTATGATTTTTGAGAATGTATTTTATTTTGGCGTCGTTGTCGGGGAACTGTTGAAATTAATTGCGTTTTTAGTATATATATATATTTGGTACTCACTTGTTCCTTTGCATCTTATTACAGCTGTGAATGATCACTCATTCACACGGTAGCAAAGATCTGCAATTGGATCTGGAGATTAAGAGATCGAATTCTGAGGAAACAAGCAAGTGAGATTCGAGAGGAAGCTGAAACGTTACATTCTAACACTGAACCCATCCCATTTGAATCAGAAAATGAGCAAACAGACATGGCAGCAGAGAAGTCTATGAAAGAATTAGCTAACACTAGCGCCACTCATCAGCCCTTATGCATCACTTTTCCTTACTTAGGAGAGAACGCCACATTTGAACTAAATCTGGGCTAATCCATCTGTTTCCCTCATTCCATGACCTCTCGGGCGAGGATTCCCATAAACATCTGAAGGAATTTCATACTGTCTGTTCGAGTATGAAGCCCACTACTTTTAGTGAAGAAGCGGTCAAATTACGAGCTTTTCCCTTCTCTTTGAAGGATTTGGCTAAGGATTGGCTCTACTATCTTCCCCCATCTTCCATCACTATGTGGGAGCAGATAGAGAGGCAATTTTTGGAAAAATATTTTCCTACATCTAGAGCAGCGAACCTCCGAAAAGAGATAAGTGGAGCTCGACAAATGCACAACTAGATTTGTATGAGTATCTTGAGCAGTTCAAGAAACTGGTGGCAAGTTGTCCACAACATCAGATAACCGTTCAACTGCTAATCCAGTACTTCTATGAGGGATTATCACTGGCAAACCGGAATATGATAGATTTAGCTAGCGGAGTGCTAGTGGACAAAACTCCAACTGCAGCCAGAGAACTGATATCGAAGATGGCAGCTAATTTGCAGCAATTTGGGAATAGGGATGCACCGATCAAGTCAGTGAGAGAGGCAGCCGACTCGTCCACTAATGACAAGATTGAAGCATTAACGAATTTGGTTAAGAAGGTTGCTTCAGGGGACAAAGCAGTTATCAAGCCATGTCGTATTTGGGAGATGATAAAGCACTCGAAAGACGAGTGTCAAGTTCTAGGAGATGAGATGGAAGCCCATGTTAACGCAGTTGGCACGGATAATTTCCGGCTAAGAAAGTATGACCTTACTCCCAATCTTACAATCTGGGATGGAAGGATCATCCCAACTTGAGGTATGAAATGAGCAACAACAGTCGAGAGACCAAAACTGCTTTCCAAGGGGCATGTACCAACAGAAGCAACCGACTGAGCAAGCTCCCGGTTCATCTTTAGATGACATTGTCAAGACTTTGGCAACTCATATTGTTCAATTCCAGAAAGATACGCAGTCAAGCATCAGGAACCTTGAGACTCAAATGAGTCAACTAGCTACTGTTGTGAGTCGTTTAGAGAGTGTAAATAGTGATAAATTGCCAGCTCAACCTGAGATCAACCCGAGAAAAGTGAGTGTTATCACACTGAGGAGTGGAACTGAGCTTGCAAAGCCTAAACAACTCGGACAAAGTTCGGAAGAGGAAGTTGAAGGAAAAATCGAGAAAAATGAAGGGGAGGTCAACCAATCTATCTCGGCCGAGACAAAAGCCCTCTATCAATCGCTCTCGGCCAAGAACCTCCTGTCTCGGCCGAGGCACATTGCTCGAAAAAATAGTCCCTTTCGCCACCTGTCCTGAGTCAACCACTCTCATTTCCTAGCCAACTTGCAAAGACAATTAAAGATAATAAGGAAAAGGAGATCTTAGAGGTGTTTAGAAAGGTCAAAATAAATATCCCATTAATCGTCACGATCAAACAAATCCCAAGGTATGTTAAATTCATTAAAGATTTATGTACTAACAAATGCAGGTTGAATGGGGACGAGAAAGTAATTATGGGAGAGAATGTGTCAGCCATCTTCCAAAGGAAGATCCCTCCAAAGTGCAAGAACCCAGGTATGTTCGTAATACCTTCTACGATTGGTAATCACACCATAGAGCGAGCTATGCTAGATCTAGGTGCATCCATAAACGTCATTCCCTATCTATCTTTCATGCACTAAACCTTGGGCCATTAAAAGAAACTAGGATAGTTATTCAATTAGCTGATCGTAGTACTTCATACCCTGATGGGGTCATGGAAGATGTGCTAGTGGAGGTAGGCGACTTAGTGTTTCCTGCAGATTTCTATGTTAGATATGAATGGCGATACATCAACTTCTACACCTATATTGTTAGGGAGGCCATTCTTAAACACCTCTGAAATAAAGATAGACGTGCATGAGGGAACCCTCACAATGGAGTTTGATGGCCGTATTCTTAAGTTTAATCTTTACGATGCCATGAAGTTTTCCGAGGATGTTCACTCTGTTTTCTCTGTTAGTGTTGTTGACCATCTTGTCGAGAAAGTTTTTCAGTTGTGCAGGGACCCATTAGAGATATTCCTCACTACACGATTGGAGAATGGATCAAACAAGATTTGGGAGACCTGCAAAGATTTGGTTGAGTTAGTGGCAACCCTTCAAACGCCACAGTTTGCAAAATCGAGGCATGATCAGAAATTCATTCCACTACCCGACTCTCATACAAATATGCGTCCATCCACGGTCCAAGCTCCCACCCTCGAGCTTAAATATCTTCCGGAGCACTTAAAGTACGCTTACTTGGGGACAAGTGAGACACTGCCAGTCATCATTTCAGCAAAGTTGTCCCCACGTCAAGAGCGTTCATTGATAGTTGTACTCAAGGAGCACAAGAAGGCAATTGGGTGGACCATAGCCGACATTGATGGAATCACTCCCTCACTCTACATGCATAGAATCCGCCTTGAAGACAATGCCAAACCTAGTAGAGAGCCTCAAAGGCGACTGAATCCACCACTGATGGAGGTTGTGAAAAAAGAGGTAATTAAACTGCTAGATGTCGGCATCATCTACCCCATCTTGGATAGTAAGTATGTTAGCCCCCACTCAAGTCGTCCCAAAGAAATCAGGGGTCACAGTCGTGGAAAACCAAGGTGATTTGGTCCTCACCCGTATTCAAACTGGGTGGCGAGTTTGCATAGACTACCGCAAGTTAAATGCAATTGACTCGCTAGAACCATTTTCCTTTACCTTTTATTGATCAGATGCTTGAACGTTTAGCGGGGCATTTTTTTATTGCTTTTTAGATTATTTTTCAGGCTATTTTCAGATTTCCATAGCACCCGAGGATCAAGAGAAGACGACATTCACTTATCCCTTTGGAACATTCGTCTAGCAAAGAATACCGTTCGGACTTTGCAATGCTCCAGAAACTTTTCAAAGGTGTATGGTAAGCATTTTTTCTAAATACGTAGGTCCAATCATAGAGGTCTTTATGGATGATTTTAGTGTATATGGAGAATCATTCGAAAAATACCTAGACAATCTAGTCCTAATTCTAAAAAGATGTGTTGAAACTGACCTTGTGCTTGATAGAAAAAATGTCATTTTATGGTTGAACAGGGGATAGTCTTAAGGCACATCGTTTCATCTAAAGGGATAGAGGTTGATGAATCGAAAGTTAATATCATTACTGCTTTGCCTTACCTCGCAAGTGTGTGGGAAGTTCGTTCTTTTCTTGGTCATGCAGGTTTTAACCAGAGATTCATCAAGGATTCTCCAAGATTTCAACCCCTTTTTGCAAATTGTTGCAAAAGGATGTGGAGTTCGAGATGACCACCGAGTGCAAAGCTGCTTTTGACACACTCAAGGAAAGGCTCACAACACCACCCATCATTCAGCCACCGGATTGGAACTTACCCTTCGAGATCATGTGCGACGCAAGTGATTATACGGTGGGGGCTGTGCTGGGCCAAGAAAAAGGGAAAGTAACACATGTTATCTACTATGCATCGAGAACTGTGAATGTTAGTTCAATTTCATCAAGTGACTCACTACATTCATGAATTATAAGTTGTGAAGATTTCAGAACCGGGTTTGGTATTTGAAGAACCGGGACATAAAATTGGGTTTGAACTCAATTCAGTGAAGTGGTTAAAAGGGAACCGGGTTGAGGTTGGTTATAATCATCGGATACACGGTTTTAATCCGTTGCAATACAAACCATTGTAAAAGACCCGTTTCTACAACTTGGAGCAGTTGAGTCAAAGTTGGTTACTGCTCTCTCGTCTTCTAGATTCGAGCTCCGATACTTATATACATTGTAATCACATGTAAATGCGAGCTAACTGATGTAGTTTTCCCTCTGTAAACATTACGCAATTGAGAGAATTAGATAGGTAGGGTTTATGTTCCAAATCGGATTGTGATTTGGGGTTTACTAGTTTTCTGGGTGATTCTTGTAATTGATTGTTTAGTGAAGTGAATTGAGGTGCATAGAACCTCCGTGGATGTAGATCATCTTGGATCGAACCACATAAATCCCTGAGTTCATTGTTTTTATTTCTGTACCTGCGCATGAATATTGTTCGGCCGTTTCTTGTTTGATTTCGTTCGAGTTTTGGTTTTCATTTATCTTTTGTGAGTTTGAGCTGTTCATAACAAGTGGTGCCGTCTGTGGGAAACATTCTCACACAAGAAGCAGGAAAGGATGTCAGGAATGAAGATGGATCTGGACAAATTCTCAGAGAAAAATGATTTCTACCTGTGGAAGATCAAGATGAAGGTGATCCTGGTGCAGATTGGGTTGGTAAATGCTCTCAAGCCAGAAAATGAGTGGGTAGAGACTGAGAAACCCAAATATGGTGAAATAGACCAGAAGGCATTGAGCCTAATCATTCTGTGCCTTGGTGATAAGCCTTTGAGAGAAGTATCAAGGTGTAAGAATGGAATTGAGGCCTGATAACACGTTACTTATGCATGTATTTAGGTCGATTTAGGATCATATTTTATAGCATTTACGTGCATATTTGACCGGCATTTATTTATATTAATAATATTTGGGTCATTTGACGTGTTTCGACTTGTTTTGAAGTTAATTAGGTATTTTTATTCCATTTGGATGAAGTTCGAAGAGAAAACAAGTCAAATAGGGTTAAAACGGATGAAAAGGGAGTTAAAGGAGTCAAAGGGCCAACACGGCCGCGTCAAATATGGACACGGCTGTGTCAAAAGTGGCCTAGAACATGTAAAAACGCACTGCCAACCAACACGGCCGCGTCAATAACCAACACGGCCGCGTCAGAATGTGTCCCGAAAGTGAAGTTTTCTGTCAGCTTGACACACCTCTAGTATTTTGGCCATATCTTGAGATTTACAACTCCGATTGAGGTGCAATTGGGGGCGTTAGAAAGCTGATTGAAAGGACTACAACCTTTTCTGAAATAGAAAAATCCCAAAAACGACAGGAAGACCCTAAAAAATGGCTTGTAAGTCAGACCTAAAGATCTGCCCGGGAAAAGCGGACGCGGCCGCATCGCAAGGCCAACACGGCCGTGTCAGAAAGGCTTTTCTGCGAGAATTTCCTAATTTTAATAGGATTTTGATCCTATCTTCCCCAATATTCGTCCCCAACTCTATAAAAAGGACCCCAAGCTCTAGGAATCATAGAAAAAACATCAAAGAACATCAATTACATCATCATTCTACCTAGAAGAAGTCTTGGAGGACAAAGAAGACGAAGATCATCGAGACGGATTCATCCGGGTTTAATTATTCTTTTGATCTTTTACAATATTTTTTGTAGAATTTTGTATTGGATTATTCCTAGGCATGAGTAGCTAAGCTATTCGTGTCCTAGGGTTAGAAAGTAGGGATTATTATAACAATGTTTTGATTTATGGTTTAATTTATTAATTCCGTTCTTTACGTGTTTTATCTCTATGTTTGCGCTTAAAACTGAATTTATCTTGATCACCTAGATTTAGTAATTTAGTTTAGCAATTCCGCTTCGAGAGGAGGGAATCGTTATCAGACTTAGAACATAGAGCGCAGTTGTCTATGACTGTGTAGGCTGTGGCTTAGGATCGTTTGGGAGTTATTAGGTTTAATTGACTCGAGAGGGTAATTAGCTTAATCAATCAACGGTTTAATCGCTTCGAGAGAAGGGTTAGATTATTATCGTGCCGCCTAATAAACACTAGAATTGGTAAATCAATAGGTTAATCATATTCAACATTGAAGTAATATCCTGAAATTGAAGCCCTAGGATACCCTTTTCTCATTGATTGTTAGTTCTTTGTGTTTCCTAAGTTTGAAGTTATATTTAATTGAGTACTTTAATTAGTAAAATCAACCTTTGCAATTTAGTATCTAGTTAGGACATTCCTAGAGTATTGAGGTATCGAACTACCTAAAACTATTCCTTGTGGGATCGACCTTGACAATTGTACTACACCTACATCCATACACTTGCGGAACACTAGGTTAGAAACCGACGTGTCAAGGCCTGGACCAAATTGGAGGATCTCTATCAATCCAAGTCAGTTTCAAACAAGTTGTTTCTCAAGCAGAGATTACTGGCTTTCAAGATGGTGGAGGAAAAGGAAATTTCTGATCAGCTAGATGAGTTTACAAAGCTTCTTGATGAACTGGAGGATCTTGGGGTAACAATGGAAGATGATGACAAAGCTCTGATGGTGATAAATGCTTTACCAAGATCTATGGAGAGCTTCAAGGACACTCTGATGTTTGGGAGGCAGGATAAATTGAGTTATGACTCAATTATTACTGCTTTGAAGACCAAATGTTTGCAGAATCAGGGAGATAAGAAAGTAACTCAATCTGGTGAAGGATTAAACATTAAGTTCAGAAGAAACTACCAAAAGAAGAAGGGTCAAACCTCAAAGAACTTTAAGAGTGGCAATAATGTTCAGAAGAAATCTGGAGAATGGGTAGAAAATAGGAAGTGCTTCAAGTGTAAGCAAATTGGGCACCTAAAGAAGGATTGTACACAGAAGATGAAGAAGAAGGAAGGCCAGGGTGCTGAAGCTGCTACAGTTGAACATGAAGAGGACACACCAGAAGTTCTAAATGTTACTAAGTCAAAAATGGAGATGGAGTGGGTATTGGACACTGGTTGCTCTTTCCATATGTGTCCTCATGAAGAATGGTTTCAGAATCTCAAGAAAGAAGATGGAGGGTGCGTATTGCTAGGAAATGATCAATCCTGTAGAGTTCAAGGCACTGGATCAACCAACATCAATATGTTTGATGGAATTACAAGAACTATCACCAATGTGAGGTATGTGCCTGGTCTTAAGAGAAACTTAATCTCTCTAGGATCTCTCATTGCTACTGGGTGTGAATTCAATTCTGTTGATGGTCAATTACACATAACCAAAGGGAACAAACTGGTGATCAAAGGAAGATAACATAATGGTTTGTTCATTTTGATGGGAAAACCTATGGTTGGTTGTGTGGGAAACATTCTAGGCAAGAATGAATTAATACTGTGGCATAAAAGGTTAGGGCACATTGGGGAAAGAGGACTAAAAGAACTATCCAAGAAAGGCATAATTGGAGAGGTTGGAAACCAGACACTTGATTTTTGTGATAAATGTGCATTAGGCAAATCACAGAAGTTGCCTTATGCTAAGGGGATACACATTACTCAAGAACCTCTAGATTATGTTCATTCAGATATCTGGGGACCATCCAGAGCTGAAACTCGTGGAGGAGGAAGATATTTCATGTCTGTAATTGATGACGTCATCAGGAAAGTGTGGGTGTTTGTTTTAAGAAACAAAAGTGATGCCTTCACTAAATTCAGGACATGGCTAGTTCAGGTGGAAACTTTAAGGGGTAAGAAACTCAAGCATTTGAGAACGGACAATGGCTTAGAGTATCTATCTACTGAGTTTACAAATTTATGTGATGAAAGAGGAATTACAAGACATAAAACAGTTCCATTGAATCCTCAACAGAATGGTGTTGCAGAAAGATTCAACACAACAATACTTGAAAGAGTGAGATGAATGTTGATTGATGCTGGACTGCCAAAGGTTTTTTTAGGGAGAAACAATCAATACAGCATGTTATTTAATCAACAGATCACCTTCATCATCTCTAGGGTTCAAAACACCAGAAGAAGTGTGGAGTGGTAGAATTCCAAGTTATGCAAGTTTAAAGGTGTTTGGATGTCTGGCTTATGCACATATGAAGTCAGACAAACTTGATCCAAGAGCATACAGGTGTGTGTTTTTGGGGTATCCAAAAGGAATAAAAGGATACAGGTTATGGTGCTTGGAACCTGGGAATTAGAAGCTCATGATAAGCAGACATGTTAAGTTCAATGAATCAATTATGGGATATCACTCCACTGGAAGTCAAGAAGAACATGATGGAACTACTGAGCAGAATGATTATCAGTTCACGTGGAGACTCAGATGGATTCTAATTCCCAAAGGGTTGTAAACTTGAGTGAACACTCAAGTGACAGTTCATCAGAGGAAGAAGATGTGAAATCCATAAATACCAGTTTAAGAAACTATAGTATTGCCAGAGATAGACCCAGGAGGCAAATTCAAACACCAGACTTCTATGGGCATGCTGGGAGTGTACATTATGCACTTAGCATTGCTGAAGACATGGAACATCAGGAACCACAGAACTTCAAAGAAGCAGTCAGTGGGGGTGAAAGTGAGTACTGGGTTAGTGCAATGGTGGAAGAAATGGAATCTCTGGAAAGGAATGGTACTTGGAAACTGGTTGATAAGCCCAAAGGTCAAAAGCTGGTAAGTTCCAAGTGGATATATAAGAAGAAAATTGAAGCTGGAGACTCAGAAAGGATAAGATATAAAGCAAGACTGGCGGCAAGAGGTTTTACCCAGAGGGAAGGTATTGATTTTAATGAGGTTTTCTCTCCTGTGGTGAAACATTGTTCTATCAGACTATTGTTGTAAAAAATAACACAAGAAGACATGGAGTAACAACAATTAGATGTTAAAACTGCATTTTTGCATGGTGACTTGGTTGAGAATATATATATGAAACAGCCTGAGGGTTTTGTGGTTCCAGGAAATGAAGAGAAGGTATGTTTTCTCAAGAAATCATTGTATGGGTTGAAACAAAGTCCAAGGCAGTGGAATAAAAAGTTCAATGAGTTCATGTTAAAGGCAGGTTTTGTTAGAAGTTTGTATGACATTTGTGTATACTTTGATAAGAGTACTAGTGTTGATGCTGTGTATCTGTTGCTATATGTGGATGATATGCTTATTGCAAGTAGGAGTAAGCATAAAATACACTTGCTGAAGAAGAAGTTGAGTTCTGAGTTTGACATGAAAGATTTAGGAGATGCAAAGAAGATTTTGGGCATGACTACAATAAGAGATAGGAGTTCTGGAAGCTTATGGTTGTCTTAGACGCATTATCTTCAGAAAGTGGTGGAGAGATTTCAGATGCATGAGGCCAAATCGTTGAGTATTCCAGTAAGTCAACAACTTAAATTGTCCAAGGAGCAGAGTCCAAGAACTGCATAAGAAGTCAGATACATGAGAAATATACCATATGTAAGTGGTGTTGGAAGCTTGATGTATGGCATAAACTGTAGCAGGCCAGACTTGGCATATTGTGTATCTTTGGTTAGTAGGTACATGTCAAATCCAGGGAAAGCTCACTCGGATGCTTTGAAGCAGGTGTTGAGATACTTAAAAGGAACAGTTAATCTAGGGTTTGAGATTTCAGAAACAGGCAAATGTGTCTATTCCACTGGTAGGATTTGCAGATGTTGATTTTGCAGGGAATGTTGATACCAGAAGATCAATTACAGGATATGTGTTTACTCTATATGGTACTGTAGTGAGTTGGAGGAGTGTACAGCAATCTGTAGTAGCTTTATCTACCACAGAAGCTGAATATATAGCATTGACAGAAGCAATCAAGGAAGTTGTGTGGTTGAAGGGGATCCTTAAGGATTTGGGAATTAAGCAGGAGTGTGTGACCATATTCTGTGATAATCAGAGTGCACTTCATCTGGTAAAACACCAGACTTTCCATGAAAGATCCAAGCATATAGATGTCAGGTTACATTTTGCAAGGGATGTTGTGGAGGTTAAGAAAATTCATACTAATGATAATGCTGCTGATTACTTAACCAAAGCAGTGTCTGGGAACAAGGTAGTGCATTGTTCGAGCCTAATTAGGCTGGAACAATGTGGTTAGTATTCAAGGAACAGACAGGTTGAGGTAAGGATATGCACTTGAGTTCATTGAGGTGGAGATTTGTGAATGTTAGTTCAATTTCATCAAGTGACTCACTATATGAAGTATAAGTTGTGAAGATTTCAGAACTGGGTTTGGTATTTGAAGAACCGGGACATAAAACCGGGTTTGAACTCAATTCAGTGAAGTGGTTAAAAGGAACTGGGTTGAGGTTGGTTATAACCTTCGGATACTACGGTTTTAATCCGTTGCAATACAAACCGTTGTAAAAGACCCGTTTCTCCAACTTGGAGCAGTTGAGTCAAAGTTGGTTACTGCTCTCTCGTCTTCTAGATTCGAGCTCCGATACTTATATACATTGTAATCACTTGTAAATGCGAGCTAACTGATGTAGTTTTCCCTCTGTAAACATTACGCAATTGAGAGAATTAGATAGCTAGGGTTTCTGTTCCAAATCGGATTGTGATTTGGGGTTTACTAGTTTTCTGGGTGATTCTTGTAATTGATTGTGTAGTGAAGTGAATTGAGGTGTATAGAACCTCCGTGGATGTAGATCATCTTGGATCGAACCACGTAAATCCCTGAGTTCATTGTTCTTATTTCTGTACCTACGCATGAACGTTGTTTGGCCGTTTCTTGTTTGATTTCGTTCGAATTTTGGTTTTCATTTATCTTGTGTGAGCTTGAGCTGTTCATAACAAGAACCTTGAACCCGGCCTAAGCAAACTACACCACAACTGAGAAGGAGCTCTTAGCTATTTTTTTTGCTTTGGAAAATTTTCGTTTTTATTTATTGGGTACTAAAATTATTGTGTATTCTAACCATGCAGCAATTCAATTTATTTTGTCAAAGAAAGAGGCGAAATTGAGGTTTATACGGTGGATCCTACTTCTCCAAGAGTTCGACTTGGAGATAAAAGACAAAAAGAAAGCCGAGAACTCCGTCGCCAACCACTTGAGTCGGTTGACCCTTGAAGAGAGCGAAACACCACTAAAGGAGAGCCTCTCCGGCGAGCAATTGCTTGAAGTAATATAACACTTGGACCCAATGCCACCTACTGAGGTACCATGGTACTCCGATTTAGTTAATTTCATTGTTGCACGTGTTTTTCCTAAGGGAATGTCTAAAGCACAGAGAGATAGACTTAAGAGTGAGGCAAGATATTATGTATGGGATAACCCCTATCTGTGGAAACATTGCGCTGACCAAATGATTAGAAGATGTGTAGCTGAGTCTAGATTTCATTATATCTTATTGTTTTGTCATTCATATGTATGCGGGGGGTTATATTGGGTCTAAGAGAACTGCACACAAAGTTCTAGAGAGTGGATTTTACTGGCGAACTTTGTTTCTGGATGCACACCTACTTTGTAAAACTTGTGATAACTGCCAAAGAACCGATAATAATTCCCAAAGGAATGAAATGCCCCAACATCCCATTATGATTTGTGAAATTTTTTATACTTGGGGCATGGACTTTATGGGACCTTTCCCTTCATCATATGGAAATCTTTACATCTTACATGCAGTTGATTATGTTTCCAAATGGGTGGAGGCTAAGACCACTCGGACTAACGATTCTCGAGTTGTTGCAGATATTGTTAAGTCTAACATTTTCTCTAGGTTCGGGATTCCGAAAGCCATCATCAGTGACAGGAGGACACATTTTTGCAATCGCACTGTTGAAGCATTGTTGTGGAAATACCATGTTCTGCACAAGGTTTCCACAGCTTATCATCCCCAAACAAGTGGCCAAGCTGAGACATCCAACCGAGAAATCAAATCCATTATGGAAAAGACGGCTCAGCCAAACTGGAAGGGTTGGAGCTTGAGCATCGTGCTTATTGGGCGTACCGAGAGATCAACTTGAAGATGTTTTATGGGCGTACCGAACTGCGTAGAAAACACCCATTGGCATGTTACCGTATCAATTGGTTTATGGGAAGCCATGTCACCTACCGGTCGAGCTCGAGCATCGTGCTTATTGGGCAATCAAATGGTGTAACATGGACTATGATGCAGCCGGCACACACCGCAAACTGCAATTGCAAGAGCTTGAAGGATTCCAGAATGAGGCATTTGAGAATGCACTGATCTACAGAGATAAGACGAAAGCCTTCCATGACTCTCGTACATTTTGGAAGACTTTTGTTGTTGGCAAAAAAATGTTTCTCTATCACTCTCGTCTCAAGCTGTTTTCCGGTAAGTTGCGCTCCCGTTGGATAGGTCCATTTATTGTATTTAATATGTTTCCTCGTGGTGCAGTTGAGATTAAGAGCGAAAAAATGGGGAAGATATTCAAGGTCAATTGGCATCTGCTCAAACCTTATTTCAAGACGTTCAAACAGCTGCCCGAGTACACCATACGACTCAAGGACCCTCCAACCAACTAAGCGTCACATCAGTTGAGCCAACGACGTAAAATAAAGGCGCTTGTTGGGAGCAAGGACGAAAATACCGGTATTCGTGAAGATATCGGTCTTTCAATTCACGGAGATATCGGTGAGATATCGATTAATATCGGAATATCGGTGAATTTTTTTTTAAAATGTCGAAAAATGTACTAAAACACTTAATTTATCACGATATTTGTTAGATTATAAAAAACCTAGCTAAATTCTAGTTTTTAATTAAAAAAAAAATAGATCAAAATACATGCATATACAACTATTCGATAAATAAGAAACATTACATACATTGTCCGCAGATCTGGTAACCATTATGAACTATTTTCATCATACATTACTACCTCCTAGCACCAAAATGAATTCTTGTGAGGCTGAACATGAGAGTATTGGTTATCGATGTAATTACAATAGTGGTACCAGCTCACCGAGGTAGCGTAATTATAAAGATAGTCATCAAGATAAAATAAATATGTTGCAGCGTCTCGCCCAACCGTCTGTCCATATACCGGATAATTCAAATTTACCCAAGAATTATACTGTTGTCCTTCATATATCATGTGAGGGGCTGTGTCCTCAAGGGTGCTACGATCAGTCCAGGCTGTATCTTGTGATCTGTCTGCAATTCTATGTGGAAATAAATTAGGATACAGATCTTCCCAATCGGTGCTCACACTCATTGAGTCAAAATTTGACGAGAGGGAAGCTACGTCTGCGTTTGAGGTCGTGCCTCGGTTCCGACCCCGTCTGCTCGTGTAATCTTTTCCAATAGCACCTATCCCTGGACCTCCAGGCCTACTTCCCTAATCTTCATCTTGTGTAGTGTGTGTGTATACAACCCCTCAACAATGAATGGACTCATTTCCCTTGGACATGGGTTATAGTCTTGATGGCCCTCACTACGTCCACTACCGCCACTCCCATCGGCATCACTTCCATCCTCATCTATTGAGCTCCCCGTCTGTGTCTCACTACTTGATACACCAACTTCCTCACGCATTAACTGATCCACGTGAATTCCGAATTGGCTAGCCGCTTCAGTGACCTGAGGATCAGGATTGGCTTCTTCGTCGTCCAGGTGTGCTGGTCGAATCCATTGATAGAGCTGATCACCCTCTCCGTTGTCGGTTTCACCGGTGATGTCCACTAAATCTAGGAATTCTTGCTCAGCAACCCTATCTGCTTCAGCCTCCAAATCTCATATCCTTAACTTCATATTGTAGTAGTCAAATACGAGCTTTTCGAGTTTTGGATAAGCAAAACAATTTATTTGTTTTGTGTGTATCAAGGCAAATGTGCTCCAGTTTCTTTCACATGCGGAAGATGATGCAGTCTGTGCTAGTACTCTAATGGCTAGTTCTCTCACGGTCGGTGCTGAACTACCAAGCATAACCCACCAATCAACTGTCAAATTAGGATTTAATGTCAATGAATTGAATGGTTGCAATTTGATGGGACTTATACCAAATTAATATCCAATTCAAAATAAACTTACCTGCCGCCATAGTATTTCTAGCAGCCACAGCGGTCCCGTTACCGAATGATTTTTTTCCATCACGAAAGCAGATGAGCTACACAAGTCCGATCAAGAATAATTAGGTCACTAATTTGATTTTAATTTTCAAGTGTGTTAACGTTACCTCATTCCTAAAATCGGCAACCCCTAGGGATTTGGGGTGTAGCTTATCGAAAACCTAAAGGACTGCCTGTATAAGCCCTGCATCCTCACCTACTTCGGGTTGGTATTGGGATATGGGGTTAAGGTAGTATGATGCGGAAATTATGCAATATTGTTTAGGAAACGTCAATCCTTTTCGCAAAATCAAGGTTAAAAGTTAAAACTAAAAATTAAAGTCATTATTACCTGCTGCGTGTAGTGGATGAGATAGTGTACAGTCCCACCTGGACTCAATACTTCTCGTCACCCACTGCGTAGATCTAAGTGATTGGACCTTTTCTTTCATTACCCGAATCAAGTCATACAAGATCGGCATAGTTGGAACTGCTTCTGTGTCAACCACTCGGAGCACTTGATATATTGGCTCAAATATAGCCACTGCGTGTTGCACTCCATCCCAAAATGAGTGGTCAAGCACGTTTTTCTCCACTTCTTGTCAACATTTGTACGACTGAGTCTATTGGCAGCCCAATCATCACTAGTGAAGATCTATTTCAGCGGGAATTGTTTCTTATACAAATTGTCCAAGGCAATGTAGTTAGTCGCAAAACGTGTTGCTCCGGGTCTAACAATATCACCTTGACAGACCTCTCTCATCAGCGCAAGTAACCAACCATGATTATAGATAAAGTTGGTTATTTGCCTCACCACTACAATGATCGCTTTGACGCTATCTCTATTCCCGATCTCTTCGAAGATAAGGTCAATACAATGAGCAGCACACGGGTCCAGTATAAGTGGTACCGCTGTTGTAGCATTCTACCGGCTTTCATATAAGCCGATCCGTTATCGGTAACAATTTGAACAACCCTGTCCTTCCCGACCTCCCGCACAACATCCCTGAGTAGCCCATAAATGTATTCATGATCCTTTATCCGATTCGATGCATCCACGGATTGAGAAACGCGGTTGTTCCCTTACAGTAAACCATAAAATTAATTATGAACATCTTCATCGGCCCGGTCCATCTATCCGCCATAATTGTGCATCCGTACGTCTCCCACTTTTTCTTTTGAGTTCTGAAGTATTCCTGCATTTCCTCATACTCCGTGTCTAGATATTTGTGCTTTATCTCATATGGAGTAGGGGTGCAATAGTCGGCCCTACTTCTTGGGCACACGCTATTATATTCTTGAAGTGATGAGATGAAGCTTTGTTCGGCAGTAAATTATCATAAATGAAAAATCTACTGATGGCCTTGCCCAACTTTTCCTTTAAGTTGGTGCCAGAGAACATACTATTTATCCTCTTTTGCCGTGCGTCGGCGGATTTATACAATGTCGGGGCAGGACAGGGTTCAAAGTTGGTTGTTCGACCACTCTGGGAACGACGGAATTGGGAAGATTGTGGTCCCGTTCGCATACTGGAACTCCCTCCTCTGCTACCACCAAACTGTCGGGTATGTTCTCTTTCCCACTCACTCGCCTTCGATGCTCTAACGGCAGCCCGATAGTCACTTCGCTCTTCCAGATTAAGATCCGACGGACATGCGATGTAATCATCTTCATCTTCATCATCTTCGTCTTCGTCTCCCTGGGAGAGTCCCTGTCGTAATTCTGCTCTTATATCAGCTATTTTTTGGGCTTTCTTCCCTTTGGTCGCGTTTTTGGCATTAATTAAGCGACGAATCTCTTTCTTCACGTCTCATGGAACTTTCCTACAAGGGGCAACGTTCTTTTATGGGTCCTTACCACTCAGATGATATTTGAACCTAGTTATACCTCTGGAATTCTGGACTCCACAAAACTGACAAATGGTAGCAGTTTTATTGCCTGGAACGATACTAGCGTACTTCCATGCATAATCAAGTCTTGAAGACCTCTGATCACCAGCGTTGCTCCCGCTCGCCATTCCTATTCACCTCCATGTTCACGTAATCCACGAATTAGTAAGATCTTAACGGAAATTCATTCTCCAATGGGAAATCTCAGTAAAAAGATAATTATAATGTTAACTAACATTATTTTGATGATATAGTTAAACATGCTTACAAAATATATCTTTACATGAACATTACTACATAAGGTGTATATTACTATTCCGTGGTTAATTTACATGAACCTTACTAAACGTCATAATTGCCTTTCTTTTCTCACCGAATAAGAAGGCTAATAAAATGACATGGAAGCCTGTGACCACACTTAAGTATAATTATTGTATTATTTTTTACAAATTATGATTTTCTCTATCTTATTAGTCACCATTTTCTATGATCAAGACTCATTTTTAATATGTGCAATCTAGGGCGATAAAGCTAAATAATGCCGACTCATTTCTAAAAGGGCACTAATTTTGAGACAAAATTCTTATGCTGAACTAACAATTTTTAAATATATGAAAGAAGTATATATATGTTATAATATATTATTATTCTTATTGTTATTACTGTTTGTTTTTATTGTTATTACTATCATTATTGTTATTATTGTTATTATTATCATTATTGTTATTATTGTTATTATTATTACTAAAACTAGCAAGTGATCCTATCAATGTTTTACTCTGCTAGTTTATTTTCAAATTAGTTGTAAGTCGATTGATTAAGTATTAGGTAACTAAAACTAGAATGGTACTAAAAAAAGAAAAATACTAAATAGAGAAAAAAGAAAACCCCTATTAATTGTTCAAGGAGCTAAAATAGTACTAGTTGATCTGATGATGTAGGTAAGTGAATATTATTGTTTTGTGTGTGTTTACAGTGTTGGACAAAACTGATGGGCCATATTAATATAGTGCAAAGATTCTGATGCCAATATATTGGGGTGTATGTGATGTTTTTACTTTTGAAAAAGTGATTAAAATTAGAGATTTCATAAAAATTACTTTTGTAAAAAGTAGGTAGTGTTTGCAAAAAAAAGTGATTTCCGATAAAAGTAGAAGTTGGAGTGTTTGCTATAGAATCACTTATGTCTTTAAAAAAATATCATATTATTTACAGAATGGTCGTTGAGTGGCAAAAAGCATTAAATTTCTGCTTTTAGCTTTTACATGAGAAACACTTCTTTTAAGGTAGAAGGTGGCTTTGCAAACACTACAAAATAGTTTTTCTCAAGTTATAAGCTGAAAATCAATTAGAAAAAGCAAATGCAAACACCCCCTATATTTATTGTCAAATCCTAGGCACTCCACACTTAGACTACAACATTAAGTTAATGCCTTTCGTTCTTCCCATTTTCTTACCATAACTTCAGTTAAAATTAATATTCTCATCCATATACCCTTTAAGAACAAGAAATAAAAAATAAAAAATAAAATCTCATCCATATCCCCTAAAGTAATTATAAAGGAAAAATCATGATAAATTTTTTCTAAATTACTGAAATATCGGTGTTTCAATTATAAAGAAATTTCGGAGAAATTTTGATTTCAGTTAAAAGATGGATGCAATTATAAAAAAGTTGAAAAATACATTAAAAAAGTATTATTCTAGCATTGGCTATCATAACAAGTCCAAATCTTCTAACTAAAAGAATTATAAATCGAGACGGATAAAAATTAAATTTACCATTGTTCTTCACCACCTTCAGGACTGGGTAGACAATTTTTATTGGACTGCAAAATCACTATTGCTCCTGCTTATAGCTCGATCTCTCTACGTCCCGGTATTTGCTTAAATTTTCTCCTAAACTACACTTCTTCAATTTCTGTGTACAACAAACTAATAGAACTCATCCTTCATTTATACACAAACTGAAGCTCAAGAAATTATTTGTTCCTGCAAGAATTGTTACATCCATCAATCCAAGTGTCACTCAAAATCACTCTTTACAACTCACTTTTTACAATTTGGCCTGCACTAATTGCTGAAAACTGCCAAAACATGTCCCCAAATTCAACAAAGTTTCTGCAGAGAAAATAAAATAAAATAAAATAAAATAAATTAAAAGGGCGTCAAGATTTTGGCAAGAAATCTGCAAAATATCGCCGATTTCTCGCCGATTCCTGGTGAAAATGATCAGGCGGTCTGCGCGAATTCAAATAGACAATTTCTCGCCAAGATTTTCGCAAGATCTCGCGAAATCTCGACGAGTTCATGAAAAAACGCTACACCCTTCGTAATTCGTCTCGGCTGGTCTGTTTTAGCGAGAAATTAGCAAGATTTCGCCGATTTCTCGCAAGATTTCAATCCTTGGTTGGGAGGCAACCCGATATTTACTTTTTGGATCTTTCAATTTTTTTAATTTTTATTTTATTTTATTTTGTGGGTTTTTCATATTTTGTACTTAGTATATAGCAACTAGCATGACCTAATATCTCGAACCATGAATTTCGAAGGATTGAGCGTAGAACGGGAGTCGAGAGGACGAAAAACAACACTGGTAAGTCAGCTTAGCCGAGACGCATCTCTCGGCCGAGACAAATATGTCGTATTAAGCTCAACTTACACTGTCAAACCAGCTCGGCAAAGACACTTGTCTCAGACAAGAATTTTATACACAACTCTCGGCCGAGACACGTCTTCTCGGCCGAGACTTATAGTTCGTCTTCACATTAAAATTATTCTGTCAAACCAGCTCAGCCAAGACACTTGTCTCGGCCGAGAATTTTATACATGGTTCTCGGCCGAGACAAGGCTTCTAGGTCGAGACACTAGTCGTTTCAGTTTAAAACAAGGGTTGCAACAGCAGTCCCCATTTCCCCCATTTTAATTTTGTGCGCACCTCACCCCCCCCCCCCCCAAGTCTTCGATCCTCCTTTCTACTCCATAAAAACACACACAATCACTCATCTACACGTTTGCACACATTTGTGCCCGATTGAAATTCAAGTTGGTGCAAATTTTGGACGAATTAGAAAAGGGCGCGAACCGACTCCATCCAAACTTCTTTCATCTAAACTCATTCGGTAGGTGAAGCTTATCCCTATCCCTATTCTTTTAGTAGTTAATTTTGATTTTCTGTGAAGTTTGGGGAAACATCGTGTTGATTTGCTTGTTAAGTTTTGATTTTGGATATATGCTCATTATGTTGGGTTCATTATAAAATTGTTCTTATTGAGTGAATTACTTACATGAACTTGATAGGGTAGATATGAAAGTGTGTTGATTTTGTTTTGGGTGAGCTAATGTTGGGAGACAATGTTGTGTTTACGAGTGATAGTTCATTGAGGCCATTTGTCGAACATCTCGTGTGCATTACCTTGATTATGTAAGAATAGCTAGTTTAGATTAATTGTTTTAATCTTTTTGAGGCAATTCATTCATATGGGAGATATATTGATTCATACTGAAGTGAACCATCATGATTTGGCACAATAACCGAATTACTAAAAAATTTTAGGTGGACTTCATCCTAGTTGATTTTGAATGTGTATATGGTGTTTCTAGTCCTCGTTTGAGCTCGTACATTGTTTTGTTCTATGTGTCAGGCTAGCAAAATGACATCCAGGAGAGGTTCTTCGAGTAGGGGTAGGGGCAAGGGCAAAGCGCCAATGGTTGAGGAGCCAGCACTCGAGCCTCAACTATTTCCGATTACTGACAGCCGTCACTTCGACTTCGTTCTTGAGAAGGACTCTCACCGGCTCGTTTCAATGAGCTGTGCAAATGCCTAATTATGCCAACTCGGTTTGCCAACGATAAAATCCTTTGCAACTTAGGTCTGTTCGGCAATGTCCATACCTTATTGAACTATGTTGGGATGCTTGGGTTCATGAAAGCCCAAGCCACATACGCGGGCCTTACCCTCGAGTTCCTCAGCTCTCTAGAGATCACACCTAACCCGAACAAATGTGGGAACAAACTAGGCAGCCTCTCGTTCTAACTCAATGGCGAGTCACAAGTATTACAAATGGAAGAGTTCAACAAAATATTCGGTCAGTATTGTGACGATCTCACTCTCCCCAGCAATATGGCCATTTTAGACATTTATGGGTTATGGGGGCAGTTCACTATTGCCCCCGGGCTCTTCGAGCCCCAACGCTACACCAAGAACTTGAAGACTTCTTGGATTCGAAGCCCAATTGTATGATACATACAGAAGCTTCTCGCACTCACCATTTTTGTGAGAAAAGAGACAGGGGTTATCCGAACTCAAGAGCTGGAACTGTTATTCTACATCATGAAGGGCTACAAAGTGGATGTTGTTGAAATCTTGGTCAAGCAATTTGAGCAGGTGGTCAGTAAAATGAAGGATCCCATTTATATTGGTGGCCTCATTACACCGATCGCCGAGCACTTTGAAGTCCACTTGCCTGATTTGACCCCGATTTCCATCCGATATCAACTCGACTGGGATGATTTTTAGAGAATGAGGATGGTGGTCTAATATTTTCCTAATGGTGTTGCTCGCACAAAGGTTAACTGGATGGTCCCGTCCGTGATTCAGACTAATGGTCCTTTTCTGATATTACCAAACCCACAGTTGACATTGGTCAATAGCCTCCGGGATGCTCGGAATCTAGCCTTATCGTCTCCAACTCATATAGCAGTGTCCCGAGTGCCGGATAGTGCTGAGGCCCGTAAATACCAAGTGGCCCAAGTTCCTACTGTAGGGGCCCAAGATTAAGAGGAAGAGGCAGAGACAGACAATGAAGGGGTTGAGGCAGCAACCGAGAGGAGTAGTCAACAGACCCGACCAAGGAAGAAGAGGCCTGCTACTGCCATCCGTTCTAAGGCGGAGTACCACGAGCATTTCGAGGATTTAATCACCTCCCTACAACACGATGTCACTCTCCTTCATGGAGAGATTTAGTCCAGGCATCAGTTGGAGGATGAACGTTGGAAGCAACAACATGTTTGGCATCAGCAGCAGTTGGAATGACAAAAGCTGCAAGAGGAGCGTTGGTCGCAGCCACCTCCCAATTGGGGCAAAGGCTACCCGTCCGCACCCACCACCTCAGTAGGAGCACTGTGAGTCCGCACCAATTCGAACCACTCTCGTCGCCACACACTTTGGTTTCCAACCTAAGTTTGGAGGAGGGAATGTAAGGGGTCGGATTGGATGCAGTTACTTTTCTTGCCTTTTGCTATATTCTTTTGTTTTGCTAGGTTGTTTAGTTGTTTCTACATTATCTGTTCTCCTACGTGGTTGACCGTCGAAAAGGGCATGTGAGCCACTATCTGTGTCAGTTAGGTCATGTTTGGTTATTATGTATTTGGTATTTTAGTTAAGTCTAGGATTGAGTCAACCGAGATTGTATTTTGATTTTAATGTGTGTCTAAGGACAAGATATTAGGGAAATGACGAGTGCGCAACTAGTTAATGATGATCATAATTATTGATTAAAATTTGAAAATTTGACTATGATAGAGTGTGATAAGCGATTGAGATGAAATTGAGCTTGTACTTGAGACTTGTGATCAAATATCACCCTGTGAGTTTTTTAGCCAATTTTTGTACTGCCATCTTTGGAGTAAATTATGCATTCTTTCGGTGTGAATTCTTTGGTTATATGTGGTCGTCTCTAGAACTTGCCCTGATTCTCTATTGTGAATATGTCAGACATGTTGTGACTTAGGAAATGATCTTAGGAGTTTTTTTTTTTATTTCTAACCTATTTCTAAATCTTAATATGTTCTTCTTTTGACCAAAACCTTGAAAATTTCCCATTTGAGCTTTGTAACTTTTTCTTTGATAGCCCTACTTTACAAGCCAAAACCTTTCAATTTAAGTCTTTGGCCCAATTGGACTAAGTGTGACTATGAGGGAGGAGGATTGGAAGGTGGTCGGGAATATCTTGGGATCAATATGCGTGAAATATGGGAATGTTTGGCGGAAGAAAAAGGGGTCTGAAAATGATAGGTAAAGAAATTGAGAATGAATAGCCTCTCCTATTATCATGTTGTTTTTAGAGAACCAATTCATCTCACTCTTTTGCCCACAAACATTAATTTTCAACCAAGTTTGGGGGAGGGGGTGGAAGTGTGATGTATTGGTTATTTTTACTAGAAGTGATGTGCTTTGAAAAAGAAAAAAAAGAAGTCTAAAAGTGTTATAGTGCATGAGTCGATTAGAGAAATCGGGTAGTCCCAAAATGTGGTACCCAAAGGAAGCGTGAAAAGGACTTGGGTTGTACGTACTTTTGAGGGGTGAAGAAACCTTCTTGAGGGATGGTTTGCTGAAATTAGGAGAGTGAGGATTGAGTGATTGTACTAAGGGGTGGTTGAGTAGGAAAAACTCGATTAGTCACTTTTACCGAAAATTTTCCCACCTTACCGTAAGCCTACATCACAACAAAAAATAAAGACATTTTTTATCCTCTATCACACATGTCAAGTACGAGTTCTGGTTTAGATGATTGACAAGCATATGGTTGGCATTGCATATAGTCCAAGGTGAGTGAAATTGAATTTACCTTATACACTTGAGAGATGAGTGATACACTTAACCGGTAAGGATCACTTGTTGAAAATATCGAGTTTTGAAAGTAGTTGATGTTGCTATATTGTATATGCTCGGATTATCATGTTGTCTTGCTTTATAAAATCTGACTAAAACTATGTTTGCCACTTAAGTCGCCCTTAACACGTGTCCTTTTGTGTTTCTTCTTTATTTTGAATTGTTGGGGACGAACAAAGATTTAAGTTTGGGGATTTTGGTACACGTGTTTATGCATGCATATTAGGTCGATTTAAGTGTTCATTTAGTGACATTTGCATGCATAACTGATCGTGTATTGTTCATATTTGTATTATTGGGCAATTTGACGTTGTTTGACTTGTTTTGAAGTTATTTGGGTAAATCTAGACCGAAAAATTGATCTCAACTAAGGATGGACAAAGAAACAAGTCTCGCAAGTCTAAAAACGATGCAAAAATCGAGCCAAGCCTAAGGAAGTTGTGCTTGGCCGAGACAATCAATCTCGACCGAGACAAAAGATCAGTGTAAAACTAATCAAAGCTGGAGAAATGGCTCGCCGAGACACTTGTTCTCGGCAAAAAAATTGGTACAAGATTCTTGGAAGAGACAATCCTTCTCGGCCCAGACACAAAGCCGATTAAAGGAGGATTTACTCGAAGATTGCCCTTTTCAAGCCTAATTTAAGCCCAAGTCATCCCCATCTATAAAAAGAAGACCCCAAGTCTGAAAATAGAATTTTTACATTGATTTTGGAGCGTGGACTTGGGGATTCCTGACACGAAGAATCAAGATTCAGCATCTCGGGTGTTTTTTTAGTTTTATGTTTATGTTTTTATTAATACTTTTTTTTTAGCCATCGCTATAATCTACGTTCTTTATTTTCAGTCTTTAACTATATTAACCCTAGAAAGACCTTTTTGTAGTTCTTATGGTAATTGTTTGATTGTGTTCTGAAATTATTTGTGTTATTCGGATTCTTTATATACAAAAAAGAAAAAGGACTACCCGATTAGTTGTTGTTAGTGGCAACCCTTCAACGACGTCAAAATTTGACCGCACTGATGGGTATAGTCAAATTAGTTGTTGTTTCCTAGCTTCCTTTTCTAATAGTAGACAGGGTAGGAAAACAAATTATATTCTTGTATTAAACCAAATTATGCAAACAATTATAATACTATATAATATATAATAAATTGTGGGGGGAGTTAATTAACTAAAGAAGATAAAGATTAAGCTAGTAAACTAAAGATGAATTCAAATATGATAAAAGGTATTCCCTCCTTTAACCTAGTATCCCCCTAGTCCGAATTATTCTTGTAATTAATGCAATTGTTTGACAAACTAATTCTGAAACTCTTATCCTAAGAATTAGCAAGTACAATCTGGTAATCTTGTTACTCCTTAGGTGTAATTAGTCACAAGTACACTCTGTAATTAATTTATCCGATTAATTAATCTTAGGATACGATCGCTAAAACACCATTAACCAGACGCATAAAGTCTTAGGGCAACGGAATAGTTACGGTGTTGTACTCGCAAGCTCGGTACAAGTGACCGTGATTTATGTTAACCTAGCGAATAAATTCATTATTTGCTACTCTCTAGACATAAGTTCATAACAATTACGAATTATGAATTACGGCCTAGCAACAATTATATGATTCCTACCTGGGAAATCGATCCAAATAACAAACACATAAGAGATATAAAGAATCTAAATAACATAAATAATTTCATAACACAGTTTAATCAAACAATTACCATAAGAACTACAACAACATCTTCCTAGGGTTCAACATAATTAAAGACGGAAAATAAAGAACTTAGCCGATCATAGCGATGGCTAAAAACAAAGTATTAATAAAAAACATAAACATAAAACTAGAAAAACCCGAGATGCTGAATAGTGATTCTTCGTGCTCACCGGAATCCTCAAGTCCACGCTCCAAAATCAATGTAAAAGTCCTATTTTTCGGACTTGGGGTCTTCTTTTTATAGATAGGGATGACTTGGGCTTAAATTGGGCTTGGAAAGGGCAATCTTCGAGCAAATCCTCCTTTAATCCGACTTTGTGTCTCGACCGAGAAGGACTGTCTTGGTCTAGAATCTTGTACAAAATTCTCGACCGAGACAGCCATTTCTCCAGCTTTGATTAGTTTTACACTGATCTTTTGTCTCAGCCGAGACTGATTGTCTCAGTCGAGCACAGCTTCCTTAGACTTGGCTCGATTTTTGCTTTGTTTTTAGACTTGCGAGACTTATTTCTTTGTCCAACCTCAATCGAGATCAACTTTTCGGTCTAGATTTACCCAAATAACTTCAAAACAAGTCAAACAACATCGAATTGCCTAATAATATAAATATGAACAATACACGACTAGTTATGCATGCAAATGCCACTAAATGAACACTTAAATCGATCTAACATGCATGCATAAACACGTGTACCAAATTCTGATGTGGAATATTATTTAAAGTAAGGAAGCTAAAAAATAAATTCCATCTCAGAATTTCGATGCCATGTAAGAAAAAATTCTCAATTTTAATCGGCACGTGATTTTTTCGATGAAATATGAATTTTGGGACTGAAATTGGACAAATTTAAGAGATACGAGACTAAATTAAAAAAACAGAAAGATTTGGATATAGATCCCGTGCCACGTGGGCAAAAGACCCAATTTTTTGCTGGCATGTGACCTACACATGTATTTTCCGGCTAAAATTTGGAGTTTGGGACTAAAATTGGATAATCTCAAGATGTATGGACGAAATTGAAAAAGAAGAAAACTACATAATATTTAGCGGAAGTGGCTATAGTTTTGGAACGATATACGTTTTTTTCCCTATATGGATATTATAGTTGCAAAACTTAAAAAAAAAAAAAAAAAAAAAAAACAGGTCTGTTTTTTTCTCCGAGAATGAGATGAGAAATAAATAAGTAAGGGCTCTAAAATTTAATATACAATGTTCCAAATTTTAATTATACGTCTTATTTAAAAATCCTAAAAGAAATCATATATTTCATTTACCAACTGGTTTTCAAACATTCCATACCTAAATAACTTTCTTGTATTATTTGATTATTTTTTGATAATTTCAGTATTATAGTTTTAAGTTTTTTATAACTATTTTACATAAAGTGGTAAACTAAATCTCATATATGACAGACTATTCCGTTTTGTTAATACATTTCTATTATAATTAGTGAAATAAGTATATAGATACTGTAATTGAAAAATTTTAAAAAGCAAACAAAATAAAATACATTTTTTTGTTTCTCAAGAATGAAGAGAAATAAAATTAGTAAGGGTTTTGAAATTTAATATACATTATTTCCATTTTTAATTATATATTTTATTTTACTAATACTAAAAAAATAAATTTTTTATTCACCTAAGAACATCTGACTTAATTGGTTTTCTGACATTTCATACCTAAACAATAAAAGAGAAAATAAATATTTTATATATCATAAAAATAAAACAGAATAACAGGAAAAATATAACAACCGGTCAATCCTTCTCCCTTTTTTTACAATTATAAAATAATTTCATCATAAAAGAGAGAAGAAATATATGAGACATCATAAAAAATAAAACAAAATAAAAAAAAATATATAATGTATTTTACTGAAAAAGGAAGAAAAATATAATGTCTTACTAATATTTAGGTTTAAGCTATATTATTAGTCAAGTAAATATCTTATAAAATGGAATAGGAACTTTCATGAAATAGGTGATGGATTTATACTATAAAAGGCCTATTGCCAAACAAATATATCTTAAAAAAATGAGATTACTAAATTAACCTTCAAAATAGAACTTATTAATGATATAATAGGTAAATCAAAATTTGTAAGAAACTACTCACACTTTTATAATAGTAGTAGATAGTAGATAGTAGATAGTAGATTATAAAACAAAGTCTCATGTGCACCAGTTGCACGGTGCAATCCGGGTTTTGTATCACGATTTATGCTTACAGGTTTCACTTGTTCTGGGCAAAAATATTATAATACATTTACTCAGAATATGTAATACATTTAGATATAAATATTATTGCCTCCGTTTCAAATTAGTTGATTTTTTAGAAAGAAGTGGAAGACTTAAGAATTAAATGTATTGTCAAATATATTCCAGTGATAAGATTTGATGAAATCAAATATTAATTGGAGGTTGAAAAGTAAGAGGTATTTTATGATTGATATAGTGGTAAAATTGAGAGAAATGGTGAAAATAGTTAAAAGATCAATTAATTCGAAAAAATTATTAAGAAGCTAAAAGATTAATTAATTTGAAACGAAGGGAGTAATACATTTTTACCCATAACCTGAATCGCACGAATCTTATTGGTGCACAAGAGACATCCTCCTATTATAAAGACTACATACTTAAAAGTAATTTATTTAGAATCTGCAATTACTTCTTAATAAATAAAGACAATCACAAACACTCCCCAGAAAATAGTGATTAGGTCTATTAATTACGAAGTAGATACAATCATTAATCACACCATGTGGACTCGCATTAGCATCAATTTCATTTGGATCTTTTACATAAACGCTCCGTTTATTTTGTCGGATAATTCGGGATAGACCCTCTTTATTTAGAATTACCCCATAATTACTATATTAGGTAAAATTAACTGGATTATTCATATGATCGGGATTAAAAAAAAAATGACTAAATAATTTGGTGGATAACTATCCACCTCTCCCTTCCAGTTCAAAGTAAACGAACCATTTTTAAAAGAAAAAGTGAACTCATAAATATCTTCAAACATGGGCCTCCTTTTATATAGACCATTAATGTTTGGGTGTGTTTATTTAAGGCTTCCCTTAATAGATTTAGAGGCTCAAATCTCAATAAAGTGCATTTATTAACTCCCTCAGCTAAGTTTGACTCAGCATTCCCCAGCGTTAAATAAACACACCCTTTGTAGTCCATCTGATCAAAGAAGAAAATAAGAAAAACAATTTCACAATCCACAAAAATTTGCAATACGGCCGACTAATTCAATAAATTAAAGTGTTATTAGTAAAAGACTACAATATCCTTATTGAAAAATTAATATAATCAATTAAAAATAATATATAAATATATGATTTTTTTTTAAAAAAAAAGAGAAACATAAAAAATAGAATATTTGTTTGTACGTGTCATCTTCAATCAGATTGTATCTCTTTTTCCGAACTCCATAAATCCTAATTTCTTAAATGTTTTATCAATGAGCAATAAATATTGGTCAGACATATACCGCTTGATGCTTGTTCGGTCAAAAAATATTTCTTTGAACTCTACAAAGTTGTGTGTTCATAGAAAGTTGAAGGATTAACATTCACACCGATTCCTCTATCCCTCTTTCGAAGGGCTGCAACAGTAATTTAAAAAAAGAATAACAAAACTAAAGATAAAAAATTACAAGGTTAAATGATACCGATATTGAAATATTGAAGTCAGTCAGATCTACATAAGTCTTCCCCTTCATTAGAACACTGACATATCATGGCACGATCATCGATTTTCTTATAAAATTTTCCAATTTGGGTCCGTGGTATGTGATCGATCAAGTGATAACGCTTTATCTTACTAACTGATGAAGCTGTTAGGATATTTTGCGTTGGGAATATTTTTGTCAAAACCCCTTATGTTATTTTTCTTTAATTTATTTAGTTTTAGTACTTCTATTAGTCTTATTAGTTGAGTTATAATATTTTATTACTTTAATACTTTGCTATTTTTATAAGCAGATCACAAAAAACGAATAAAGTTTGATGGAATATCTTTAAAAGATATGAATCTGCAACACTTGGTTAACAAGCAATATACAAAATCACATGATTATGAAAGTGACCAATGGGCTTGAGCCCATATAGAGGATCAACAAAAGTATATGTATATAAAGATGCATGGCGGCGGTACATGGAGTTGCACAAGAAATAATAGATTCGTGAATTAGTCACATTGGTTTATGAGTGATGATTGCATTAGTAGCTTATTGTTGGCAGTAGTGGATTTACATGCTATAAGTGTTTCTAGAATTTTAGTTTCCAGCAATTAGTGTGTTTTGCAAGCAGTGTTAATAGGTTTTGTGTCTGATAACGCGCGATCCGTTTACCAAATAATCTTCAAACGCAAATTCCATGGAAACATAAATCAATGTAAAAAATTTAAAGAACACAGGATGTACGTGGTTTGATCCGGAGATCTGCGTCCACGGGCTAAGAATCTCACCTGCCAAGGGTGTTTTTCCACTATATTCTTTGAGTTTACACGTAGTAGTTTTAGAGTACAAAAAATGCGAATCCTAATTCTGAGTACAAATCTCCTACTTATACTACTCAACTCCAACCCTAACTAACTCCCTACAATTGCGCCTATTATCTCTGCGTGGAAGTTGGGAGAAGATCGTGGGGGATCTTGCTTCCCAAATACGCCGCGATTGGGCCGCTCTAGGTTGAGTGCGCGCGTCTGGGCCGGTTGTTGGGCTTGCTTTCATGGGCCCAGTTACTTCAGGTCGGGTTGCCCCGGCTCGGAGTGTTGACCCGAACCGGAGTTGCTGGGCCATACCTATCAGATGCCCCCCACCAGCCGGAGCGAAGAAGGAGCTACGGTTATAAGCAGGGTGAGGTGTAACAGGTGCCGAGTTTGAGCAAGGTAGCGAAGCAGCGAGCAAGACGGATTGTTGTTAATGGCGAGCCGAAGTGCCCCTAGGGTCCGAGAATTGGCCGGAGCCGAGGTATTCCACCTCCGGAGTGATGGGATCCACGGGGACCAAACGGACCGTACTGAATGACCCCGAGGTGACGGAGATGACCTGATCCGGAATGAAGCACCCCGGGAGGAGGAAATCGACTGGAGCCGAACCGGAGTACCCCGAGGTCAATAAAGTGTAGCAAAAGCGAACTGTAATGTGGCCGAAGTGAAGGAAACACCGGAGTGCTTCCCAAAACTTCCTGGCCAAGAATGAGGTTGATGTGATTGGTGGCGCCATCATGAGAGAGAGGGATGTGAAGTGACGAGTTTTGAGATTTCCAAGGGACCGGTTCCCCACGCGCCTTGGGAACTGTAAAGCGCGTGAGCGGCACGTTCGAATCTAAGACGCAAAATTTAAAAAGGCCAGATCTAAGCCGTTGAGTCAAAAATATATATATGACTATATGCACTATATACTTCATCTTCCTCATTTCACACATACTTTTTACATGGTAAACTACAAGAAATTTGATGTATAGTGCTAGAAAATTCCGTCATTGAATGTAAAAAAACTTTCATTAAAGACTTTTAATGATGAGAATTTTCTGTCATTAGAACGTTATTATTGCCCTCCTAGTAGTTGATAAAAGTAGAAGTTATTTGCTATAGATTTATCTAGTGTGCGAAATTGTGATGTTAGTTTTGTATTTAAGGATACTATAGTCTATAACACAACAACAACAACAACAAAAAAAAAAAAAAAAAAAAAAAAAAAAAAAAAAAAAAACTATGATAATGTGGAGTCTAGGATTGGCAATTGGGCGGGGATGGGAGACAAGTCCCCATTCCCGTCCCCACGTTCGTAGGGATTCCCTATCCTCGTCCCCGCGAAGTGGGGATTGTTTTGGCCCCATCCCCACGGGGATCCCTGCCCCTATTTTTATTTATTAATTTTAATTTCAATTTAATATATCTACTAATAAAATTTAAAATAAATAAATTTAGAAATAATGAATAGAATTAAATTTGACAAAATCAACAAAAAATAGAATATAGTATATTTAAATCATTTAATATTACAATAGTAGATATAATAAAAATAAAGTATTTTTTTATCAACTAAATATATTAAATATATAAAATTAAAAAATATTATCGGATCCCCATGGGGAACGGGGGCAAGAGTGCATTCCCCATCCCCTCCCCATCTCGGCTAACGGTGACAATTCTTCCCCACCCCGTGGTGGAACAAATCGAGGATTTTCCACCCCGTTTGGGGCAGATCCCCGCGGGGAACGTGAATTCTCCACCCCATTGCAAAGTCTAGTGGAGTCACTTGATGTAGTAAATAAGATACAATTCTGCTTTCCGGGAAGAAAAGAAAGGTTGCACTTCCATTGTCTAGATATAACATCAAAACGCATAAACATATTAATAAAGAATGTTGCAAGGACGTAATAAATGATAATTGTATAAATTTTAAATTATTTACACTATACAAACTGAAAATACAACCCAATAAAAAGACGATGCCTCGACAACATGTGTAATAAATTTTGTGGCATCCACTTATTCATCACATAATAGTTAATTGATTGTGGTTTGACAAAGGTTTTTGTGCTATATTTGGAGTAGGTATATAGAAATTATTTTTAATTACTTATCATTTTGTATCAATTATGATATCATTTTGTACTAAAAAGAAAAACTAATAAAAGGGACAAAATCGACAGCTCCAATATGCACTCCCACAAGTAAAAGGAGTTCGAATAGCTATTGCTCGATCGAAAGGTTATGAAAACTGTCATATGGTGAGGATTTGTTTGCAAATGATCGATAAGGTATCGCCACGATCATGCAGATATTGCAAATGTCGAACAGAAAAGCAATGGATTGAAGTGCCTCGATTTGGTACTGCCCTCGCGGCTCGTACAAAAACACAGAATCCATTAGAGGGTTTTAACTTTCTATTGATCATTTTTAAAGAATTAGATGGTCATCTTGGGTTCGCTTAGATAATGGAGATCTAGTTCTAGGTCTGAAGATGAAAGAGACAGTTTTGATTACCCCCGAGGGGCTCAGCCACCCAGTGAACATTTCATTCGCCTTTGATTTTTGCTCACTTCTGCATTTTTATTTAGGTTATCGAGATTCTCAATCGAATTCAAAATGAAAAACTAGTCCCCATGCCAATAAAAAAAAAATGATTTGAATGATCCTGTATTAAGAGCTTTCTTCCATCGAATGGTGGTGGCGCAAACCCCAAGAGAGATATTGGTAGATCAATCCCAAAAGCTTTTGCAAATGTCCCTCTGCTGTTATACTGAAAGTCTGAGTAATTTAGATGAGCTGAATGAGAAGAAACCCCCAAGTTTGAAAATTGTCGATAAAACTTCAAAATGACATTTCTTTATTCAATTACTTTTCTCCCCTTATCATTCAGAAAGACAAGTATAATAAACATTGACTAAAATTTCTCTTAGATTTGAACCCAAGTTGATGCTCGAAATCTATCGTAAGAGAAGAGTTCTCACGAGCTCCAAGGACGACTTTCGTCTTTGGTCAGCGATGGTAAATATGCTCTTCATCCACTTAAACCTGCTTGGATTACACCATCTTTAATTTTGTTGCTTGTTGTTTTGTCTGGATCAATAATCTCATTTTTAGGTATCTCGTTGGCAGTGCCAAAAGATAAAAGAGAAGGCCTTGCTTGGAACGAGATCCTTCTCTATATGAACTTTGCAATATTTAAGAAACAAAATAGATGGTCATTTTTGTTGGAACCTGCATTAATGGGGCAGATCTAGATAAAATCAAGTAAGCATGGTTGGTTGGTGCATTTGAAGCTAGCTTGTCTATTAATCACTTATCACTTATTACAAATTGTTGTTAGTCAATTCACTATCAAAGCAAGTGTATGGATTTGATCCTTGATTCTGAGACCCATTTGCTCAAACAATGGTCCAACGTCTGGTCTCCAGTCTTGTGACTTGCCCTTATTTAATCCTTTCACATATGGGCGAATTGTCTTGCAATATGAACTATAAACTCAGCAGTACCGAAAAATTGACCATAACATCTGCACCTTTGATGTTTTTATTAATACTAGCAAAAATCACGTGCCACGCACGTGAATCACCATTTTTGTAAAATAATTGCATAATCTAATTATTTTCTTGAATAATCTAAAAATAATTGTGTTGTTTAAAATTATATTCACCAATTAATTGATTGTAGTATATGATAAATTGTATATTTGTAAATTTGAATTTAAACAATTTCTTCTAAGAATTTTTGAAATAATTTAATGAAATACTTTCATAATACATGATCAAACCTTCATGTAAGCAAACATTTGACCAAACTTAGTAACTTTAAATTATAAATAAGTTTTTATTACATAGAGCTATATTATAGTAGAAAAATGTTCAGATTAAGCATTATTGAGACTCAATATTTTGATATCATTTACATTAATAATAAAATAGACATAATAGTGTTTGATACGCTTGTTATTGTTTCTCTTCTCAATTCCTTATTAAATCATATAGATAATAATTTTGAAAATCCATATAATTCTTCGACTTATTAATAATTTAACTAAGATCTTTTATATTGAAATTCTTTCCAACCTATTGACAATCATAAGTATAACTATTTTTATATGAATAGTTAATTCAATATTTTTATTGCAATTTAGTAAGTAATATAGTTCTTAAATCTTTTTATGTCTTAATTTGAAGCACATAATCTCTAACACACATGCATATATTTCAATAAAAGGTTAATTACATCGACCGTTCGTGCTCCGCCAGTTTTGCATAATTTCTTATATCTTTTCATTAATCTTTATAACTAAAACTTCATGTATTTGCACTGTACTACCTAATATATTCAATAGCATATTTCGTTTGGAATATATTATTTGCTCAACCTATGATGATTTTAATCTGTATTTGTTGTGACACTTTGCCTCTTAATTAAAAATGTTAATTTCATTCGGAGATGGTACATTGTCTAGTCGTATAATTCGAAAGACACAATTTAGCATTAAGATTTCGACAATTAATTGAATATAAGTTGAATGGTAAATTATGGTTACCCATAAACAAAACCTCTAATATCGTCTAAAAACTACTCCCTCCATTCCATAATAATTGACGTTTTAGGATGAAAGAGAAGAATTAAGAATTAAATAACATGACAAATATACCACCAGCTAATATCATTTTGACTCCCATTAATTCCTAAAATCTCATTGGCGTATCATAATTTAGTGAATGAGCGGGAAGATCCTAGGAATACAGATTTTACCAAATTTGTGATAGGTTAAAAAGTCCAGATATTTTAGGATTTATCATAGAAAGAAAATTGGTAGAATTTATGAAAAGTATCTAAAACATCAATTAATTGGAAAAAAGAATAACTAGCTAGAACGTTAATTATTATGGAACAGGAGGAAGTATTGAATAGGTAGGACTTGTGAAAAAAATATTTGTCATCCCCCCTCTTTTGTACCTATCTTTGATTTGAACTACTTTCCTCAATATAAAATAATCCGACTATTACTTTGAACAAGAAACTTATACTCTGAAGATTAATTCATAATGTATACCTAAATTTATTTTATTAAAAGTATTTTAATAAAACATTTTATTTTGATGCCTGGATAAAACATTATCATCTAACATTTTCTTTTATTAAAAATATATGAGTTGATATAATCTAAAATAAATAAATAAACAATTATAGGTTAATCCATCCACAAAAGAGAACGAATTCACATAAAAATATAATCTTCTAAGAAGCAACGTAGATTATAAGTTGCAGTGAAATGATAATATACTGAGCATCTCTCACTATTGTTATCTTGCTTGTGTCAATCTTAATATCAAAATTCATAGCTTAGCTTTGTTGAAAAATAAAGTTGAATGTTATCTTGTCCAAGAAAAAATATTGCGGGTGAAAACTTAAATAATGTAATATTAGACGAGAGAATATATCTGTATGAAATAAAAAAACAAACGTGTTCGACTAGTTTACCATATTAATTAAAAATATACTAATTCATGGGGAAAAAATTACCGTACCCTATCAGATCCTCACAAACATCTTTTTTGACACTTTTACTTTTTATCTCCAACTATATCCACTTTTAGGGTGTACTACATAATTTACCCAGCTCTTTTGTTGTAAACTCGCCCGCACCCTCACTGTCACTCACTTTGCGTAAGGCGAGTAAAGGTTTAAACAATATCGTATAAGCCTTCTTTTTTTAAAAAAAAATTACACGATATCGTGCAAGCCATTTTAACACAGGGTTTTAGAAAGAAAAAAAAAACTTACACGATATCGCGTATATCTTATTACATATCATGTAAGCCATTTTAACACAATTCATTAAAAATTGCTTACGCGTTGTTGTGCAATTTTAACACAATTTTTAAGAAAAAAGCTTACACGATATTGTGTGATCTTATGACACGATATCGTGTAAGACATTTTTACATATTCTTTTTTTAAAAAAATGCTTACACGATATCATTCAAACTGATTATACGATATCGTGTAAACTTTTACTTGACTCACACGAAGAGGGTGTGGGCGTGAATAGGGATGGCAGTTGGGTGGGTACCCACGAAATTAAGGTTACTCAAACCCTAACTATTTAAAATTTATATTATCCAAACCCATTTAAAAAGATACTTATAATACCCAAACCCACCCAAACCCATTTACTAAAACCCATCAGGTACCCTAACTCACCCAATACGTATTTAAAATTTTAAAAATATTATATTTCACGAATCATCTAAACGAATAGTAAACCAATATGCTAACCATCAATATAAATTAAACACGAGATAACAACAAATGAGAGATGAAATGTAAAAATAAAAATAAAAAAAGACCAAAACATAGCGGTATGTTCTTTATTTTATAAAATGCAAGGTTGAGGGTTCGGCTCTTACATAATACATATTTATATAATTTTTATTGATTTTTTTATAAAATATAGCGGGTTCGGTTAGTGCGGGTACCCTTACACTAAAACCCGAACCCTAACCTATTACTAATGGTATTTAAAAACAAATCTCAAACCCTACCCAAACCCATTTAGGTCTTCCCCAATCCCTCTTCAATCGGGTTTGGGTGGGTGGGTACCCATTAAAACCCACCCGACTGCCATCCCTAGGAATTAATGAGGGCGAGAGTAAGTTCACAACAAAAGAGGGGCAAATTAGGGAAAATGGGTATAGTTGGAGAAATAAAGTTAAACTATCTAAAACGATGTTCGCTACCTCTGACTTAGCATAGTGGAATATTACCACATAATTCATTAAGTAAGAATAAAGTAGGTGCTTTAAGAAAAGAACAATGAAAATACAAAAATAACAGTTTAATTTTATATTTAAAAGAAGTAAAATAGGTAAAACAAAAATTGGCTGTAACTAACTTGTTTGACCAATTTACCATATTAATTAACAATATAATAATTCATTAAGTAAGAATAAAATAGACACTTCGAAAATAGAAGAATGAAAATACAAAAGTAACCCTTTAATATTCTCCCTACATTTAAAAGTATGGGGCGATTTCTTAGTTCTTACAAGATACTTCCTCCGTCCCGAATGAAGTTGCACACTTTCCTTTTCGTTACGTCCTAATATAATTTGCATACTTTTAAAAGGGAAAGTTATAACACAATCTCCACTCTCAAAATATGCACCCTCAATCTCCACTCTTAATCTACCTTTGAAAAGTCAACATAAAAGCAAAAAAGCAGATTCTCTTAATATATATGTGTGCACCCTTAGATGCGCAACTTCATTCGGGACGTAGGTAGTAATATAGTACCAAAAACGTCCTACCATATAATTACATATAAGGGACAAACATGTAATTTATCATCTTATTAATATGTATTTATAACAAGCAATTAATAAATTCATCCTTCCATTACTTATTTATATATTGTTTATTTGTAATATTATTAATCAAACTTAAGGTATCAGTAATAATTTAATTTTATTAAGTTTTCATAAGATTTATTTTTCTTAATATATTATTTAACATAGGAGTTTTATAAAATATATGCTAATTTGATATATCATATGGAGTTTTCTTAGAAAAAAAATCGTACTGAGTAAAACATGGAAGGACACTTAGTCAATTGAATATTGATATAATTTTAAAATTTTAGTATAAATTTGAAGGTAATTTTAATATAATATTTCTAGTAAAAAAAGATATACTAATAATGCAAATTAAGAAAAAAAAAATAATCCATTCTAATTTTGATGCTATATTTAAATGTGGTTCTAAGACAAGCAACACCTCAAAAATTATTGAAAAGGGGGATAATGGATTTGTTATTTTAATTTTTTTATCTTATTAAATAATAATTTGTCCTGTAACCTTTTGTGTCATATATAATTTAAGTATTAGTAAACTTTTTTTTTTAAACATTTTATTAATCAAGTATGTATTACAGATAAAAAATGTGAATTGTTAATCAAGTGGAAAATATGCTTGATATATTTTTTTAATTATAATACCTAATATATTTGGATAACTAGCTTTTTATTTATTCATTTACTTCTAAGAGTAATTGTTAACTATACATTATGCAAAAGTTAGGTAAGTTTAGTAATACTTATTAAAAGAAATTTTTATTTAGTATAAATCCTGGTTGGGATGGGGTAGGTGGAAATTGAACTCTGGTCAATTGACTGGGTTACAAGATACTTTACCACCTGAGCTATAATCAATCCCATTAAACGAATTAATATCTATCTATTTCTCCTAGAGAGGAGGATAGAGGTTCAAAATTTTCCCTAATCCTACTTCTTAATCTGTACTTTAGAAGCGAAAAAAATAACTTAATTTAATCTTTAGAAACTCCTTGATTAATTTCTGAAAAATCAAACTTGAATATATCTTCATTTAAAATAACTCAAATATAAAAGTTAAAGAAGTTATCTAAAACATTATAATTATTGATAATTACTTAAAAAAATTAGATCACAATTTCAAGTAAATATATTTGAATATATATATATATATATATATAAAATTAAATTTACAAGTTTCACATTACAAAGTTAATCTCTATTTTATAGTAATTTTTATAGCATGTATAAGGTAATTTTAGTGAACATTAATATAATATTGTGTTACATCCAGGTAACCTTAGTCAACGATGATGTAGTACAATTTGAATGTTATTGTGATAATTAAATATATAAAAATCTTACGACTCTTCTACATATTTTATTTTGATATTTTTACTCTCTTTTTATATAAAAACAACTAGAAGACACAAGGGAATGTAAACGTAAAGTAGTTATATTAAATATTTATCCTTAAACTTATCAAAATTAATAACTTACACTACCCCAATCCTAAAAAAGAGTCATGATTGACAAAGGTATAACTTTTTATTGTTTGTCATTTGACTTATCCAACCTTATTAATTTATGCATAATTTTAACATATTTACTTTTTTGGGGTATCTTAATATTTTTACTTTCACTTACAAAACAATGCTTTGTCTTCTCTTTTTATGGACCAAGTTGGTGTAATTATAAAAAATATTATCGTTTCACTTCGCTAAAGAAATCTCTTTTAATTACAAAGTATACTTAATATATTTCTTTTTAGTTTTTAAGATTAAGCATTCAAAGTACTCTATCAGATTATGTAAGGGTTTCATACAAGATATATGTGTATTAAGGAGTATGTTTTAATCAATTCTAATATTTTATATTAAGGAGTAAAATAGGCAAAACAAAATTTGAATGTAACATAAGACACTTTCATATTAGTGTATAGTTGTTCCTTAATTTAAAATTATTTTTTTCTACAATATCTCGTAAGTTTTAAATTTTTACCATTTTGTCGTTTCATCGGCAATACATGATACAATTAAATTAAGCACCACATATATCTGTCAAAACGTGTTGGATCCCGTGAACCGGCATGTCCCACCTGCATAATAAGCGGGTTACGTAATGCATATTAAAGCTCGCTATACAGTGGGCCACAATGGGATGACCCTCGTAGGCTACTAGCTTTTGCGGGATAGATTGAGGAGGACCAGCAAGTATGTTATTCAATTAATTGAAATTAAATCCTAAACACTAAAATTATTGGAATATCTCAATTATCAATTACCACAAATATGTTTTTTTCCAAAGGAAACAACTCTTTCACGCCCAAATTATACAAATAGCAGTGTTGCCAGTTAGCAGAGAAGGAAGAATGACATACGACAAGCGTTTGCAGATCTTGGTCATAGATATAATGTGTTTAACTTCATATGTATGGATTACTTGCACAGTGAGGGCATGTTTACTTTGGCAAATTGGGTGTGATTGAGACTATTTATCATACACAAACCAATGTTTACTTTCTTGGTTTCTCAAAATGAATCAATCCCACACAACCGGGATTATGTGTTCAATTTGGGACTATTAATCTGATTATTGAACCCACCTAGTACACGTGTCTCGTGCACGCACTTTAGGGCACTTTAGTGTCATTTTAGTGTCAATAATGTGCACAATCACGTGTATTTAGTGCTTTTGTATTCTCATGGGCAAAATAATGCTTTTGTGTTGTTTTTGTGTTAAGACAGGTGAAAAAGGATCGAAAAAGTACACCAAACGATCACGGAGTCGAGGGATCGGTCGAAGAAACAAAGGACAGGGCTGAGGGACAGATCTTGATCGAGACAGGGCAAAATCTCGGCCGAGATACTTCTCCAGGGAAATCCTGGACTTTTGAGAAATTGAAGATCTCGGCCGAGACGGGTACGGCATCTCGGCCGAGATAACTCTCCAGGGAAAACCAGAGATTCAAAGAGATGAAGATCTCGGCCGAGATGGCCCAAACCCTAAAAATCCCCTTTTTACGTCTCGGCCGAGATGCAACTCAATCTCGGCCGAGATTAGTCCTCGGTTTACCAATTGAAAATCCCTTTTTCACGTCTCAGCCGAGACATACTTGCATCTCGGCCGAGATTCCTTACCCTGTTTTAAAATCCTAAATGCGGTTTTGCCTATTTTTTACTAGCACTTTCTCCCCTTATATATATATCATCCCAATCGAATTTGACCTACCTTTTTTATACTTTTGGAAGCACTATTCAGCCACCGTCACATCCAAGGAGGAGAGAAGGGCAAGAAGAAGTGACATTATCTTCCCCATCCTTGGGTTTACCACTCTATCTTTATAAATTCTTCTATTTTCTGTAATTTCTTTATTGTATTAGGTGTAATGGGTGGCTAGCACCCTAAATTCTACCCTTGATCATGTTGAACCTTGATTGATGATGAGAATGTGATTATTGACTCTTGATGTTACCTTATTTATGCAATTTAAATGTTCTATAATGCTTGATTGGATTGTCTCATGCCTAAATGCTTGTTTTAGGATTGATCACCCTTTGGGAGGCATTTATTGTATGTTTCTAGAGATTGAACTTCACTTTCCGTGATTGTTGAAACTTCAATCTCCCTTAGTAGCGAACAATGCTTGATATCATTGGTGGCATTATAGAGTTTGGCATCTAAACCCCATCGTGTCGAGGTTTATGCTTTATTTATCCCGTTGTTCTAGCTCGTACCACCCAATATCAATTAGTGTGAAAAGAGCTTGTTTGGATCACTAATTGATTTGGGTAGGGATAAATCGATAAGCGTACCTTCGATTTATCCACAATTAAGGGACAACACGGTCTACATAAGCGAACCTTGTAGATTGTTGGATAAGGGTTTAAATCGCATTGAATTTGGGACATCAACTATAATCATTAGGTAGTCGGATTCAAGGGGACACTAGATCGAGGGTAGACCTTTTATCATATTCTAAACCCGAAAAACATTTGTTCTTTGTCTTGCTTTGTTTGATATAAAATACCAAAAATATTTATTGCTTATCTAGAATTTTAGTTGATCACTTGTTAGCATTTAGTTGTTAACTCAATCCAAAACTCCCCTCGTTTACTTGTTTAAGTTTATTACCCTATCCATCGTAAATCATTAGTTGCTTGTAATATCCGAACAACCCTGATCCACCGTTCTCTGTGGAATCGACCCTTACTTACCATTCTACTCGTTAGAGTCGTAGGTTAGGTATCGCGTATACATATTCTTATATATATACATTTAATTTGGTGGTAAGAAATGACCACTACCACCACCTCCCCCTAAGACTGATTTAGTCATTTGGATTAGGATTCCTAATCCCTTGAACTGGGATTTTCATTTTTTCAAGGGATTTTTTGAAAAAATGAAACACCCAAAGGAAACGGACCCTGAGGGTTAGATATTGTTCAAATTTAGATGATAAAACTGTTGGTAAATTTTAATCAGGGCCGCTCTAATAATTAGAAGACCCTGTACGAAGATAAAATTAGATCTTAATTATTTTTAAGAAATATTCAAATTAATTACATGAATAATATTATATTACTCAAAAAGGTATTAAAGTATTTATTTTGGCTCTATTTGTCGGCTATTGAAGGGGTGGTTGGCGTGAAGTGATTTATTATTTTAAGTATGATTTAAAATAAAATAAAAAAAATTCAAAGCGACAGGAAGAGTGTTCAAACACTATAATCTACTACTAGGAGGAACCTTATTCCGCGCTCAATGATCAATTGAGCTCTTGATAACTTTGTTTATTGAGGATACTATGATAAATATAAACTATATATTTTTTTTAAAATTGGGGGCCCTTACCGACGGGAGGCCCTATGCGACGGCACTTATCTCACCCCCTCTTGACCGGCCCTGATTTTAATGAGGTTTTATTACAAAAAAATTTGCAATGTTTAATTCAATTTTTAATTGTAAACAATCTTTAAAGCGTATCAATGTTGGTTATTAATTATAATTTTTTTTAAATGACCAACTATATTTTTGTCATCTAATTGTATCATCACCACCGTTGTTAGATGCACCTTCACGAAACCTCCATTATTCTTCATCAATTTCACAATCCGTCACTTCTACTATAGTTAATTGTGAGTGGACGACGTGACATAATAACTTCAATCTTTAGTTCACTACAATTGTAGCAATTGGTAACAAAATATGTTATAGATAAAAGACAATTCCGTAACGATGTATCCAATGGTAGTGACAATTAGATGTCAAGAAAGTCGATCGATGTTGTAATTAAAAAAAAAAAAATCATAGTGGGTGATGTTGAAGGAAATACACAATTGTTGTGCCTTCTCAAATTAAAGTAACTGATGAGGGTCAAATATATTGTTATTATCTTTGGTGTATCTATAGATCTAACTTTGTATTTGACACCCTTTATAAAGATGACATTTGATGAATAAAAAAAATTCTAAGATTAATGTGCATTTTTCTTTCTTCTCTTATTTTCTTTTTGTCTACTTTTCTTAGAACACGTTATACCTATAATTTGGATCAATTTTATTTCACAATAAGTTTGCATATAGAGAGAGGAAAAGTATTTGGTAGGCTGATGTGCCGTGAAAGTAAGACGAAGATGGAATAAGTAATGATTAGGTTGAGTGCACCTAACACATAATAGATTATTATGCATTCTCTAATTATCCATAATGAGTCCAACTTTTACGCAATCGTTGCACTCATGCAACCCTCTTTTTTTCACTGTTAGATTTATTCCATTTCGATCTGAACGTTCATTTAATTCGAATAATTTAAAAAGAGAAAAATGGCTGAAATGTCAAATCATTACCTCTTCTTCCCCATAAGTTATTACAAGTCCCCACTTTTTTTTTTATGAAAACTAAGTTCAACACTCTATCTCCCTCTGTTTCAAAAATAATCTTCCATTAGCCATGCTTTTCAAACAAATTTTTCTCTTTGCTTCTGTGCAACATATTGCTGTTTTACATTAATCCATCTTCACCCCCTCACATAGACGTACCATGTTGAACGAGAGCAAAGATTTCTCCAGTAGCGCTTTTCCGCCACCAACAGACATGTCCACCTCCATCGGGACATCCCCTTTTTCAGAGGTCCTCTATTCAAATTATTAAAAAAAAAATAATGGGGTGAATTAAAATTATTAAAAAACAATAATGGGTCCTAGTATAACACTTAAAATGATAAAAATATTTTACGATTGCATAGGTGCAACGGTTGTACAGAAGAATTACCCATAATTTTTTAATTAGATATATATTAAAGATTGTGTTTGATTACACAAAACACGTTGGTGGCCCTGCGGTTGAAACCTTGTGCGCGTTTAATTCAGTACTTAATATTATATATTAAGGCATATTTGACACATAAACGGTGTTGGCTTAGGTGGTTGACACATAAGAGGTGTGGCCCAGCGGTTGAAACCTCTTATGTTTGACACATAAGAGGTGTTGACCTCACTCTTGTCCTTTAGGGCACGGGTTTGAAACTTGCTCTTCTCAATTTTTTTCTATATATGTGCGTGTATTATTATTAATATTAATACATTACGCCATGTTATTTGTAACAATATGAGGTGGTGGCCTGATGGATAAACACTTGTTTGTATGTGTAGTGGCCGGGTTCAAGTCCTATTAAGTGCTTCTCATATTTTTTTAAATAACGTAATATATTATTTAAAAAAATTATATATTATTCTAAAAAACTGTGTATACCTGTAACATAATATATACTATTACACGACATAACATATACTATTACGCAATATAATATATACTAATACGTAATATAAAAATAGGTTAAAAAAACATAAAAAAATTATATATTATTCTAAAAAATGTGTCCTGTAACATAATATATACTATTACACAACATAACATATTCTATTACACAATATAATATATACTATTACACAATATAAAAACAGGTAAAAAAACATATAACTATAATATACACTGCTATGCAATATAACGTATACTATTACGCAATATAACATAATGCGAGGGCAGGGTTCGAACCCCTGACCTCCACACGTGTCTAAGCAATATAATATATACTATTATGCAATACCGCACGCGTCTAAGCAATATAATATATACTATTACGAAATATAAAAACAGGTAAAAAAATATATAACTATAATATATACTACTATGCAATATAATGTATACGATTACGCAATATAACATATACTCCCTCCGTCCCGAATGAACTTGCACAGGGGGGTCGGCACACATATTAAGAAAAAGTTATTTTTTGGGATTTTGTTGACTTTTTAAAGGTTGATTGAGGGTGGAGATTGAGAGTGGAGATTTTGAAGGTGGAGATTGTGTTAGAACTTTCCTTTTTAAGGGTGTGCAAGTTCATTTGGGACGGACGAAAACGGAAAGTGTGCAAGTTCATTCGGGACGGAGGAAGTACTAAACATCATAAAAAAAAGTAAAAACAATGCGAGGGCAGGGTTCGAACCCAACAATGCGAGGGCAGGGTTCGAACCCCTGACCTCCGCACGCGTCAAAGCTTTTAGACGCGACGCAAAATTATTATACCAATGCGAGGGCAGGGTTAGAACCCAACAATGCGAGGGCAGGGATCGAACCCCTGACCTCCGCACGCGCCAAAGCTTTTAGACGCGACGCAAAATTATTATATCACATGGTGCTGTTGTGAATCAAGCCAAAAGCGGTCCTTATATATATTATTAATTCCAAATTAAATAAGAAAATGTACAATAAATCGATTTTGTGTTGGGTGCAAATAAGTTTTTGCAATAAATAATTTGATGAGTTTGAAACACGAATTATCACTATTACAGTCCCATTCTTTCCTATTTATTGATTATTATTTCAATATAATTATGATGGATGAATCATGAATATACCATGCAAATGCTAGTTTCTATTCAGTTGTTAACAGATTCATCAGTACAACTAAATCTAAAACACATTGCTCATATTTTTATTAAACACTGTTATTTTGTTGTTCCAGATTAGCATCAAATCACATGTGATGCTCCATTATTGTATACCGGATCTGATTACTTTTGAACATAAGGTTTTTTTTTTTTTTTTTTTTTTTTTTTTTGTGTTTTATAAGGATTACTGTTGTCTAGCGTTTCTCGTGATGACGATGATGATGATCATCATAATAACTGTTAATGAATGTGAATCTAAGAATGTGTTAGGAATTTTTGACTACATCTAATGTTACGTTGCTAAATAATTAATCAAGAATACTGATCGTTATCTATAATTGAATTAACGTTGAGCAATAACTACGAAATAGTTAGAACAACTTACTTGTTCCGTAATTTAACCGGAAAGAATAGCACGACTGAATTCACCACTTCAGGTATCCATGCGTATATCGTCCCCCGCAGGAACTATCCTCGGTACAATTGTTCAATAAGTGATTGCTAGGAAATTACTTATTGATCCTATAGTGCCTCTAATTTTTTATCTGATAAAAATCCTTAATTCTCTACTATAGAGAATATGTATATATAGAACCATATAGCCTAGGTTTATGAGCCTAATATCCATGTCTGCTTAATTAATTAATTAGTCTGACTTATTAATTAATAAAACTCATATATAATAATCTAGTCCATATCTTTCAATCTCCCACTTGGGCTAGCATTAGATATAATTCGAAGCACTAACCTTGTACCCTTGAGCGGATCAGAAATCCACATAAAATGTGACCCTTCAGGCCCCCATTATCGACAATAATCTAATTAAAGTCTGCATAAAACTCCTAGACTGCGTTGTGCAATGAACTCGATATATGAAGGACATTTACGTAAATTCGTAAAACATTTATATGAAGTTTATGTAATATTCCTTCATTCACGAACCACCTGATAGAGCCTAGGATCTGCCATGTGTCTATCCAAATAGTTCAATCACTTTTCTCATCTTTATTATATGACACATTCGATCATATTCAATTACTTTAATTGAATACATCTTTTACATTGGTCAATGACTTTATTGTCAAATAATATGGAGAAATATGAGTGTTCTCTTAAGTTTCAATCGATGAATGAATCTCAATCTTGGCTCAACTACCATTTCCATTTGCCTCATGATGAACCCAACACAAGACGTGTCTTATCCTCCTTTGGGAGGCAAGCTTTGTACTTGGTCAAAGTTCATCACTTAACAAACAAAATGAGTATTGACCTCAGGTCAAAGGATCATTACATACTCCACACACTAATAAACCTTAGACACTGAAACAAGCAGTTTAATAGTAGGGTTTATCAATACTCTCCAAAGTACCAATGTGTCCATCACGGATATCTAATATCTCGTAGTTGTGAGACCTACTACATTCTCTAAGAATGTGACGCAGACCACATGCTAACCTATCGCGTGTCATCAATATCCCATTCTTGATGACCATCGGTTATGGCAATTTTAAAATCATATTATATCATTTATGTCTCACGCCATAAATGACCGTCATGATTCAAGGGAACAATTATAAGAATAATAACAAACCATCAAAATAATGATTCTAATAAATGCATAAATCCAAAAGACAATGAAATGTCATAATATATGATCAAGAATGAATGTCTCAAACGAAAGGTTGATAGGACATACAAACTATAAACTCCCACTAAATTAAAGCCAACTACCAACGTGCCAAGCTCTCAAAGTGCTTATTGTGCCTTGCTATACACAATTGTTTGGTTGAAGGATTAGCCAAGTTATCATCATTGGATACTCTATCTAACTTCACATATCCCTATCTATTATTCCTCCAATCAAATTATATCTCCAGGGAATATGCTTGTTTCTGTTCGTGGCTCTCGGTTCCTTTTGCTAGTGCAACCGCACTTACCGTTGTCACAATACAACGGTATTGCACTTTTTGCACTAGGAACGACACCTAGTTCTTTTACGAACTTTAACAAAGCAACAACCCCTTTTGGCAGCTTCAGATGTAGCAATATACTTGGCTTCAGTGGTAGAACCGACAGTTCTACTCTGCTTGGAATTATTCTGATTCATTGCACCACCATTGAGAACGATATCATATCTCGACAAAGACTTGAAGTCATCATGGTCCGTTTGGAAGCTAGCATCAGTATACTCAGTAACTGATGACTCTAGCTGCTCACCATAGACTTTAAGAAATATTCTTTAGTCCTTCTAAGGTACTTAAGAATAGTCTTGATAGTTCTCCAATGTTCCTCATCGAAATTTTGCTGAAATCTGATCTTTCACGGATTGCAACATGGAACGATTGCTCCTCATTATCAGTATCTCGTCGACATATATGATAAGGAAGACAACATTTCCATTCTTACGTTTAATATAAATGCATGTATCCTCTTTGCTTCTGACAAAATCAAACAATTTGATAGCTCTGTCAAAGTAAATATTCCAACTCCTAGATGCTTGCCTGAGTCATAAATGGACTTCTGTAACTTGCATACCGATTCAAATTTCTTTGGATACAAAACGTTCCGACTTGTGACATATACATAGTGCCTTGGATTTCTCCATTAAGAAATGCGGTTTTGACATCCATTTGCCAAATGCTAAAGTCTTAGTATGCAGCTATTGCAAGTAATATCCTAATGGACTTGATCTTAGCATCTGGCGAAAAGGTTTCATCATAGTTAATGTCCTTGCACTGACTATAACCCTTTGCCACCAACCTAACCTTGTAAGTTTGTACCTTGCCACCTGCATCTCTTCTTCTTGAAGATCCATATGCAGCCTATGGGACGAACTCCATCTGGCAAATCAACTAGTTCCCAGACTAAATTGAGGTACTTCGAGTCCATTTCAGATGTTAAGGCAGCCAGCCACATCTTCGAATCGGTGCCCGACACCACTTCGATATAGGCCTTAGGTTCGTCGTCTTCTGAAACAACTTCATCATCTTGGTTTTCAACCAATAGATTTAGTCTTTCAAGTGCACGACGATTTATTTGAGGCCTATTGAGTTGGTTTTGTGTTGGTTTAGGCAGTTTATTCTAATCGTGAGTTGGTTTTCAACATTTTGGGATATTCAAGAATTTCACTATGATTCTCTTGAGCTGGGACTGATACAATATCTTGCCTTTGATGCATCTTATTGTCTTGAGGTAACCCTCTAAGAGTTGTTTCCCCTCTTAATAGATCATCAATAACTCCCACTGAGTTCTTGTCCACTCCTTTGGACAATACATCATCCTTTATACAATATCTTGTTTTGATGCGTCTCATTGTCTTGAGGTGACCCTCTAAGAGTTATTTCCCCTCCAATAGATCATCAAAAATTCCACTGAGTTCTTGTCCACTCCATTGGACAACACCACATCCTCTATGTTATTTTGTGATTCTTGAATCATTTCAAGATCTACCTTGTTGTGACCTTATTTCTCGGAGATATAGATATCTTCAAGAAATGTCACATTCTTGGAAACTATCACCTTGTGATCTCCAGGGCAGTAGAATTTATATCCTTAGTTTCCTGAGGATATCCACAAAATAGCATTTCTCACTTTTAGTCTCCAATTTATCAGTCGTCATTTTTTTAACAAAAGCAGGACACCCCTAGGTCCGCATATGGTTAAGACTCGACTTCTTGCCACACCATAACTTATATGGTGTTTGCGTGGCCGATTTAAGAGGAACTCTATTCAGAACATAACCAGCGGTTAGTAAGGTATAACCACAAATGAATAAGGGGAGACTGGTGAAACTCATCATAGGTCGAACCATATCCAATAAAGTTCGACTTCTCCTTTCAGATACTCCATTCATCTGTGCTGTACCCGGAGGTGTCCAGTCTGACCGGATTCCATGTGATTTCAAGTAATCAAGAAAATATCGGGTTAAGTACTCCCCTCCTCGATCTGATCGAAGAGTCTTAATACTTTTCTCAAGTTGTTTCTCAACTTCTAACTTAAACTCCTTAAATTTCTCGAAGGCCTTAGATTTGTGTTTCATGAGATACACATATCCATACCTTGAAAAATTATCAGTGAAAGTTATGAAGTACGAATATTCACCTCTTGCTTAAGTTGGAACGGTCCGCACACTGCTGTGTGGATCAACTCTCGCACAACCTTGGCACGTAACCATTTTCCCAGAAAGTGGTTAACTTGTCATCTTTCCTTTGAGATAAGATTAGCAAGCACAATATGATTCGAAATCAAATGATGTGAGATAGTCTAAATTTCTCAAGTTTGCTATTTTGTTTCTCATTGATATGACCAAGTTTACAGTGCCACATGTAGGTTTTATTATCCGTATTACTTAGCTTAGGTCGTTTATTCTTGTACATTGAGAATATTTTGTTCACATTCAACCATATATACTCCATTCAAAAGAAAGACACTTTCTTAAAATAATACATTAAGCGATACAAGCATCTACTATTTGCAAAATGGAATAAAAAGTCATAAATGTCTAACATTGGAATGGAAATAATATTCCTTGAAATCTAAAGAACAAAATAACAATTATATCCCGAAGGAAGATCTAATTTAGTCTATTTTCAATGTACAAAACAAACTATCTAAGCTCTCATCCAATGCACCATATGCTTTGAACTTCGGACAGTCTCTCTTCCAGTGCCCCTTCTCATTGCAGAACAGACACTCATCCTTTGGTATTCTCGGCTTCTTTCGAACTCCTCCACTCTTAGGCTTCAAGACCGCATCCTTAAATGCTTTCTCCCCTTTCTTCTGCTTATTCTTCTGATTGGAAGAATATGCAGAAGATCTCACCATGAGTAAAGAGTTTCCTTTAAGTAGATAATTCATAGGTCTTGAGCATGTTGTGAAGCTCTGGCAGTGTCGTCTTCGTATTGCTCATATTGAAAATTTTCAAATGAACTTGGTAGTGACTACAAGATTAGATTAGTTGAGACACTAGACGGTAGCTTCGTTCCAATCGATTCCAACCTCTCAATCAATCCGATCATCTTCATTATATGTTTAGAAACCTGGCCCCCATCATGAAGCTTACACTTGAAGAGATCCCTGGGTATCTCATACTCCATGGTCTGAGCTTCTGAAGCGTACAGACTCTCCAAGTGTTTCAACATCTCATAAGGGAACATGCTCCAATGCTGCCAATGATGTTCAATACTCATAGAGGACAAGATTAAGCATTGAGCCGATGTGGCATCCTCAACATGTTTCTTATAAGCTTCTTCATCAAACATAGTGTACTAAGGTAAATTCTTGTCAGGGATGACACTGATTGGTTTTGACTCAGTCAACTTGTTTGTTTGCATCAAACATTTATAAGCTAAATTCGACATTTTATCTGACGAGAAAATAAATAGAATGGAAAAATAAATCAGAATAAAATAAACAAAGATCACATTCGTATCACTAATCAAAACAAGAGTTTATTGTAATGATTAGCTCCCACTAATTTTAACATATTTTGCGCCCCCAAATACAAAATACGAATTTATAAAATTATAAATTTTAGTAGTCCAAGATCCAAGTCTATATTACAATAGCCTCTGATTTGGCTGATGACTATAATAATATCACTTGGTAGGCCTCTAAGCCAATTGCAACAATAATTATGCAATTCTTGGTTTATTAATCCAATTAATATAGCGTCCTCAAACTATTTTGGTCGCTTTGGCGTCTCAAAATAATTTAAGCAAGTCAATTTCATCACACGATGCCAACCATGCATCTGTGAATGAGCTCGAGTCTTGTCGATTTAGAGTAAACACTTTGGTGTAAAACTCATGGTAAAAAAGATTAGGAATCTCAAACAACTATGATGGACGACGCATTTTGTTTCTAAACAAGACTTGGTTTATAGTGGGGATTATATGTGATACTAATTGTTAAATTTAATATCTAATATTAAATTAAAACACAATTACTGGGTGCCGCCTACCCAGGCATAAGAAATGCGGACCACACATATTTGGGCGCCGTCTACCTATACATAATCACACGAACTACATGTATTGGGCGCTGCCTGTCCAAACATAATGCAGACTTATCTACTATAGTAAATGAAATATGACATAAGATATCAAATAAAAGCTCAATGAATAAAATTATTAATCCAATTAAATTTTTATCCTTTAATTTAATGTGGTTAAAATTATATATATTAATTTTAAATTTATATATATATATATATACACGTTAATATTAATTCTAAATTAATATAAATATATAAGTTTATTATTATTTCAAAATAATATGAATTCGAAATTTATTAATCTAATGAATAAGTTAATAGTAATTTGAATTTCAAATTAATCAATTATTATTATTATTATTTAACCAGCCCAGCATATTATGGCCCAATTATAACAACAGGTCCAGGCCCAAATTTCAATCTGTAGGTCCAAGATTTTGAGTCCAGTCCATTATTAAAATTTTGGCCCATCCCTTTGAAAATTAAGCTTAGTAGCCGCAAGTTTGGGCCAGCCCAGCGAAAGAAGGAGTCCAACTCCTTTGCCTGGGCTTCTGAAATTTCCGGCCCAGCCTAAAATCAGTCCGACCCACGACCCGCCTTGCAGCCCAAAACTCGTGGCCCAATCTGGAAAGACCCAGCCTAGCCTTAGCCCAGCCCAAAACCTTTAGGGTTTGGGTTGGACATCAGCCACCACCTCCACTGATACCATGCCACCGTCGCCATCGCTACCGGACCCACGCCGCCGCCGCAACCAGCAGCAACAGGCGCAATAGTAGCGAAGCAGAATCGCCGTCGTCGCAAGAGCAGCGTAGTGGACCGCCGCCGCAGCCGTCGCAATAGCAGCGCAGCGGAGCCGCTGCCGCCGTCGCAACAACTGCTCAGTGGAACCACCGCCGCCGCCCTCGCAGTTGCAGCAGTAGCAGCGTCACAGAGTCGCAGCGCAGCAGCGGCAGTCGCCGTCACGAGCACCGCCGCGCCGCCGCTGCTGACGTTCGATGCGCACAACAGCAAAACTGTTGCCGCCTCCGTCGTTTGTCGCGCATCAATGTTAGGTTCGTCGGAGATTCGTCGGAATGCGCAGAAGCAGCGTTAAACGCCGCCGCCGTCGACGCAGCAGACGAGTTGTCGCGGGGTGTGCTCAAAACCATGTTTCAAAACCTCTTTTATGGTTAACATTCAGTTTCGTCTTATTTGTCAAAAGGAGCAGCCATTAAACTAACATAAATCCAAGAGCAGTTGAAAATAATTCTCAAAGGTAGCTTTTAGCAGTTCCAAAAACTACTTGATTTTGTGAAATTTGGATTTGGACGAACTAACTGACTGATTTCGAAAATTTCAATCCACAAATTATTAAATTAAGACAATTATAAATCGAGTCTCGGCTCTGATACCACTGTTAGAAATTCTCGACTACATTTAATGTTACACAACGAATAATTAATCGAGAATACTGATCGTGGTCAATAATTAAATTAACGTTGAGCAATAACTACGCAATAGTTAGAACAACTTACTTGTTGCGTAATTTAACGGGAAAGAAACAACTTACTTGTTGCGTAATTTAACGGGAAAGAATAGCGCGACTGAGTTCACCACTTCAGGTATCCACGCGAACTATTCTCGGTACTCGGTACAATTGTTCAATAAGTGATTGCCTAGCAATCACTTATTGATCTTATAGTGCCTCTAACTTTTATCTGATAAAAACTCTTAATTCTCTACTTTAGAGAATATGTATATATAGTACCATATAGCCTAGGTTTATGGGCCTAATATCCATATCTGCTTAATTAATTAATTAGTCTGACTTATTAATTAATAGAGCCCACATATCCTAATGTAGTCCATATCTTTCAGAATGCAGTATACATCTCAATGAGATGTGTAACAGCCAACTCTAGATTTAACGGATTGTCCCTACAAATTAATACAAGACTTTTTCGGTGCTTTTTATCCTCACTCACGCACATAGAGCCAAGGATGCTTAACTTGCACCTTGTTGATGTGAGTAGCATTAACCAAATCTTTAAGCTATCTTCAACCGTACAGTTCAACATTTGCACAGTCTCAGAATGCCCCCTAAAAAAGCTCAAATATACGGTCACATTTCTGCACAATCTCAAGATATCATTTTTTCAGACGTGGAATCAGTTCATCCATGTCTCACATGATCTAGAAGTCCGCCAAGAATCACTCATTGTTCGTGCCTTCTTCTTATTGTACCCGCAATCATTCTCTGTCCTAGTAGATCCCGAACATCACATGATGACTTTTGAGATTTATGTTCGTCTCGATATTATCGATATTGATATATATATTATATGTATCACGAAGCTGATGATTCAAGATAATCATTCATTTAAAAGGTCATTAACTTCATGATGTATATTATATGTTTTATGAATTCATCTCGAAGATCATCACGTTCAAGATGAACATATATATCTAAAAGTAATCATTTGCTACTTGCATTCGCTAAGGGCATTTTATAAATCATTTTTATTTTCCTAATATTATTAGTAATTTCTTAGAAATTATTTTTACGTAAGAGTTTGTTTCTTATTTTTGAAATGTAGTGCAATTTTTAAACTATCTTAGTAAATTGATATTTGAAAACTTGTAATTTTCTGATACTTTTTTTTGAAAAAACTTTTGGAGTTTATTTAATTGTTTTAGAATTTTCTTTATTATTTTTTATTTACTCGCCGGTGAAGTATCCAGAAAAAAATTTAGGTTGAAAAAACATGCAACTACCATCTTGCAGAAACACGTTTATTACATGTTGCAAATTGTAAGTAATTAGTTGAAGTAGCCATAGTCTTTGTGTTTTCTTTTTTTATTCTTATGATTCTATATTGGTTAATACTAATTTGTCAAGGATTTATGCTTGTAACCTTGATTTTATTGTAAATAATCATGTTTGAAAACGTAGGTTCTTGATTAAAACTCACTACCTAGAAACAAGATTATAATGTAGCAAAGAGATCCTCAAAAAAATGCCTGACAACACTAACGTTCCTCAAGCAAAAATAGTCACGGATCGAAATTAATGAATCTGAAATCAATACCTAACCAAATTTATAACAAGAGGTGATCAATTGGCCTCCGAAATGAACTTGTGCATGTCCTCTAGGAAACTAGAATGAGGTGGCCTATCTTGTTTCCTCACATACATTTTACCCAACTCCATACTATACTCGCTCAATCCCACCTCACCACACCTCTTCCACAACGCCTCTCCGAATGCCCTGTGCGCGAAATACGCCTCCACTTCCACTACCCTCTCTCCCACATCCACCACAGCCACCCGCAGTCTCTCGTAGTGCCCTTGCTCAATGCCCTCCAGCTCGTCCAGCCGGTCTTGGCCTGGGCCAGCCGAGACTGAGTAGAGCTCTCCCCGGACACGGAGACCCGACCCAGGGAGATTGACCAAGAACGGGATGCCGTGGGGCCCACACACCAAGGGGAATGCTTCCACGGTTGTGTGGGGCCCGAGATAGGTGGCATTGCCAATTTGGATCAAGTCCTCGATCAGCCTGTGGTTGTAGAATCCCTGCTTGAGTGTGCCGTACACGAAGATGAGGCTGACGTCATTGCCTCCTGATCCAATTTTGCCGCCCGTCTCTAGGAGCTTTGCCATGCGAGCCTGAAATGTATAATTAGAAAAACTTCAACTAAATTATAATCACCCAAATTAAGCAAATGAAGACTTTTCAATAACTAAATGCATGTATTTTGTGAGAAGGGAAACTCAATACCATGACAAACTCATGATTAACGCATTCATCCACTGACTACACTAATTAACGTTTGCGCTCTGTCTACTCTCATTTAGTTGTTAATTGATCACTCAGAAAGACCTCATGGCGTTAGGCATCCAGTATCTAGAACTCCAATTCATGCAAAAGGTTAGCACTGGTATAAACCATAAGCAAACATGCATGTTTTCAAAATATGCGTAGACACAACTGCTACATGAAGATCCTTATCCTTCACTTCACTTCTCTTAGTTGCATTTTCTATCATTGTCTTTGTGGGAATTGTTTTGGTTCTGTTTCATTTATTTATATATAAATACTAATGTAGCATTCCATTTTTGATAAGAAGAGTAGACGGAAAAAGTTAAAACACAGCAGAATTTGGCCCGTGAACCAATGTAAGAACATGTTTTACTCTCTCATTTTTACATGTCATTGCGTGTTTATTTAGATAAGCAGTCTCAAATTTTTGGCACAACTTAGTTACTTGGACTGAGGAGGGGAAATATGAGGATTTCAAGTGGTTCAAAGATAAACGCTAAAAATGAAAATCAATCAAAATATGAAGTTAATCCATGAAAGAGCAATGGATTTGGAGCTATAGAATTCGGAATTCCATTTGTATTTAGTATGATCTGAGGCAATTGCAACAAAAGAAATGGAACATTTGCAGCTACAGCAATTTTTTGGACAAAAGAAATGGAACATTTGCAGCTACAGCAATTTTTTGGACACTGAATCTCATTCAGTAAAATCCTTGCATCTCACTTGGACTGATTCCTTAACTTACTACACCATTAGTCAGCAACGTGGAAGAGAAGGGTCAATTCTTGAAGATGAAAGTATATTGATTCAATGTTAGATGTACCACGTTTTTAGGGTGTGCACCATCTGAACTAAGAGGAGTAACTGCTATAAGGCTAGAACGACAAATGGACAAGCCAGAGAAAATATTTTTCTCCTAAGGAGTTCACAGTTAAATATTTAAGATGTAATCATCAAATTATTGACTTTATCAGTATCATTACGAATTTATAATTTTATTTCTAGAGTTAAGTATTGTTAACCAACCCCACCCAAAAAAAAAAAAATTCTGGCACTGTCCTGCAAGTCACCTTTGACATGCCTTGATAGAATGTACTAATGATACATAAACCTGATGTTATCTATATTCCGAAGCAGAACTGTTTGTCCCAAAATTTGCCTAAAAACTGACTACTGAGTTGGAGGAAAGCATGGGCACAGATGTTATGATAATTGCTGAAAGCAAAAGATCGCCACATCTCAGACCCCAGTTCTGCAGTGAATATAAATAATGACATCATAACACTAATCTGCAAACATTTTCTGCCCTTACTTCCATATATAGTGAAGGTGGATAATTCAGTCCTTAAACACACACACACACAGCAAAAAAGAAAAAAGAAAAAAATGCAAATATAGCAGTGACGACTTAACAATTGGGACAAATTAGAGTGCTCAAATTGATCAGTTTCATACATGCTTAAGAAAGAACCCTATTATATCCACGGGTGACATAATTTTCATGAATCAAGAAGTTAATGTGAAAGTAAATTGGCGTCAGGTAAATCTATACAGTTCACATTTATTCAGCACTTGTCCTACTCCTACAGCATCATAAACTCTGCAACCAATCAACTTTTAGTCTATTAATAAGAAACAGAAGTTGACTAAGTTTCTGGAATTCTGATAACTGGACCACAGCAACAAAACCACTAAGATGACCACGAATTAAAATGTTAACTTATCACTGTAAGAAGATGAAACAGAATGGTTAGCTAGTAGATGAACATCAGAAGATACAAACATTGCTTTCTAAACCCTCAGATCTAATTCTACATTCGTGATTTGAACTTCAAAGGAACCAGACAATATTCTTTTCTTTTTTTCTTCTCTACAATTGGAAATTCGTAAGACGTTACTCTTTTTTCAGTGACGATTGCTGAAATCAAACCCGTGGTTTGGGCAAGACGCCACTTAGAATCATATAATTCTTTGTTTAGAGGCCATAGAGAATTATATGATTTTTGGTAATTCAAGGAAGAAGGAGGGAGCGCTTTAATAATTAGTTGCAAGAGTGATCTTACACTGCAAAATGCCCATCCAATTAAAAAAAAAGAGTTGCTCTCTTTCAAGTTTCAACGTATGGAACCTCAGGAAAAGATAGTATAGAAGTGATGAACAGGACACTTTTGAGAAAGTTGGTGAAACCTATTAAGTGTACAAAATCAAGAACTAAGAGTTTGTGCTCAATACCTCGATTGCGATGCTCCTTGCAGAATCAAGTTGCTTGGTCAACCAGAGTGGTTCATACGAAGGTTAAACTGGAATTGAGGCGATCTGACAAATGAAATATAACCTTAAACCAATGCGATAAAAAAAAAAAAAAAAAAAAAAAAAAAAAAAAAAAGAAACACGGACATAGGCAATTCAACGAACACGTGATGTGCAGAGCAAGATTTTCTAATTCCCGGCAGAACTGATCAATTTTCTGCCAGTTGAGGGGAAAAACCTTACAATTCAATTTTAGTAGAGTTAGACAATAAGATGATCAATAGCAAAATTTGCATAAACATACCAAACAATATTTGGATTCCAAAATTTGATGTCTAGAAGGTATCTGAACATCGAGGCCTCTGAGGCCCACGACAAGAGCCCAATTTTCCTCTGATTAGGAATCAGAATTTAGGGGAGAGAGTATGGCGGAGTTTCTGCGTGCTACTCCACTGGACGAGTATCTGAGTATGCTATCGGTTTTGTATGTTTTCACTTTTCAGCCAACCAAATTTCATTTAGTGGGGAGCGTTAAAGAAAAAAAAGAATACTCCTAATAAATAAAATAATTGAATCTAAGTTACTGAAATTTTCAATTTGGATCCACAAGAATAGGCTCAAAACAATAGAGGTCCCAATTCCTACATTTTTGGTCCTAGGTATTATTTAACTAACTTGTTGATTTCAAATTTCAAATTTCAAAAAAAAAAAAAAAAAAATGACTTTTATAGTTCTTGAATTAACTGACCAGTTAGTTCTCAGACTAAAAAACTCAGGATAAAAACAAAAAAACATATTACTTTGTTTGGAAGAATAATGTTTTTTTCTTTAAATACGATTATTAATTCATTTATGTTTTTGTTAATTATCTTATTATTTCCTCAGGGGTTGGGGTTGGGGTTGGGGTTGGGGTTGGGGTATTTCCGATGGATTTCTATAATTGTTGGATTTGGGTATTCAATATGTTAATGTGATGCAAGCACAAAATTCAATTAAACAATTCTTTTTCTATAAATTTAAAATATTAATTGAAAAGAATAACGTAGCACAAAATTCAATTAAACAATTCTTTTTCTATAAATTTAAAATATTAATTGAAAAGAATAACGTTTTACTAAATAAAGAGTAATTATAAATTATTATTTCTTCTCTCTATTCTTTTCAATAGATCATGGTCTTTGTTTTTTCTAGATATAATTTTTTTGGTTGGATTTGATATGTAACTAAACTTAGATATTTTTAGTGGATCGGATTATTTGCGATGAGTTTGTCTCATATGTATAAAAAATTATCAAATTTATTTGTTGTCTCAAAGTCACACATCAACTAGAGGATCATGGACATATAATGAAAAATGCAGTTCCATAAGTATGAACCCTTTTAGAGTAAGCTCAGAAACAAAATCGTGCGGGCTTGGCCCATAGCAAACAACATCATACTAACGTGGAGATCAGGGGTCCCGTTGGGGCTTATCAAGCGGTCGATATGACAGAGATCCTCGTAGTATCAACCAAAGCAATGATGGAGCCTCAAGGAGACATGTTCGGCTTTATAGACCGGGTGAGGTGCACCTAGGTATCTCCAGCGGCGGTGACCATAGACTCCACGTAAAGCATGTGCCCCAGATGCAATGGAGATGTCTAGTCGACTAGAAACCATAAACTCCACATAGGAAATATGCCCCAGATGCAGTGGGGATGACTATTCGACTGGATGGAGCGGGCTTACGAGCAATGTAGCCTCAAGAAGACGGCAAGTCTAGCTCTACGGACCACTTGAGGCACCTAGATAGGGTAGGCTCTCCAGTGGTGGTAAACCATAGACTCCACATAAGACATGTGCCCCAGATGCAATGGGGATGACTAGTTGGCTGGAAACCCATGGACTCCACGTAAGACATATGCCCCAAATGCGGTCGGGATGACTAGTGAAGATGGGTTGACAACCCCATGGATTTACATAAAGTACATAAGACGTGTGATGATCGCAATGAAGATGATACACCATGAATTTCACATAAGGCGTGTGGTGACCGTAGTGAAGATGGTAGATGAGACACCATGGATTTCACATAAGGTGTGGCAGAAAGAATGACAAATCAACAAATGTTGGAAAAAAGAGATTGCAGGCGCATTAGTCTTGAATGCGAGCAGTCCATGGGAATCATAGATTTGGGTTTTGGAGCATCATTCCATTCATGCAGTAGCATTGACGTAATGGAACGCTATACTTCTAGTGATTTTTGCAAGGTTTATCTTCCTGATAATGAGCCTTTGCAAATCAATGTGAATGAGGATGTTTGAATGAAAAAATCCCATGGCTCAATTTACAGCTGTGTGGTGTGAGACATATTTCCGGCTTGAGTAGAAACTTACTTTCCGTGGGGCAGCTGGATGATGAAGGCTATGTTGTAACCTTTGGTTGCAATACTTGAAATAGCTAAATGAGCTATGTAGTGGCTTGAGTTGAGGAGGGTAATGTTACATATGACAAATAACACCTATCATAGTATTACTCTTCTAGTGCAACCAATGATGCTGATTTGTGGCATTGTCAGCTCAACCACATTAGTGAGAAGGGTATGAAGGTGATGTGTTCAAAGGGCAAGCTGTCGGACCTCTAGACATTTGATGTTGGTCTATGTGAGTATTGTGTATCGGAGAAATAAAAAATGATGAGTTTTTCATAGTGTAACAAAACCTTGAAGAAGCAGAAGCTGGAATCGGAAGCTATGAGATTATTGTCTGAAAGATAATCTGACACTTTTGGAAAGCCTTGGTAGAACCTGAAACTGGTCTGAAAGTAAAGTGTTTGAGATCTGACAATGGTGGAGAGTATGACGTGAGTTCAAAGAGTATTACATTGCAAATGGAATTCGCATGGAAAAGACTGTGAAAGGAACCCCCAGTAGAACGGCATTGCAGGACATATGAACATACTAAGTGCATGCGATTGAAAAATGAGTTCCCAAAGATGTTTAGGGCATATGCAATTAATATTACAGCCTTCTTGATTAATAGAGGACTGTCAATTACTTTGGAAAATGTAATACTAAAGGGGGCTTATATGGTAAAGAGGTAAACATGTCTTTTCTTCAAGTATTTGGTTATGTTGCTTATATTCATTTTATTGATGCCGATAGAAGTAAATTGGATGCTAAGTCTGTTAAGTGTACGTTTATTAGATATGGTACTGACAAATTTGGTTATATATTTTGGGATGATCATATCGAAATTTGTAATCGAGATATCGTATTTAATAAATAGGTTTTATATGAAGACAGGTTGGGCGCGAAAGATGTTGATAATACAAGTGCTTAGGTTGAGAGCCCTCGGGTTGGTGAGCTAGATATCTCTAACTCTGGGTGCAAGAGAGAGCGACCAGGTGGTTGTTGAGGCTGAACAAAGAACAGCAGATCCACTGTTAGATCCACCAGAGAGCGTGTTCCACCTGATAGGTTTGCACCTTTGAATTATCTTTTTTATTGACTGAGGGTGGTGAACCTGAATGTTATGCAGCGACTACATAGAGTGAGCACGTAAGCCAGTGGAAACCCGCTATGGATGATGAAATGAACTCATGAATGTCCAATGACACTTGAGTACTACTTGAACTCCCAAAGAGTCAGAAGACATTTCGTAACAAGTCGGTTTATAGAATTAAAAATGAGGCGAATGGAAGCAAGCTCTACAAGGAAAAATTGGTTGTGAAGAGTTTTCAGCAGAAATACGGTATTGATTATATCGATATTTCTACTCCTATTGTGAAACTAACCACTATTTGATCGATTTTTTTAGCATGGTTGTTGCTGAGAAGTTGATGTTATAGCAGATTGATGTAAAAACGGTATTTCTTCATGGTAACTTGGAGGATGAAATATACATGAACCAAAGGATTCTTATCAGAAGGTAGAAGAGAGCTTGTATGTAAACTGAAGAAGAACTTTTATGGCTTAAAACAAGATCTGAGACAATGGTACAAAAAGTTTGATAGGTTCATGCGCGAGATCGATTTCGTCGGATGCAAGGCTGATGATTATTACTACTTGAAGAGGTTTGATAATAGCTGTATCATCTTGTTGTTTTATGTTGATGACATGTTGATAGTGGACTCTAGTGCTCGAGAATTGAGCAAGTTGAAGAACCATTTATCGGAACGGTTTTCTATGAATGACCTAGGAGAGGCTAAACAAATCTTAGGTATGCAGATTGATCGGGATAGAGAGGCATAAAAATTGCGTCTTTCACATGCTGAATACATTGAGAAGGTTCTGAAAGGTTTAGTATGCAGGACACGAAGCCAGTAAGTGTTCTGCTGGGTAGTTAGTTTAAGCTATCGAACAAAGACTCACATATCAGTGATAAGGCGTGTGTCACTATGCAGAAGACTTTATATGCTTTCACAATATGTAACCTGATGTATTCAATAATGTGCACTAGATAAGATATTGCACATGTGGTGGGAGTTGTTAGTCATTTCATGAGTAATCCAAGTAATTAGCAACATTTGGAAGCAGTGAAGTGGATCTTTGGTACTTGAGGGGTATCATAGAAGGTCTTATGTTTCGAAGGTGGAAGAGTTGAATTAGCAGGCTATGTTGATGCTTGCATCAAGCAATCTAGATAAAAAGAGGAGTACAACTGGGTATATATTTACCTTGGGTGGTACAACGACCTGCAGAAGATTGTGGCATTTTCTACTGCAGAAGTAGAGTATGTAGCAGTTACTGAGGCAAAAAAAAAAGATGGAATGGTTGAAGAATTTCTTGTATCAATTGGGGAATGAGCAAAATAATAGCATTCTTTACAGCGACAGTTAGAGTGCTATTTACTTAGCAAAAAATCCAGCATTTTCATTCGAGTGAAAAACATACTGAGTTGAGATATCACTACCTACACCAACTCTTTTAGAAAGAGATATTACAGTTTGTGAAAATTCGAGAATCTTGTTGATATGTCGACTAAGTTGGTGACCTTAGAGAAGTTGAAGTTATGTATAGCTTCAACTCGCCTTAGAACTTGAGATGAAGGGCTGACGCTACTACAGTTATTGGATATTAATGAAAAGAAGAAGAGATAGTTACGTGTGTGTTTAGTTTCCAAGTGAGAGATCATTAGGTTTTGGAGCCTGACTATATATAAGTCCATGATAGTTAGGGTCAGGTTTTACATTATATATAGTTCGTTGATGTACTTGTAACTTAACTGTCTCTAGAAAATATTGAAAATTGTGACTAGGTAGCGCCCGCAAAATTGAGTAAATAATTTTGTGTATTTTTTTTGTTATTGCTTTTCGATTTCTTTACCATCGTCGCAATTTATATTCCAACAAGTTCTTGCACTATTAGCAACAAACTCATGTCAAGTGATAAAAATACAACAAAAGGTCATCCCCAAATAAATAGCCATCAGCTCCGCTCCAGGTTATCAAAAAGTTGAGCCTCTACTAAACGAACAATGTCATGCTCATCACAAGCCACCAAACCTGAATTGAAACTACCAGAGATTACTTGTAACATTCATCAACAAACGCAATTCTCTTTTGAATCCTACGTCTACACTCATCGGCCATAATTCTGGAACTCCAAAGGGAAAACTTCCCTCCACACCGTCGACAGACACGCAACAAAATAATCAAAATCAAACCGAGAAAGTTTTTTTAGAGAGTATTGGTAAATAATCAATCGATGAAAGACCACATGATTGCTTAATGAGCTACCAGATTCCATCCTCTTTCTTGATATAGCAGAATAATGTGTAATGACATGCAGAAGTAACATGACTAAAGACTAAGTGGGGAAAAAGAAGTTGACAATATGTATCATATCTTGTAATCGTATTCCATTAATTACTTTATAATAACAACACACATTAAGAAAAGGTGTCACAGAAATAATATTTTCGGTGAGTAGTTGTTAGAGAGGAGGCAAATCATATTTCCACTTACATAACTATACCAAATCTGGCTACTTTCCTTTATTCCTTCATTCTTACTCATCTGCTGCAAATCATATTCAATGCCAGTTAATTTGTAGATAATTCTTTCAATGCTTGTGCCCAAGACGACGATGAGTACCACGATTTGGAGACGATTTTGGAGCCTCAAGATCATCATCAGCTATAATGGTTTCTCCATATTTTGCACGAGTGTGTTTTCTGTCCATCTTCTCTTCATTCTTGATGATCTCTTCTTCAGTATGCTTATCTTCTTCTATAGAAAGCAATATAGTCTTTGGTCCATCAGGGCCTTCAACAATGGCCTCTTTCACCTTCAGATGTTTGTCGGTGTGTACAATATCAGTTACGTGTACTGCTGCACTCTTCCTCTTCTTGATCAGCCACCACAGAGCAAACAAGCAGAATGCAAGGAGGAAAATACAGCCAAATGAGATGAATACCACTATGATGATGGTTGGACCATTGTCGGGAGGTGGTGGAGGTGGAAGAACAGGTGGTGGTGGAGGAAGGTGAGGTGGTGGTGGTGGAGGAACTCGAGGTGGGGGTGGGGGTGGAACACGAGGAGGTGGTGGAGGGGGAGGTCTTCGAGGTGGAGGCGGTGGAGGGACACGAGGAGGTGGTGGCGGAGGAACTCGAGGTGGAGGCGGCGGTGGGACACGAGGTGGAGGTGGTGGTGGTGGTCTTCGAGGGGGAGGTGGTGGAGGAACTCGGGGTGGAGGCGGCGGTGGGACACGAGGTGGTGGTGGTGGAGGTCTTCGGGGTGGTGGCGGTGGTGGCCGAATAGGACGCATAGGGGATGGTGGGGTGGCCATTGGGATGGATATATATATATGAGACTAGTGATGATCAACTCTCCTGAATGTTGATGGAAAGATTATAAAATTCTGGCTCCTTATATGCTATTACAAAATTACAATGCTTGCAAGAAATCCAAAGACTTAACTGAAATGTTAAGATATCAATGCACACATATAGATTGCAGTGGAAAACACTCCTTTAATGGCCTTGTTCATTGGAGGGTGCAGGGTCCTCCACAAGATAAAGACTTTCTTACACAAGTATCTCTATTATTAAATTCACTATTACAGAATCAGCGTTTCAAAAGGCACCAGCCAGCTATTGATCAACAGTACTCAAAAATTCAAATAGATTGTCGTCAGAATGAGAGTTTTGTCGAATAAACACGATGCATACATGGTTCATGACGTACATTTTCTTTTCCATTGTACACAGGAATACAACAAGTATCAACATTCAGGAAATTAACATACCTACAAAACTATAACCGCAAAGACGTTTCTACTATTAGTACGTGCTAGCACTTCACAAAGAATAAAAGAACTTCTATGCAGTTCATGCAGAGCAAACCTGCAAAAGAAAAGGAACTTGTACACTGAATTTCTAGTAGCATCATGTGTGACGATCAAAGAGAACATATCCCATTATGTGAGAGAGAGAGAGACAGAGAGAGAGCTCACAGGTGGGAAAAATTGCAATTTTTCCATCAAGGTGAAAGGAGAAACGAGAAGAGGAGCTCATTCCACATATCGGGCACTCCAGGCAAGCACCAATGGCTACAATCGGGAACTGAAGGATTATCACTCCACGAACCCACATGGCCGTCACTACGGAACGCAGACATGGGAGTAACATGGAGAAGCTGTACAGGAACTGATACATTTTTCACAGCATTGACTATTGCATCAGATATTGAGCTCCTATGTTTCCCTTTAACTTTGAGACTTGGCTGCCTTGTTACTTTGCAATTCTGACGCGATCCTTCACTGATCATATTCGAGCAACAAATGAATACTTTGGTCAAGATTTAGAAGATACAGATTTTACATAGTATATGGACGACGGCCATTAGAAAGTAGGCGAGAGAGAGAGAGACCTCCAGTGAGTAGATTCAAAGGTTCGGAAGAAAACTCGTGTCCTACTGGGATTTACGGCACTCTCTAACCAAGACCGCCAGGTAGATAGCGCAATCTTGAAGGCATTACTTATTGGCATTCCGAGCTTCATCCTTCCACCATTCTGAAAGTACCAGCCCCTGTCTGAAAATCCGCTTTAGAAGTATTTCATAATACAAGCTTTCAAACAAGTAACTGAAATGAAAGAGTTCACATTAGAAGTTTTGGTTCAATGTGTTCCCATGAACCCTCGATAACATTTGATAACACAAACGGCACAGAAGTGGCTCACGGTTATTTTCTTTCATAATATTGGTGACAACGTTAACTGAATCTACTGATCTGATTTATCTAAAAAGTTTACTTTCTAAATTTAGCAACTTTAATAATCTCGCTATGCAACTAACTGAAGCTGAGACAGAAACTACAACGGCAAAAGATGAGTTTTGCAGATCGATTATATGATATGTAAAAAGAGATTATGACCTAATCAAGTCTTAGTCACCGTCAACAAAGTCTCCAGACATAACTCACTCTCTTGTATTTCTGACAATTTTCATATCCTAGTAAGAAGTATCACAAATTATGTGAACATATCTACATAAGGATAGTCTTGACTTGAGAGAATCAAGGATAAATCCACTTAATAGGTAAAATTCGAAATCCATTCAGATGGAAGTGTCACTTTTCTCTGATGTCCTTAAAAAGACAGATATCAGTATATCACACACATCAGGTAGCCTCTAACTCCATTATTGTAAACTAAACTACAATAACAAGAACCAGAAATAAGTTTAGGGGTAATCCCCAAAGCTATTGTTTGCAGAAGAAACAAAATGAAGTTTGTTTCTTCCAAATACTACCTTAGGGTATTACAAACCACCTATCCCCCCACCCCCCAAACAAATTATTTTCAAGAAATCAAACTTCAAGGCCCAGTCTCCCTTTCCCCTAAACCTAAACCCCAAACTTCAAGGTTATGTTTTCCAAGTAGTTTGTTATTATTACTGGCAGATTGCAGAGGATTACACCAACCAGCTCCACAACAGCCTAGAACCCTCAGGAAGCTGATCCATTACTCGTTGAAGAGCAAAGACCATAAATATTCCACAAGCAAATTTAATGGCAAAAAACTAATGTAGCACAAAAGATGATCACATGTTACAGGACAATATACTGATCAATTGAACTAAATCCAACACTAGTCATAAGCATTTCCAACATAATAAAGCATAACATAATGAACAAAACCAAACCACTCACATATCAAACAGTTTTGTCGGTGTCCACCAGTGCCCCGAGTTAAAAATCAGAATATCAGAATCAACCCATTCATGACTAATATCATCCACTTGATCCAGCTTCAGCGCAGTCTTCACTCTCCTCGGCGAATGCCTAGGCGCAGGACCAGACTGCACTAGGAAAACCGAGCGATAGAACTCAACCGTAAACTCAAAGGTATCAAATCGAACACTCAAATGCCTAATCTGCTTAGTGATCTCATTCCTATTGACTTCATACACAAACCTCTTATCCTCAACACCACTCATTAGCATACAAACCATAGACTCCCACTGAGTCCGACTCAGTGAGTCGCCAACAAAGACGACTCTCTTCCCACGAAGAAACTTCAAAACAGCTTGCACATCAAACCTAGGGATTTCACAATTCCTAGGTTTCCATCTCCATTTAAGATACTCTTTATCCTTCCTCCCATTAGCCAAGCAATCGAATCCCCGTTCCGCAAAGGGGCAATCAGATGCATTGTACAAAGGGTAATTTTCATCAACAACCCATTTCCCATCAAACACATTGCATTCCTTGCTACTATTACTATCCCTATGTCCATTAGTTTCAACTACCGATTCAAAAGATGGAAACATATAGAAATAAGTGGATCCCATTACTACAACGAAACAGATTAATGAACCAACCATGAGTAATGCTGTAAGAGATTGAAAAGTCGAACTTTTGCTATAATTGGCAGCTAAAAACTTGCTAAATTTCAGAACCCTCTTACAAGCAGGCCTCAAAAACCCACACGAATCCCAGTATAATCTACTCATAGCTGCAATCATCTTCTACAAAGTAATCATACAAAAGATTAAATTTTTATGATGAGGAAATGAACTTTACCTAACCTAAATACGACATAAGCTTGTCTTGAGGTAAAATGTAAGAAATTGTACAGTTTGAGCAACTGGGCTCTCAAGATTCGAACATAAACGTGGTTGTAGCAGTTGAAGAACGGCAACAAGAATAGTGAATATGATTATAGGAAAGAAGGGTATTCAGGTAATTTAAATGGCAGTTGGTGTGAGATGAAGTCCCAACGAATAATGGGGACGCGATGTTAGATTTGTGGGCCTTTTTAACTACTGTTTGGGTATGTTTCCTTAAGATTGGAGGGTGCTGAGTCAAATCTGACTGAAGGAGTTTATGAGTGTGCTTTATCGAAATTTGAGTCCTTAAATTTACTGAGCCAAGCCTTAAGTAAACATAATCTTAGTGTTCTTAATTATTTTTCTTACATCGGATTTGCCGTCCCCTTCCCATATATTAAGATGTAAGACTTGTCTCACCAAATATATTTTCTGGAATATAAAATTATTTATTAGTGTTATTTTCAGTTATATTATTTTTTGTATTTTTTACGTGTTTGTTTGGTTGCCATCTCAAATACATTCTACATCCCAACTAATTTTTCCTACTTTCCATTTTGGTCCATTCCACTTAAATTTTTATATTCTTAAAAAAAAAAAAATTCTCTTACAATCTCTGAAAGTTATGGACTAGATTAGGATATGGACTTTAATTATTATTAGGTTATACTAATTAATTAATTAAAGCAGGCCAGAATATTAGGCCCATATATCTAGGGTATATGCGCTATATATATGTTTATTCCCTATTGTAGGGATCAATTAATCTTGTCAGACAAAACACCATATTGTTCAATAAGGGATTTCCTAGCGATCATTATTGAACAGTTGTACCGAGGATAGTTCCTGTGGCGGACGACATATACACGTGGATACCTGAAGTAGTGAATCACGCAATTCAGTCCGATCAATTACGCAACAAGTAAGTTGTTTCAACTTTAGCGTAATTTATGCTCAACGTTTATATCAGTTATAAATCACGATCAATATTCTCGATTTATTATTCCGCTGCGTACATTAGATGTAGTCGAGAATATCTAACAGTGGTATCAGAGCCCGGGGCTCGATTTATAATTGAAATTATTTAATTAATTGTGGAATAAATTCGGTCATATTATTTTGTAATTGAGTTTGATTTAATTGGATTAATTTTGAAGAATTTCAAAACTGTTTCTAAATTGGTTATTAACCAACTCGTCAACATATATGATAACCTGGGTTTTTGAAACCAAACAAAACCTCCTCCGCAACCAAAACTAAACCTCCTTGGCCCTGTCCGTCGAGCGGCGGCGGCGGCGGCGGCCGGCGTTCGCCGCTGTTGTGCGCTGCTACGCGCGTCGATGGCCTGGTGCTGCTCGAAGTCCGTTGCGGGCTTGGGCGGCGGCAAGTTTCGACGTGATGTGGGGCTGTGGGCCTGTAGCAGTCGACCGCCAGCGCAAAACCACTGCTGCTGCCCGACAACTTTCGACTCCGATGCGGGGTTGGGGTGTCGGCGTGACGGTTGGACATGCTGCTGCGGTGGTTAGAAGTGGCGGAGGAGGCGGGGTCATTTTGTCCACGGCGGTGGCGTTGTTGACAACGACGGCGTGGCGGCGGCGTTTGCCGCTGCTGTACTGTTGCTACGTGCCGGTCCACGGCGGCGGTCGCCGGCGGTTCGCTGTTACTACTGTTGCGACGCACGGCGGCGGGACAGCAGCTGCGGCGGGAGACGGCGGCGGCGGCAGGAGGGTGAAGTCTCCAGCCCAAAACCCTAAAGGTTTTGGGCTGGGCCGATTCAGTTGGGCTTGTTTTAAGAATGGGCTTGGACTGGTGTTCTGGACCGGGGGGGATAAAAGCTGGGCTATTAAAACTGGGCCCATTTATGTTATGGGCTGTCCTTTTATAAAAAAAAAAAAAAAAAAAAAAAAAAAAAAAACTTTTGATTTTATTTAATTAATCAAATTAGATTTATTAATTAGATTAATTCTTAAGTCTCAATTACAATATTAATTTGTCAATTAGATTAATAAATTTTATTATTATTATGAAATAATAATAATAGACTTATACGTTTATGTTTTTTGGAATTAACCTTAAAAGTATACTTATATTAATTTGGAATTAATATATTAATCTAATAGACTAATAATTAATTTATTAATTAGATTAATAAATTTTGAATAGTATTATTATTTTGAAAGAATAATACTAGACTTATATATTTATATTAATTTAGAATTAATATTAAAAGTATATATATATATATTAATTTGGAATTAATATATTTAATTTTAATCCACATTTAATTGAAGAATAAAATTTTAATTGGATTAATAATTTTATTCGTTGAGCAATTTATTTGATATTATGTGATAAGCTATTATTTGATTTTATGCTTTTCAATTTAAATTATAGTAATTTAAGACCGCTTTTATGTTTGGGTAGGCGGCGCCCAATACATGTAGTCCGCGAGAAATGTATGGGTAGGCGGCGCCCAATATGTGTGGTCCGCATTTTATGCCTGGGTAGGTGGCACCCAGTAATTGCGTATAATTTAATATTAGATATTAAATTTAACAATTAGTATCACATATAAAATCCCCAAATAAAACCAAGTCTTATTTAGAAATAAAAGCGTCGTCCATCATAATTGTGTGAAATTCTTGATCTCTTCGTCCACGAGTTTTACACCAAAGTGTTTACTCTAAAACAACGAGGTCGGGGCTCATACATAGATGCATGGTTGGCATCGTGTGATGGAATTGACTTGCTTAAATTATTTTGTGACGCCAAAGCGACCAAAATAGTTTAAGGACGCGAAATTAATTGGATTAATTAACCAAGAATTGCAAAATTGTTGTTGCAATTGGCTTAGAGGCCTACCTAGTGATATTGTTGTAGTCATCAGCCAAAGCAGAGACTACAGTAATATAAACTTGGATCTTGGACCACTAAGATTTTTAATTATTATAAATCCGTATTTTGTGTTTGGGGACGCAAAATATGTTAAAATTAGTGGGAGCTAATCATTACAATAAATCCTTGTTTTGATTAGTGGAATGAGTGTGATCTTTATTTACTTTATTCTAATTTACGTTTTCCGTTTGATTATTTTCTGATTAGATAAAAAATGTCGAATTTGGCTTATAAATGTTTGATGGAATCAAACAAGTTGACTGGGTCCAACTTTACGGATTGGCTCCGTTGCTTGCGCTTGGTGCTAAGGCAAGAAAAGGTTGAGTACGTCTTGGACGAACCAATCGGTGTCATCCCCGACAAAACTTCTCCTGAGTATGCTAAGTTTGACGCAGATGCTCATAAGAAGCATGTTGAGGATGCCACGTCGGCTCAGTGTGTCATGTTGTCTTCGATGAGTATCGAACTGCATAGGCAACATGAACACATGCTCCCTTATGAGATGATAAAACACTTGGAGAGTCTGTACGCCTCACAAGCTCAGACAATGGAGTATGAGATACTCAGTGACCTCTTTAAGTGTAAACTTCATAATGGGGCCCAGGTTTCTAAGCATGTACTGAAGATGATTGGATTAATTGAGAAGTTGACATCGATTGGAACGGTGTTACCCTCAAGTGTCTCAACTAATCTGATCTTGCAGTCACTTCCTAGTTCTTTTGAAAACTTCATAGTGAACTTCAACATGAACAACACGAAGGTGACATTGCCTGAGCTTCACAACATGCTTAAGACCTATGAGTCTTCCACTTCTAAAGGCAAATCTGTGCTCATGGTGAGCTCTTCTGCGAACTCTTCCAAAAGGAAGAATAAGCAAAAGAAGAAGAAGAAAGCATCTAGCGATGTGGCCTTGAAGCCTAAGAATGGAGGGATTCAAAAGAAGCCGAAACTGCCAAAGGATGAGTGTCTATTCTGTCACGAGAAGGGACACTGGAAGAGAGACTGCCCAAAGTTCAAAGCACAAGGTGCATTGAATGGGAGCTCAGGTATGTTTGTCATTGAGATAAATATGTCTATAAACAATTCACAATCCTGGGTATTAGATACAGCTTGTGGCTCACACATTTGTAATAATGTGCAGGGTCTAAGTGACAGCAGGAAAGTGAGGCCTGGGGAGGTCGACTTACGCGTGGGAAATGGAGCAAGAGTTGCTGCTGAACGTGTAGGGACTTATAGATTAGATCTTCCTTCAGGATATAGACTAGATTTACATAATTGTTATTTTGTTCCTATAATTTCAAAGAATTTTATTTCCATTTTAATGTTAGACATTCAAGGTTTTTCCTTCCATTTTGCAAACAGTAGATGCTCGTTTTCGCTTAATGGATTGTTTTATGGAAGTGCCTCTCTTTCGAATGGTTTATATATGCTTGAATGTGAACAAAATATTCTCAATGTACAAAACAAACGACCTAAGCTAAGTAATACGAATAATAAAACCTATCTTTGGCATTGTAGACTTGGTCATATCAATGAGAAAAGAATAGCAAGATTGAGAAAGTAGGACTATCTCACATCATTTGATTTCGAATCATATGGTGCTTGCGAATCTTGTCTCAAAGGAAAGATGACAAGTAAACCACTTTCTGGGAAAGCGCTACGTGCCAAGGTTGTGCTTGAGTTGATCCACACAGATGTGTGTGGACCGTTCCCAACTCAAGCAAGAGGTGGATATTCGTACTTCATAACTTTTACTGATGATCTCTCAAGGTATGGATATGTGTATCTGATGAAACACAAATCTGAGGCCTTCGAGAAATTTAAGGAGTTTAAGTTAGAAGTTGAGAAACAACTTGGGAAAAGTATTAAGACTCTCCGATCAGATCGAGGAGGGGAATACTTGAGCCGAGATTTTCTTGATTACTTGAAATCACATGGAATCCGGTCAGACTGGACACCTCCAGGTACACCACAGATGAATGGAGTATCTGAAAGGAGAAATCGAACTTTATTAGATATGGTTCGATCCATGATGAGTTTCACCAGTCTCCCTATATTTCTTTGGGGTTATGCCTTACTTACCGCAGTTTATATTCTGAATAGAGTTCCCTCTAAATCGGTCGAGAAAACACCATATGAATTATGGTGTGGCAGAAAGCCGAGTCTTAACCATATGCGGACCTGGGGTTGTCCTGCTTTTGTTAAGAAGATGATGACTGATAAGTTGGAAACTAAAAGTGAAAAATGTTATTTTGTGGGATATCCTAGAGAAACCAAAGGATATGAATTCTATTGTCCTGAAGATCACAAGGTGATAGTATCCAGGAATGTGACGTTTCTTGAAGATAATTATGTCTCCAAGGAACAAGGTTACAACACAGTAGATCTTGAAGAAATTCAAGAACCACAAAGTAACATAGAGGATGAGGCATTGTCCAATGGAGTGGACAAGAACTCAGTGGGAGTTTTTGATGATCCATTGGGAGGGGAAATGACTCTTAGAGGGTCACCTCAAGACAATGAGATGCATCAAAGACAAGATATTGTATCAACCCCACCTCAAGAAAATCATAGTGAAATTCTTGAGAATATCCAAAATGTTGAAAACCTCAACATGCAGGAACCTCATCACGATCAGAATAAACCGCCTGAACCAAAGCAAAACCAACTCAATAGGCCTCAAAGGAATCGTCGTGCACCTGAAAGACTAAATCTATTGGTTGAGAACCAAGATGATGAGGTTGATTCAGAAGACGACGAACCTAAGACCTATATCGAAGCAGTGTCAGGCACCGATTCGAAGATGTGGCTGGCTGCCTTAACATCTGAAATGGACTCGATGTACCTCAATCTAGTCTGGGAACTAGTTGATTTGCCAGATGGGGCTCGCCCCATAGGCTGCAAATGGATCTTCAAAAAGAAGAGAGATGCAGATGGCAAGGTACAAACCTACAAGGCTAGGTTGGTGGCAAAAGGTTATAGTCAACGCGAGGGCATTGATTATGATGAAACCTTTTCGCCAGTCGCTAAAATCAAGTCCATTAGGATATTACTTGCAATAGCTGCATACTATGACTTTGACATTTGGCAAATGGATGTTAAAACCGCGTTTCTCAATGGAGAACTCGAAGGAACTGTGTATATGTCACAGCCTGAAGGTTTTATATCCAAAGAAAAGCCGAATGGAGTATGCAAGTTAAAGAAGTCCATTTATGGACTCAAGCAAGCATCTAGGAGTTGGAATATTTGCTTTGACAGAGCTATCAAATTGTTTGATTTTGTCAGAAGCAAAGAGGATCCATGCGTTTATAGTAAAGGTAAGAATGGAAAGGTTGTCTTCCTTATCATATATGTTGACGACATACTGATAATGGGAAGCGATCGTTCCATGTTGCAATCCGTGAATGATTGGTTGTCTAGCTCCTTCATGATGAAGGATCTTGGTGAGGCTTCCTACATCCTTGGAATTAAGATCTATCGAGATAGACCTAATAGGATGTTGGGATTGTCTCAGTCTACTTACATAGACAAATTGCTGAGACGCTTCTCAATGGAAAATTCTAAGAAAGGATTTCTTCCTATGGGACATGGCATTATATTGTCTAAGAAAGGTTGCCCTTCTAATGACAAAGAAATGACTTACATGAAGAAGATCCCGTACGCTTCGGCTATAGGATCTATTATGTATGCCATGATATGTACTAGGCCATATGTGGCTTATGTACTCAGCATGACAGGCAGATTTCAGCAAAATCCCGGTGATATACACTGGAGAACTGTCAAGACTATTCTTAAGTACCTTAGAAGGACTAAAGAATATTTCTTAGTCTATGGTGGGCAGCCAGAGTTATCAGTTACTGGGTATACTGATGCTAGCTTCCAAACAGACCATGATGACTTCAAGTCTCAGTCAGGATATGTTTTCATCCTCAATGGTGGTGCAGTGAGTTGGAATAGTTCCAAACATAGCACAACTGCCGATTCTACCACTGAAGCTGAATATATTACTGCATCTGAAGCTACCAAGGAGGCTGTTGCTTTGTTAGAGTTCGTAAAAGAACTAGGTATCGTTCCAAGTGCCAGCAGTGCAATACCGCTGTATTGTGACAACACTGGTGCGGTTGCGCAAGCAAAGGAACCCAGAGCCACGAACAGAAACAAACACGTTCCCCGGAGATATCATTTGATTAGAGAAATAATAGATAGGGGAGAAGTAAAATTAGATAGAGTACCCACTGATGACAACTTGGCTGATCCTTTCACCAAGCCGTTGTGTATAGCAAAACATAACAAGCACTTTGAGAGCTTAGGTGTTAGACATGTTAGTAGTTGGCTTTAATTCAGTGGGAGTTTATAGTTTGTATGTCTTAGAAACCTTTTTGTGAAGACATTTAAAACTTGATCACATTCTATGATAATATGTTTATCTTATGGGTTTATGCATTTATTAGAATAATTATTTTGATGGTTTGTTATTATTCTTGTGATTGTTCCCTTGAATTATGACTGTCATTTATGGTGTGAGACATAAATGATATAGTATGATTCTAAAATTGCCATAACCGATGGTCATCAAGAATGGGATATTGATGACATACAATAGGTTAGCATGTGGTCTGCATCATATTCTTAGAGAATATAGTGGGTCTCACGGCTATTAGATATTAGATATCTATGATGGACACATGGATACTTTGGAGAGTATTGGTACGCCCTACTATTAAACCGTTTGTTTTAGTGTCTTCGGTTTATTAGTGTGTGGAGTATGTAATGATCCTTTGACCTGAGGTCAATACTCATTTTGTTTGTTAAATGATGAACTTTGACCAAGTACAACGCTTGCCTCCCAAAGGAGGATAAGACACGTCTTGTGTTGGGTTCATCATGAGGCAAATGGAAATGGTAGTTGAGTCAAGAATGGAATTCATTCCTCGATTGAAACTCGAGAGAACACTCATATTTCTCTATATTATTTGACAATAAAGTCATTGGCCAATGCAAAGGATATATTCAATTAAAGTAATTGAATATGATCGAATGTGTCATATAATAAAGATGAGAAAAATGATTGAGCTATTTGGATAGACACATGGCAGATCCTAGGCTCAATCGGGTGGGTCGTGAATGAAGGGATATTACATAAACTTCATATAAAGGTTGTTTTACGAATTCACGTAAACGTCCTTCATATATCGAGTTCGCTGCACAACGCAGTCTAGGAGTTTTGTGCAGACTTTAATTAGATTATCGTCGATAATGGGGGCCTGAAGGGTCACACTTTATGTGTATTGTTGTTCTGCTTAAGGGTACAATATTGGTGTTACGAATTATATCTAATGCTAGTCCAAGTGGGAGATTGAAAGTTATGGACTAGATTAGGATATGGGCTTTAATTATTATTAGGTTATACTAATTAATTAATTAAAGCAGGCCAGAATATTAGGCCCATATATCTAGGGTATATGCGCTATATATATGTTTATTCCCTATTGTAGGGATCAATTAATCTTGTCAGACAAAACACCATATTGTTCAATAAGGGATTTCCTAGCGATCATTATTGAACAGTTGTACCGAGGATAGTTCCTGTGGCGGACGACATATACACGTGGATACCTGAAGTAGTGAATCACGCAATTCAGTCCGATCAATTACGCAACAAGTAAGTTGTTTCAACTTTAGCGTAATTTATGCTCAACGTTTATATCAGTTATAAATCACGATCAATATTCTCGATTTATTATTCCGCTGCGTACATTAGATGTAGTCGAGAATATCTAACAATCTCCACTATCAAAATCTTCACACTCAATCTCCACCTTTAAAAAAGTCAAAGAAAGAGCAAAATCTATTTTTTCTTAACATTCGTGCCCGGACAACTGTGAAAAGTTAGCTGAGACGGAGAGAGTATGTAGGTTTGTAAAACATACCGGGCTTTTAAAGAAATAAGTACAAAACATAGGTTGATGAGTATTGTGTTTGCTTGGAATGTTTTGGTAGATTAACTTCTAATAACCCTTGTTTTGTGGTTGATTTATGAAACACAAACCCCCATAGAGGTCATTTAATTGGGCTGCTGAGTTTAAAGAGACGAAGTTCTAACAAAAATACGATCAATTTTTGCTAACCAAACAAATTATAGGATGGATTGCCTTGCGTAAGAAGGGTTTGTCACCCCAACCAAACAATGGCTTGAAGGTTGTTTTTTTCCCTTTATTCTTTTGTAATTTTTTCCCTTGGATTTTACTATTGTTTTCGTGGTTTTTTCTTTTTCAGTATTCAGTTTTTAGGTTTTATTTTTCAGATTTTGTTAATTTTTTATTGAGTTTTTCTCTCGCAAAGACTTTTGTGGCTTAATATCTAAACTTATCTCGCAATTAATATATATTTGTCAATAAAGAAATCATGAAATTAAATTATTGTATGTGAATAATGATTTGTTCGTATTATCAATTTTAATGCGTACTGTTGATTGACAAAGTTTATGTTTTATTATCTTGGCAGATACTACAATTATAATTATGATTTTGGGGTAGTTAGAGTTTGATAATTAAAGAGGACGCAAGGTATTAACATATTTACCAGGTACGCCACTCAAACTATATTATATCATATCGAAATGAGGCAAGATTAGGTATAACGGTGCTGTCCTGTCTTCCACCACAAATACTTATACAAATCGTTACTGCTCCCTCCGTCCCGGTTAACCGTGACAAGTTAATTGGGTACGGATATTAAGAAAAAATAAATTTTGTGAATTTTTTTTACTTTTTTAAGGTGGAGATTGAATGTAGATATTTGTAGGATGTAGATTGTTGTCTTTAATTGTCATTTATAAGTATGACAAATTAAATGAAATGGATCGAAATGAAAAATAGGATAAGTTAACCGGGACGGATAGAGCGAGTACTTTGTATGTCATTCAATGGACTTTACACTGTACACCATATATGATTGGAAGTTTCGAGGCCCTGGCCCCTGTGTTTTGTTGGAACAGCCACCTCACAAATCCCTTATTTCGTTACACCTTCAATTCCTTTTTCCTTTTTCCTTTTTCCTTTTTCTTTTATATTATTAATATTAATTCAGATACATAAGTCTTGCAGGAAATGACAGTTCACTTGCCACAAAAATAAAATAAAAATTGTGCCCCGGGGTACCATACAATTTGGACCCACGTACTGACAATATGATGAGAATTATGAAAATATATTTTATCACTTTTATTTTTAAATGGCTGATAATATTCATCTTTAGGGTGTTTACCTCATAATGCTCTTATATATTTTAAAAAATAAATTATTTTCTTATATTAATTTAGGAGATATTATTTAAATTTTTGGTCGAGTCCTACAATTTTCAAAAAATCAAATTTTGGTCTTATTTATTTTTTTACTATTCATGAAATTGGTCATCTAAATGAACACTCATGCAAGATCTAATCTCACGCACAAAAATGGTATCAGAGCCCTAAGTTTATTTAAGAAATCATGAATTTTATTTATTATGCTATGTACTATCCTAACGTAGGAGGCATATGAGTAAAATATGAATTCGAACGAAAGTTTGAGATGAAATACTTTACAGGAAAACTTGAGTGAGAACTCAAAAAACCAGGAATATTTCCATATTTTGGAAGACAAAACTAGGACTTCTTCGAAGAATTCCTTCGAAGGTGTGACAAGACTCTTAAAAGCCATAAGAAGCTCATGAGTGAGCTAAAGCAGCCTTTCAAGATACCAAGCTCAGAGGAAAGGAGAGAAAGAATCAGACAAAAGGTCCTCGAATTGACTAACTTTTGACTTTTCACACGACTATTTCTCAAGACAAATATTCCTTTCTTTTCCTTAAGAAATAGAGACAATTTTATTTTTGGGTCAGAGGGAGTGGTAACTAACCTCTTTGCCCCACTACACACACCCACATACCTCAGCTACAGGTGTAAAAGGAAAATATGCAAATATTAAGGTGGATTTAAAGCACTCAGGGCCCGCTTGGTGGGGGGTTTAGGGGTAAGGAATGAGAATGAATGATGATTCATTCCCATTTATGGTACTTGGTACATAATAAATAAGTTAAATCATTACCGCATTTTATTGATAATTCCCCCCATTTCATTCCATAGTGTGATTGACCCCTCATTCATACTCATTGCCATTGCAATTAATGATTTGCAACCAAGCGGGCTCTCAATTGATTGGGCTAGGGTTATGTGCACCCCCATAAAATACTGAATACACCCGAAGTAACTTTTGGCTACTTCCGATTGAATGAATATAAGTATGGTTGACTGTGATTGCTCGAGCATGATTCGCTGCCCGATCACCTCAATTTTAATATTCTAAAGGTGGTCAGTCAGTTCACAGCTGCAAAGAAAGCTGAGTGACTTTTAGCATTTCATGGGGGGAGGGGGGGTTATGCAAATTGGGGTTGACTGAGCACCTCTAAAAAGCTGTGGGTGTGTGTAGCATTTCAAAGCGTGCAAATAGCTGATATATCTGTACATTCTATGTCTTTGTGAAGATGCTTGCACCATTATCATATCATACAGTTTCTTAATGTTTGTCCACCCATTCAGGTTTCTCTCTTAACATATCCATATTGGTCTTTTAATGAATTATGTCGTAATGTATTCTACAATTAGATTTAGACCTCACCTTATTCTTGAGGTTCTCTATAAATAATCTCACGTGTTTCATTCACGTCTATTTATAACAGAGAAGCTATCCTTCAACTGATGAAAACGAGTCTGTTTCTTCTAGTGACGAGGATACTATTTCTGACTTGATGGAAATGCATGATCACTTTGTCGGCTCTATGAAGTCTCCTTTAGGAAAATTACAAGTATTCCAGTTATTTTTATTTATTCATATCACTGTTCTAGTTTTAATATTATAATTTCACAAAAATTATTTATCATAGTTAAGAAAAGTATTTTTCTTTCCATTTCTCATTTGTTAGTTGTTTAGAAATAGTCAAAGCTAAAAAGAGGGAGCAAATCCAAATCATTGTAGATATCTCTGTTCATGACCTTCAAATGAATATTTTCATTTGGAATATTTGCTCTTAAAGGGAAAGGTTGATGTCGAGTTCGTCGTTTCTATGGTCTTGGCGGTGATTTGTCAAATCGTAGACATTTTGCTAGTTCAGTCAAATTGTATGACACCTTTGCATGTTAATTAGTTAATGTATTTAGTTTAAGATTACATCTTTACACAAAGTGTGTGTTGTTGCTATTTTTTAATTTTTTCATTGGCATTATAGAAATATGGAAAAAAAAAAACTCAATGATCACATTTAAAATTATGTATGATTGCAATCTGAAAATTAGCTTCCCCATTCACTGACTTCATCTTTGTTGTTGCGGATGCATTGACCAGTGGCTTAGTATGGTGTTGTGGCAGCGTTCGTGATACGCCTACGTGTCACACCATTTTCTATGTTGTTATGTGCGACTGTTGCTGCTATACTATGATTTTGAATTTTTTGTGTGTGAAAAATGATGGAATTTTAGTATGATGAAGAGATGATTAGCAAGCTTAATGCTACTCAAAATTTGGTCGTGTAGTTAATTTTTTTATCTTAGTTAAATTGGATGATTTGGCTTTCAAAATAATTGTTGGTTTATTTACGTCTTTCTCCTTTTATTTGATGTATTTGATTGAATTATTTATTATTTAAAAATATTAAAAAAATTAAAACAGGAAAATAATACCCCTATTATAAAGGTTAAACGACAACGGTAAAAAATCATTGTCTTTACGTTGTTGTAAAAATTAAAACCACAACAGTAAAAAATCCTTGTAATGACTGTTGTTGTAAAGGCCCAAACAACAGCGGTTAATAACTGTTGTTAAAAATAGGTGTTGTGATGCAAACGACAACTGTTAATCAACGTTGTTAAGGGCGTTGTTGTAAATGTGAATTACAACGGTTAAAAACCGTTGTGGTATAGGTCTTCAACAACGGTAAAAAACCATTGTGGTAGGTAGAGGTCTACTACAACGCTCATTTATCGTAAACGACAACGGTTTTCCACCGTTGTCGTTTTGTAGAATTGTTTTAGTGAAGATTCCTTAGATATGATAATAATTTTCCTAAATTCCAAGTATGAATTAGCTAATTCAACTGAATCGATAACCGACTAGAAAGGTTTATTAACGATCATCGAAATACACAATTAACAATATGAACTTATATATATATATATATATATATATATATAGTGTATCACGTCAAGTGTTCACGGTAGTTAAGTAAACTTCAAATCATCATCGTAGAAATATTGTTTTCGATGCATTTTCAGAACTAACCGTGTATATAGGATTCGTATTGACTTACAGAAGCTACTGGTGTTTATAAAAAAATAATTAAGAATAAAAAGATTTTAAAAAAATTACACTAGCACGTATATATATGATTTAATATTCGCGTAAACCTATTTCCTGTTTATGAAGTAATCCCTCCGTACCAGCTAAATTGTCATACTTTCTTCTACGGTTCTTCCCACTATACTTTTTACAGAACTGAAAAGGAAATTTCTTTTTCTATTTACACCCTTAAAACATCTACAGTCAAACATACACATTTAAAAAAGATACAGTAAAAGCAAAACCACCATAGGTAAAAACAGTTATGACAAGTTAGCTGGGACGGATGGAGTTCAGTAGATACTCGATAAATTAAGACTCGATTATTTAAAACATTGTCTAAGTATTGAGGTAATATTTTTTTGGTCGGTACTTTTGCTATAAAAATGGTTTAGTAAATGAATGTATTTTGTTTTAAAATGCTGATGAAGTAATGTTCTCTGTTTTCCTTAGTCCACCAACGATCATTCATGAGTATTAGATGTAATTTTAATGAAATGGCCCCATGTAGTAAGTATTTATCACAACTTATGAGTTATTGTGACATCTATATTGCTATTATTAGCTATTTGGAAAAAATGGAAAGCTAGTTGATTGACACAATATACTTGATTGGTGGTTGACTGTGTTTGTATGATTTTATTTTTTTTAAATATATATTTTTTTTCATTTGGAATGAGTCTATGTAAACAAAATTAATTTAATGATGTGGCATGATAACCAGATTAAATAATTGACACAAAATGTTGAATTATGTAAAGTCCCATTTTTATAAGACTTATTCCGGATACACCGAAGGATTACGTTGGTTAATGTCATTAAAATTATCCGACTTTTGAAAATTACATGAATAGAATTGAAATTTTATTACATCCACGATATATGCTTGGACAAGACATAATATACATGATCAATTCAATAAATTTTACCCCCCACATAGTCTAACAAAGGGATATACAAATGTCATTTTAATAGTAAAAACGCGTAAACAATATTAGTATGTTTGAAGTTTTGATTTTATGTATTTATTTTGTCTAAGGTTTTTTATTCCCCACGAATGTTTATTATAATTTAATATTCAAATAATAAACACTATGTCAAATTGTTAATGTCATATTAGACACTTTGAAAAGTCCTCGGATTAACTACGAATTATTTAAATAGAAAACCACATATCTTTAAAAAAAATTCTCCTTATCTAAGAAATAAAGAAAAAACCCTCCCCTCCCCCCATGGTGACTCGAACCTAGGACCAAAGGCCTAGGTAGTGGATGCTCTGCCACTTGAGTTATCCAACTTCGTCAAAACCACATATCTTTCAACATTACCTCTTAAAAAGTTACTTACATTAGTTGAACAATTCCTATTTCCACTAAATCCATCTCCGTAAAAAGTAGAAATCATACTTATTATTTTTGTTATTTATACTCATTCCAAATTTGCAACAAAAAATCAACCTGACACTTATTTTTTAAATGGACGGATTACTAAAATATTACTGACGTTACGATTTCATATTTTTTTTCCTTTTACTACTCTTGTTGTGTAATATTATGAACATTGTTTTTGTATATGTAATACAATTACTTAATTATTTTTGGAGAAGTAGTAAATAGTAGACAATAATGTCTAGGGCGTCATTATTAATATGGATTTTTGGTGTGTTTTTATTAATAAAGTCAGCTAAATTATTTATATTAATACATAGTTAGTTACTTGGCCAATATTACAGTAAAGGATTCCAATTATTATTATTTATCTTCAATTCAAATCTAACAACTAAATCTCAAAAACACAACATTACATTATCCCAAGAAACTTTCCACATAATCAGCAGTTTCGCATTAAAAGCAACAACCCTTTCAAATTCTGTAGATTATGTGAATCTGTCTATAGATAATTACTAAACTAATCAATTCGCATGTTTAAGGTAACATTCAATACTAAAATTTTAAGTCCTATATAAGAATCCCCTTATTATAGTCTTTCTACCATAAGATTTATAGATCAGTACTATCGTAGAATTTTGTATACGAAATACGATTGTCGTTTAAATTTCAAACATAATGGCTCCGATTAGTTCAGGAGAGAGGGAAGGACAACGGAGTTGGTCCGCCGATGAGGAGGTCTACTTAGTCGAACAATTGGTCGGGTTAGGCCATAGAGTTCAAAGGTTAGATGATTCAGTTACGTTTCGAGATCAACACTTAAGAAGTCTTTCTGAAAAATTGTCCATTCGATTTGGGACTGAAATTGATCCAGAGTCGATTATGAAAAAGATGCAAACTTTCCGAGATGAGTTCAAATATTACTACTGGACTAACGTTGTAGAGCAAGATACGCGTAATTCACTTCGCATTTGACTGTGGAACTCAGATGTAAGTGTTGAAGTTTCTTTGATGTCCGTCGATTTTATACGGTTTTCCCTACACCAACATACACACACCTTAAAAACTTTAAGCGGATATATATATATATATATATATATATATATATATATATATATATGAATTTAGATGTTTATGCAATATACTTTTTTTATTTACGAAAAATAGTATTATTAATATGTATGGTTTTACCATTTTGATGTAGGAAGTACGAAGTTTCCTGATCCAATTCGCATACCTTTACAACTGCAAATTTATGGATCGGCTTGATCTTCGGTGGATACCGCAAACTGTAAACCTGCCACCGTATAGAGGAGGGTGGGAAGAGTCGCCTGGGGAACCAAGACCAAGCACATGCTGGCTTGATTGGGATGTTTGATATTTAAATATGTGGATATGAGGGCTCACTCTCAAAAAAATATTTCATAGCATAATTTATTTCCTATTAATAATGTATTTAATTACTTGTTTGTGGTTATTTTTTTTTTATATATGTTTCAATCCAACCAGTCTCTATTATTTTGTTAATCATTTAATGTAGAGTTCTTCAATATTCCATAATTTCACTAGCCAATACCCATACTTGCGAACCTGATTTCTTCTCTAGTGTAATATTCCTTATTTTATATCATACAACTTGGACGAGCAAAAAATGAGTTGCATCTACTATTTCTGCAAACACATGAGTGGCTACAAACGATAACTAATGTTTGGTTATTTTGAGTGTTACCCATATTATCACATACAGATTCAACCGAAATTGCTACAACATTACAAGATCGTTCGCAACGGCTCGTAGTTTCAAATATACTAGTGAATTCAATAAAGGTACCAAAAATAATTACCCATACATTAACGACTTACATGTAATTGGGATTAAAAATAATAATCATAAGGATCTTAATTAATGTGGTTACCCTAAAAACAAAATTATCTTCTCGGCCAATCTCCTTTTTCTGTGACTCCATTTAATAGTGGCAAAAACCCATAGGCTTAGCAGTAAACAATAACTATATCTAATATATTACACGTATAATTTCATATTAAAAAAGAAAAAAAAAATCTTGACATATGGTATAAGTCTAAAATGCAGCATGACATTTAAAAGATATTGATGTTGGTTATCAATTATACTTCTTTTTCAATTATAGCTTCGGCTAGATTTTTAGGCACCGTATTGTTGTTATGTCACCACCATTGGTTGTGTATGGTCAAAACCTCCATTTAACCTTGATCAGTTTCACAATCCGTAAATTATTATAATAGATTTTTTCAGTATTCATTAGCTGCATCACCGTAGAAGAAATGGAGTATCATACTTTTGATTAATTACCAAATTTTCCATCATACTTTCTCCAACTTTATTTATTTATCTATAATTATACCCACTAAATTGAATTCTAAACGGGAGTTTATAATCAAACATACCTCAGATTAATTTAATTTTTTTCAAATATGTGTATACAGAAGCAGTGATTATGTTATGTCTCCTAACAAACAGATAATTGACTAGGGATACTATAGTATTTAAGCCTACACATTTTATACTTAAAATAAAGTTTACCATACTATATAAAATTTAATTTCAAGGTTTTACCACTACTTGAAAAATTCTTATTAGAGACGGAAACATCCATCTCTAGTTACGTGATATCCGTTCCCAATCTAAAGTAGTGACGGAGTAGAGATGAATTATTTGGTCTTTATAATCTTTGTCTCTAAAATTTGGGGATCGAATTTAGCCGGTGTCTACTTGGAGATGGAATTTCCCCCTCTATTTTGAAATTAGAGATCAAATTACATAACGAATAGAGACAGTTTATGTATGGTTCTAATATTCGTTTTTTAACTCGTCATTAATCAGTTACTATTGAATTTTTGTAACTTTCCTTCACTATTTTATTTCTGTTATGTTTTTATATTATAAACCGATTTTATCCGTTATTAATTTACGTCTCTAATATTAAATCTTCTGGTAGTGTATTATTATTTTTTATATAAACTAAAACTGTAAACTACAGGATAGATAATTTAAAATATTAATTAATTGGTAAAAATATGTATGGAACACTCTCAGTTTTTAGTTTCTGGAATAAAATTTGTTGTATCACAAAATGTTAAAAATTATATGTCATCATTAGATTTTTATCGAGAAACTAATCTAAGAAGACAACACGCTAATTACACATCAAACAACTTGACCCTTCGTCTCCGGATTCATCTTTATTGGCCACTTCTCTCTTCTCTCAGCAAGAGTAAAAAAATCGTCTCTCCCTGTCTCAACTATTCTTTCTGTTACAAACTCACACTCTCTTCAGAAATGGCGAGATATGAACTACCTGCAGATCAGGAGCCCATGACATTTTCACCATTAGAGGATGTCACTCTTGTGATCACTACAGTCCGCTACGCCATGCAGACGGAGAACATGACGACCCATAATTTCAGAGAATTTGTGCTGGACATCGCAGCCGGAATGTCCGTGAATCGAGGGGAAAAAAATAACTACTTCAGCAATTGTTGGAAGGATCTGGAGGTAGAAGGACTTGTTCGTCCACCACTATTGGGAAAGGGCACGGGATCGGCACCATCGATCAATGTATGGAAGGGGGGCTCGTATAGGAAGAGTTCCGGAAGTGCTAAAAAGTCTTTATTTGGGTGTTTTACAAGTGAATGATGGAATCATCACATTTATCTGTCTCTGTACACCAATTTTATATTTAATGGTAAATACAACTTGAAATTATGTTGCATAATGTGTATAAATTGGCAGGTTGAGATGTATCTAGAGGAGTTCATATACCTATTTGTGGAGAAAGAGCTGGACAAGGTCGATCTCTAGTGGACCATGCAATCTTTGGAGGAAAATGGTGGATGGATGGTCGATCATTTCCCTATGAGACTAGAGCGATTCTGGAGGTAGTGATTAGGTAAGTTGGTAGGTTTTCATTTTGTGTGAATAGAAGTACTTATGCAGATGGGTTGTTGATCATTTTTGCAAATGTTTACTATGTGAATGTGTTTAGTTTTTCATGGAAGAATTCTCAATTTTTCCAAGTCTCTTTTTTGTTTATTGTTTTGGTTTGGTTGAATATATGGAAACTGCAGTTAATATGATTTGTGCCACTGTGACGGTTAGAAAGTTAGTAATTTTGGTTGTTTGTGTGTTTAATATTATTATTATTATTATTATTATTATTATTATTATTATTATTATTATTATTATTATTATTATTATTATTATTATTATTATTATTATTATTATTATTATTATTATTATTATTATTATTATTATTTTATTTGTATAAACTTTGGAATAACTGTGTTAATTGTTAGATGTGTGTTTTTTATTCAAGAGGAAGGTTTTAAAGTAGTATGAGTAATGGATGGTTTCATTATGTTCATAATTTTTGTTTTAACGATAATATATATTGTTATTGTTATGTGTAGAACATGTTCAATTTTAACTTGTAAACATTACTTTAGGGGTTTAATTTGATTAGTGGTCTATAGTTAATTTACCTGTCAAATTGTAATCGGGTGATAAGTTTTCAGCTTTGCTTATTTTGGGTTTCATTAATCTTTAAAAAATTGATATATGTTTAGAAGCAAGAATTTGATACCCATAATGTGTTTCATTCGCGTAAGAGGTGTGAAGTTTTATGACATACCAATCTTGTTGACAAATGTTATCTAGAAACCACAATGAGGTGGATGGAGTAAGTACTAGTCCGTTGGTAGAATTTTATGTGAAGTTAGTTAATTGTTTTTTTTTTCTAGACCGGATTGTTCAGTTTAACCTTTGTAGCTTGTACTTGATGTTTATATATTTGAGTTATCTATATAAATTCTCCTATCAATAGTCTAAGGATGCCAAGTTTTCGCTTTCGCTAAATTTTAGTGTTTTTAACCTTTTAATATTCGGTATGTTTCAAATCACAAATGTGAGACCCTCATATTCATTTGGCTTTCATATGAGATGGCAATCCTTAAATCACACCATCATTATTTTACAAATGTTTTCAATTAACATTGATGATGTATTTCTGAATAATTAGTACTCTATTTGGGTTATTATTTGTGGATTTACTCATTTATGATGTAACTGTATTGATTAATATGTATTTATAAGTGATTTCTATATATGTTGTTTCTAGTTTAGAGCTTCTCGTAGACTATATTTTGTATTATTTTAACATGAATTCATGATCGAATTTTTGAACATCGTATCCGATTAAGATTTTAATAAAATGTACCTACACATATTGTTTCAGCTACGCTTATAATTAATCAAAAGATTATATTGTAATTCCCTTAGTGAATCACAGTTTCAGATGATTGCATATCATTGAAATGTTCATGAATTGTTCAAATGCTTTCTCAAAATCTAAACTCCATAAAAATTAAGATGTTAATAGAAAGGACGTATAAGTCGTCAATTAGATTACAATGCATGGTTTGTTAGACAATCAGAGTTATTTAAGGAATTAATATTGGGGTACTTGTTATTTGAAATATAGGTATAAAGGCTAAGATAACAACTACTTATAAATAAAATACAAAAGCTAACAAGAATACCGCACACAAAAAAATATATATATGTATATATATATATATATATGTATTTTGTTAAAATTAAAAAAACACATAAAGAAGATAATGTTAAATACATTATTGTATAAATGAATAAGTGGAAATAAGAGTATTAAACATCATGAACGTGTATTAAGATGCGATTATCTAACTACACAATTTGGCGTAAATGTAATAATTTGCTATATTGCCGGATTTTTTGTATTCAACGCGTTTACCTGGCAAGCGAAAATTATATGCTTAACCGTAGTAGACATTTAAAGTTAACATAAATAAAGGGGGGAGAAAAAAAGATTATAAATATTTTCAATCAACCTAATTAGGGTTTCAACATATTAGAATATAGGAGTATAAATATATCACTTTGTATGGAGAAATCTACTCCTTCGGTGTAGCAAAGCAACAGTCGCAGACATTAAACATATTCTTGCTTGAGTGCGATCGCGATGCCTAAACGACGACGCTCATTTCGTCGATCAACAATCAATTCACCAGGTTTCAATCTACGGAATATCAATTCCTCGTGGGTTCGGAATTTATTAAGTACTAATATGGAAACAACTAGATTGAAATTAATCTACTTATGATATTAGTCTGTAATAATTATATTTACCAGTCGAAGAACATTAGTTTTCTCCTTTTTTGCATAGATCTGATTGGGGGTTTCGGGCGAGGGTTTATTGTTTTGTGGTTTAAATTATGTGGTTTACTTTTATAGATAGCGTGACATCTCTTATCAGACCAACGTTTTTCATTTCCGAATATAGCCAATGGGACTACTAGACTCGAATGGTAATCTCCAAATTCATGTTGATTTTTTGTTTTTTAATTTGTGATTAATAATTCCTGATGACTAAAATGTGATAGGTTATATGTGGTTCATATATGCAGATATTACCGGGTGGTGCAATAGACGTAATTGGTACCCAAGATAAATTCATTCAATTAGAGATTGTAGTTTCTAGAAAAAAAATTAACGTGTTGTATGAGTATAAAGCTGTAAATCGTGTTCCGAGCTGTCGGTTTTCAGACGGGTGGAGTAAGTTGGTGAAAGAAATGCGACTAGAGGATGAGAATGTGTGCTTATTCAAACAATGTGGAAGTAATTTAAATAAGTTCTACATTTCAGTGTTAGGTTGATCGAATTGATCTTTTTGTAATTGTCCAATTAATCATCTTGTTTAGCACGAAGTCATGAGTTGGATATATCGACATTCTAAATTTCAATGTTTCATTTATTTTTTGTTGCTTTTTTTTTTTGGTTACACATTACTGAACCAAAAAATAAATAAATATATTTTCACACGTATTACCTTCTTTCTCCCAAAAATATCTACTTAATAAATAAAAATACTGATACTAATAAACTCGAGGAAAGTAATTCATAATACAGGGGATCGTCATTGATATATGAAGATCGTAAATTCTAATAATACATTACCATGGCCAATCTGGAAAATTAATTTTCGGATGTTTGTATATCTGTAAACTTCTGATCTGAACTCCTGTGCCATTCAATAGTCGTAGGAACCTTACCATGTATCTCGGTGTAGTTTATGAACCTACCTTCATTTTCGTCATCGGGTCTTAATTTGCGAAGCATTTTTCTGTGATCATCATCACTTTTCATTAGTTCACTGTTTGACTTATTCAATTCAAGAGCGTATTCTTCTGACTTTCGTTGAAAATCGCACACTTTCGTATAACTTCCCAGCATGCGTCCTCCCTTTTCCTTCTGAGTATTACAAAGTAATCATCATTCATATTGACATTGGAGTTCGGTAGTACCATTTTTTTCCACAAACTATATAATGATAATATAATCAAAATGTGTGAAATATTTTATAAAATGGGTTGATAGCCGTATACATGTATATATGTTGTTGCAATTGGTTTGATTAGGAAAATATTACTATCCCATAATTAAATGTGGATAATGATGTGTATGTAGTGTAAAAAATAATAATTACGAGACAAAGTACGATTGAGGTGTGTAATTTGTTTGCTTTGAATTTTTAGCTAATATAATTGTTGGGATTTTTTATTTTTTTTATCACACTTTAAAAAATACAATGAAAACAATACACCATGTGTAGGTTACCCGAATGCTGACTGCATAATTTACAAGAGGAATACCAAAATTGAGTTGAATTTAAAAAAAAAACACTTACCAACATAACTTTAAGTGTCATATACTACTAGATTATATAATAATAATAAGTATGTTATTAATTAAATGATTGATATTTATTGATCACCAATAATTAAAAAGTAAGGCAGTGATTTGCGAATCTTAATAAAAAAGTATTGTTAAGATATATATTTGAATAAGATTTTGTTTAATCTCCATTATTTATGTTATACCGATTAGATCTTTTTAAAAGAAAAAGATATATATATATATATATATATATATATATATATATATATGTTCTATATATATCCCATTCCTGATTTTTAGGGCCACATTATTGCACAAATCTTATTCATTACTTTAAATTTTTATAACTAACCGGTGTAATATTCAAATCTTATCGGCTTCACATTTTTTCGAACCAAAACACTCTCTTGAAATGTTGCCTTTCTTCTATATTGCGATAACCTTCCTTCAACGGTCACTATCCCTCCCAACAGACACGAATTGGTTCTTTTTCTTAAACGCGATATTAATCTCCCTATAAATATGTAACCATCGACCTTAGATTTGAGTGTGTACAAGCTAGGACTGCTTTTTATACATTCCCGTCCTCGTTGCTCTTATATTGCGTGTTGTTAAGAAGAAAACGTGGATATGGATATTCAAGTAGATGGAGGAAAAAAAATCAAATGATGGGAGAGGCATGAAGCTGCCCCAATTGGTTAATTATCTATCACCAAAAAGTCTCGACTATCTTTTATCTCTGATTGAAATCAGATTTGATTTGAGTTATTTGCATGGCTTTTGCAGATGGATCTTGCAGAAACTATCCACACGAATAGTGTGGAAATTAGTCATTTCATAGTATACAAGATCAGGGTAAGAAGATTAGCACTTCATTTGAACTGAACTCATTATGTATGTTTACTAATTAAAAAAGGATTTTCTGAAAATTTCATTGACATTCAAACTGGTTGTGTTATTTTGAAACCAAATGTAAGCCGGAGATTGAAGACTTTAAAAAGAGGATTGCCTACATATCCGGCCTGTATGAAGAGATGCAAGAATTAGAAGTGGAGATAATGCGTGTTAAAAATAGAATCAGACTTGGGCACTGCCTGGAGGTTGATCAGGGGAAGAAGGCTCTAGAAGAAGATTTGAAGATGTTGAACAAATCACTTAGTGGTCATTTGGCGCGTGTGGTTGATCTGAGGGGTATGTACGAGAGCGAAGTCCGGGTCTTGATGGAGTCATGAAAAAAGTGGACTTTGATTTTCAATATGTAATCGGCTTCGTTTATTTAACAAAGCATTCCATTTTATGTATTTTTTTTAGTTAACATTATTTATATGAATTTCCTTGTTAAGATGTTCCTATTGGTTATATATTATTATACCAACATATAAATAGAACAAATATATAGGTAAATAGAAAAATCATAATAATATGACAATATGTTTAGGTTGCTATGATATATAAATCGAGTTTGTGTCGTTAGTGTGACAACCCGAAAAGACAAGATAAAATTTACGTTACATTGGGCCAACGGTACCCAATAAGAATCTGAAACCAAATTATAATTAGTATTAGTACTACTACTATTACCTCTTTTAATAATAATAATAATAATAATAATAATAATAATAATAATAATAATAATAATAATAATAATAATAATAATAATAATAATAATAATAATGATAAAATAATAATGATAATTTTTTATTTTTTATATTTATTTATGATTATTATTAGGGTGAAATATTGAAGTTTGCTAATTTAGTGTATAAAAAATTAGATTAAGAATGAGGTAGCTGACATATGACCTAGCCGTATAGAATGGATATGTTGATTGCTAATAAAAATTAAAAAAATAAAAAAGTAAAATTCAATATTTAAACAACGTCATGGAATTATAACCGATGATTTCAATTGGACACCTTAAATGTCTTTTTAATTTTATTTATTTCACCATGATTTCGATTTTTAGCATAGTAAAAATTGAAAAAAAATTGTTCCAAATGTAAATATTTAAACAATGGCATGGAATTATACATTTGTTTTCTCCATGATCATGCACTATGAATCTACACACATGTTGAGCATGTTCACCTTAGTGGGGAAAACAGTGGTAATGTGTCATTACTGTAATAACTGGTGCTAAATATTTTGATCTTTGTTTTTTTTTAATAGCTCATAATATTTGAGAACATTAGTCAACCAAACAATCTAGGTTTCAAATTTAAAATTTAGAATATAAACGTATATATGGGGAAATCAATAATCAAAAATATCTCTAACTACTTTACTTGATTTTCTGATACTCCTAATAAGAAATTTTGATTTTTCCACAAATTTTACACATTCCTTATTTGTAAATAATAACGTTAATAATAGTTGCATAATTATTTTTGGTTTGTCAATAATTTTTTGATATAATCAAAATGTTATATATGTCTGTGATTTTACAAATTTCCCTTATAAATTATAATGTTTAGAAAAAAAAATATGACTTCGAGTTTGAAATATATAATAACACCACAAAATCAAAATTCGAGTATGTTTCAAATATACCTACGTCATCTAGATATTTTCAATAAAACAGCAAAATAATTTAATCCAAAAAAAAAGAGTTGACACCAACACAACCACTAGTAATCTAGGTTTACCACCTACTTAACAAAGCAAATTAGTTTCAAAAGAAAAAAAAGTGCAAATTCTCTTTCCAGAAGCCATGTCGTCTCCTTACAGAAAGAGATACCCAAACTTGGATGAAGAGTTCAAAGAAGAAATGGTGAAGATTAGAGAATTCAACCGAATGAGTAGCAATTTATTAAACATATTTGATTTGGTAGACGATGAATCAAATGAATCACTAGCAAATTTAATGGTACGAATCAAACATTACTTTATCTCGCATCTACCAATTATGTGTATTTTAGAGTTTTAGCAGTCGTGTTACTATTGTTTGAATTTGTCATTTACTGTTCATGTTAACGCAAAGAGATAATTGACTACTATATTATCATGAAATTGATCATATTTCAGTCAAATGTATGATTCATAATGGCAGATTTATTACGTTACGAACAAAAAAAAATAGTAATCTATATTTTTCTTAAATTTTATTGGTTTCCACAATTGAACTCACATGCACGTATATGTTAGTCGAAATGTTAAGCTACAGAACAACGTTCATTTTGTTTAAAGTGCTTCTCATGCGATGAATAGAGGTATTCGTTGATGATTATATAATTTCGCTTCCCCATTTTATAGTGTCTCAATGTTCAATAACACTGGTTTGAAATTTAATACCAATTAGTAGAAAACGAAAAAATTGAATTGGTTTATAACGAAAATATGCGAGACAAATGCTTTTTTTAAAAAAAAAAAAAAAATTAACGGCATAGGTTTCTCACGAACGTTATACTCAATTAGACTAGTAACTTAATCATATTGGTTACTACTACTTTTTGCCCATCGTGATTGCATCGGCACACCTGTTGAGTACATCGGTTATTATGGATTGAAAGTTTAGTAATAAAATCACAATGCATCTCCCGTTAATTCATGATAAGTAAATCGTTGACCAAATACTAGTTTATATTTTGTAAGAATACTTTAAATCATTCAAAATTAAATGTAAGGTTTTGTGGAAATTTAGTATCGTTGTCCCGCGATTAACTTACATTGCCCGATTTTCTTTATGCAGAACGACGTAGAATCGGTTGATACCGATGGATTAGTCGATATCAATGTCAATTCGTTGCGAGGAGGATAGCGATGAAGAATACATTCCTGAGTTCTTGACCCAACCGTTGAAAAACCCTTACAAGCAAACTACATATCAAACGCCGAATAGAGAATCCCAACCTCAAAAGAGAAAACGAGGCCTCCGTCACAGTACCGTTAGTAATAGTGCTCCAATGCTTACTAAGATATCGGTTGAAAATTTTTGCGAGGATATAAAACTCCTAAGTGACAAAGATAAGCGGTATATTCAGTCGCTTGGATTTGGAGGATTACTGGAGTTGATAATTGTTTCTTCTGCAAAGACCTTGTGATTTTCCTAATTTTAGCGTATGATGCGAGTACGGGAACACTATGTATTGGAGACAAAGAGTACCAACCTACTGCTGAAGATTTCAGCTGAATAATGGGTGTCCCGGAGCATGGACGATCTATGGAAATGCATGGGAAATTATAATCCATCTCCTGAAAGTTTTGATTTCCTCCTCCTTCTTCCCCATCCTTTAATCATAGGAGAATGGGGGAATACTTCCAACATATTATTGATTATCTACTTTGTTTTGTTTTGTTTCATCTTGTTTTTGTTTGTTTTTTCTTTTTCTCATGTTTGCCTTTGTGAGATTTCTCCGCGCCTTTGTGCGTCTTTTCACGTCTTGTGCGGCCTCCGATCTTCGGTCTTCTATGAATCTTTCGACTTTGAAGGCTATTATGATTGATAAGCGTCCAAGATGAAGTTTGATAGAAATTGATGATCTTGATTTAGAGTTGAAGGTAGTTGTTCGTGTTTTTTTTTTCGATTTGTTGTTTGATGTGCATGCAGTCATGAGGCATGAATTAGGTGTTACTGCTATTGGGCTTCTTGTGGATGATATTTAGTGTATGCTTTTGACGGATTATTTAATGTAATTGTTCATAGACTTGTGCATTTTTTATTTTCTTCAGCCGATTCGATTGTGTGGATTGATCCTTATTTTTCTTGTTCGGTTGAGAATCTTTTAATTGAAATAGATTAATGAGATTCTCAATTTTTTTTTTAAAAAAAAAGATCTAGTTAATAAAGAAAAAAATTAAAGCATATAAAATGATATTATAATTTTTTTTTCATTTAATAATTATGTCATTATACTGCTAAGAAAGATCTAGTGAATATCAAATGAACAATTTGTTTCATGTGCTTTTACAAAATCTTCATTTTATTATGAATCTTAGTTAAGTGATGAGATTATACTAATCATGATCTAGTGAATATTCTATTAACATTACGGGTGAGCAAAATTCGGTTCGAACCCGAAATTCTTGTTTGGATTGGTTTTCGAAAAAATATTTTTTCGATTTTAGTTTTTAGAATTTTTAGTTAATTCGGTTCGGTTCGATTTTCAACAAAATATTACCAAAATAACAGAACCGAACCAAATCTTATAGTCTTTTACTTTTAATATTATATAATATATATATATATATGAATATATAGAAATCTATTTTTTCATATATATATATATATATATATATATATATGCCTTAAAGTAGATGAGTAAATATTTATATAGGTTTACTTTAAGTAATGAAAAGTGAAAAAAGCTTGAGAGGAAATTATTTCGATTCAACTGAATACCAAATTGACCAAAACAAAGAAATTTAGTTCAGTTGAATTTCAGTTTTGGAAATAATGGTTCCGATTTTTGTTTTGATTTTTGAATTCAGTTTGATTTTTAGTTTTACTAATTAAATTTGGTTCAGTTATCGAATCGAATTTTGCTCAATCCTAATTAACACCCCACCCCTGTATTATTTATAAAAATATTTGTTTTAGATGAGAGATCACACGAATACTATTAAACCAGTAAGTAACCTTAATTAAATGGTTATTAATAGAATTAGGACAAACTTGTATAATGATTGCAACTACTCTTAAGTAGGGGTATAGAAGAACAACATAACAAAAGACTATAAATATGTTGCAAATTTCAAAGCTCAAAGAAAAAAAAGTAAATAAAATGAAAACTATTTTTTATGTATACACAATAAATAACATACGTGCAATATAAATGCATGTCAAATTGTTTTAGGGAAAGGGCATTAATTCAATATATTTTATTTTGTTAAATAATTAGAAGAAACGTAAATGTCATATGCTTTTGAAAAATCTAGATGAAAAATAATGAATAAAAAAAGGAAAACAAAGTACAAAGTGCAAAATATCTACTTGGTTGGCATATGATGAAAATGTCTCTGATACTCACTGATATTTTTACCTATTAGGATGTCAGATATCAATATAGGGGACACTTAATATTTTCATATGTGAATTTCGACCACACCAACAAAATAAAATATAAAATTAATATCAGTAAATGTCGAGGGTATTTCATGAAATATATTGATATATCGGTAAATATTAATACCAATTTTGATATCTCCTAGATTACATATTAAATAGTTCTGGAATCAGTAAAAAAATAAAAAAAAAAATTTGGCAAAAACCATCAAAGATGGAGGGATTGAGGCGTGATCCCTAACCTGTGTATAAATAGTTCAAGAATTAGGAATTACAAATTACTTAGGGAATCTAAAATTAGGCAATCCCATAGCATCTATACACAAAAATCCTCTAAGACTTGGACACTCTTCTATGGAATTAATCTCTTGACTCGACCTTCTTTTAACTGCTAAGTTGGCAAGATGATCCGCAGTAGTGTTGCCCTCTCGATATATATGCGAAATTTTCACCTCCATCCCCTGTGAAAGTTTCCAAAATTCTGCAAATAGAATTTGATAGGATCAATGTCCTATAACTTTTTTACTCAACATTGAGTATAAGGTCAGTGAGTCAATTTCAATCCAAAGTTTTGTAATTCCCTTTTTAACACAAAGCCTCACCACTAGTACAACAGCATGCAATTCTGCCAAAATCGTGTTAGAGTTGCCCAGAAACTCATAAAATGCAGCAACTAGAGAAGCTTTGGAGTCACGAATGACTCCTCCAGCACCGGACAGTCCAGTTCCACCTTTACAAGCCCCATCAGTATTTACTTTGAAAAAATCGTCATTTGGGGGCTTCCATTTTATAAAAATTGGTTTCGAGTGTTTTGAATCATCACCGAAATCCCTCAAATTCCGGCCAAATACCAATAGCCTCTCCAGAATCCAAAGGGCAACAGATTTGCTGCAGACATGAGCTTGAGCTTATCTATCACTTGTCTTTGGATTCGAGAAGCATTTGGCATTTGACCCTGAAATTTAGACAGATTTTTAGCACACCAAAGGGACCAGCATATGATAAAAGGAATAATATGACAAATGTGCTCTTTATTCTGCTTTTTAGAAAACCAGAGGGCTAAGAGCTGGATTAAGGATATATCAGTGGGAATTTGCAGTCCAAAAAGCTGAGCAAAATAGTTCTAGACTTGCCAAGCAATGTCACATTGTACAAATAGGTGGTTAGTCTCTTCACTGGCCGAATGATAAAAATGACACCAAGAAACAGCCTCAAAACCTTTATTTTTGAGATTGTCATCAATGGCAAGAAAATTTCTGACCAATCTCCAAAGAAAGATAGATTGAGTTTTTAGCATAGTTTTGGGCCACAACATCGACTGCCAAGCTGTTGAGAGCTTGGCTGGTCTCAGGGAATTCCAAGCTGAATGAAAAGTGAAGAGACCACTAGAAGAAAGTTTCCAAACAGGAATGTCATCACTGTGTATATTGATACTCAACAGTTTAATTGCATTTACCACATGCATGGGCAACAATAGACACATCTTACTAATGTTCCATTCCCCCTCAAGCCAAAAGTCAGAAACTTTTTCATCATAATAAAAAATTTCAGCATGTGCGCATAACGGGGAAAAAGAATACTAGTTATCAAACCAGAATGAAATTTGGCCCTTACCCAATCTCCAGTAGATATTACAATCAGTAAAGCCCTGCAACTTAAGAATTCTCTTCCAAAAATGAGACTGATTAGCACCTACATTAGCATTGTAAGGGTGAGTCCTTTTGAGATATTTATTGCGCAAATAATTACACCATAACGAGTCAGTAGTTCTTAATTTCCACCAAGCATAGAAAGCAAAAGCTCTATTGATATAAAAAAGATTCCTAACACCCAATCCACCTTCTCCTAAGGGAAAACGGAGCTTTTCCAGAGGACCAATGGATTTTTTTGTGTTCAGCAGTAGACCCCCACAGAAAACTGTTAAAAATCTTGTGGATTCTGTTCAAAACAGATTTGGTGGGGCTAATGACTCTAAGAGTGTACATGGGAATTGAGTTAAGCACACTTTTGATAAGTTCCAATCTACCCCCCATGTTGAGAAAAAAATTGTCCCACCCCCTTCATTTTATTACTGATTTTCTCAATAAGTTCTTGAAACGAGGAGTTTTTTACTCTTCCTTTAAACAGTGGAACACCAAGATACTTAAAAGGAATTTTTTCTTTAATAAAGTTGGACAACTCAAGGATTTTCCTCCTATTATAACTAGACACATGCTTTCCAAAAATCACAGTACTTTTAGAGTAATTCACTTTCTGCCCAGTGGCCTTTTCAAAGCAATTGAAAAACTGAAGCAATTTCTGAAATCCAGCAACTTTAGCAGAAGCAAATACAACAGTATCATTAGCAAAGGACAGATAAGGGATATTCATACCTCTTTTGTTGAATCTCAACTCAGGGTAGCATGTATATAAATCAAGAAGCCCACAAGTCAGAGTATTAGAAAAGATAGCAAATAAACTTGGGCTAAGGGGGTCACCTTGTCTAATGCCTCTGTTGGACTTAAAAAAAGCAATGAGTGAACCATTGATCAGTAAGGAAAACCAAGAATTACTAACTGCATTAGCTATGTAAGTGACAAAAAGGGAAGGAAAGCCAAGGAGATGAAGAATCTTATATAAGGTGTTAGTGAAAAACAACTCTTGCACACACAACACCAAAGAACTTGAAAACGTATGAAGAAACTCTTTCTGTTCGGCCAGAGTTGTGACCGAATTGAGCTTACGCAGAATAGGAAATAGAAATGGATCAAACACAGTTTTAACGTGGTTCGTTCAAGATGAACTACATCCACGGAGGCAAGGCACACCCCAATACACTAAGAACTTCAATCAATTACAGAGAATTCGCTCAAGAAATGAAATGCCCAATTCTGAATGTAAATTAGGGCACGCACACTCTATCTCTAAATACTCTCTGTAATCTAAAGTACAAGGGAATAATGCAATGTAGTGATCTTCTCCTCAATGAGAGCTTTACAATGGTATATGGATTGAAGCTCGAATGCAACTGGATAGGAAGTTATAACTGCAAGAAGTTACGCTGAGCTACAGGACAAATGTGACGGTTCTGAGTCGTCACTAACTGAATCTGCTTCGTCACAAATGGCAGTTACACCACCTAACTCGAACCCGGTTTGCTCATGACCAGTCTGTCTTCTTGATGATAAAACCCGGTTTAAACCGCCGGTTCTTTACTCCCTAACTCCGGTTCCATATTCCCAACACACCATATTACAAAGTATAGGCTCACTTGATGAAATTGAACATTACCTCACAAATCTCCACCTCAATGAATCATGTGTGCCTCTTTCTGCCTCATCACTGCCTTGTCTGTCAATGCTCTTCATGACATTGCTCAAGCTGCAGCAGGCTCGAGCAATGCTCCACTTTGTTCCCAGGTACACCCTTAGTAAGAAAATCAGCAGGGTTATGCAATGTGTGTACCTTCTTCACTTCCACTGAACCAGAATCAATAATATCCCTAGCAAAATGCATCCTAACATCAATGTGCTTTGACCTTTCATGAAATGCTTGGTGTTTCACAAGGTGTAGAGCACTTTGATTATCACAGTAAATCACCACACACTTTTGCTTGATGTCCAAATCTCGCAAAATTCCTTTAAGCCAGATTGCTTCTTTGATGGCTTCAGTGAGAGAGATATATTCTGCTTCTGTGGTTGAAAGTGCTACAACTGATTGTTGTACACTTCTCCAGCTGATGGCTGTTCCAAATAAGGTGAACACAAATCCAGAAATAGATTTCCTAGTGTCTATGTTTGCTGCAAAATCAGAATCAGCAAACCCCTCCAATGCAACAGTGCTTCCATTCACTTTCTTCTCAAACTTCAGTGACAAGTTCACTGAACTCTTCAAATACCTCATCACATGCTTCAAAGCTTCCCAATGTTCAACACCTGGGTTTGACATGAACCTGCTCACTAAAGAAACAGCATAGGCCAAGTCAGGCCTACTACAAATCATTCCATACATGAGACTTCCAACTCCACTTGCATAAGGAATATTGCTCATATGTATGACCTCCTCTTCAGTCTTTGGGCATTGTTCTTTGGTGAGTTTCTTCTGTAGATTAACTGGAGTGGAGAGAGGTTTGGATTCATGCATGTGGAACCTCTCCAAAACCTTCTGTAGATATTGCCTTTGAGATAACCAAAGAACTCCAGCTTCTCTTTTTCTCAGAATGTCCATGCCCAAAATCTTCTTGGCATCTCCAAGATCTTTCATGTCAAATTCAGTGTTAAGTCTGTCCTTCAGCCATTGTACACTCTTCTTGTTCTTGCTGGCAATCAGCATATCATCCATATACAAAAGAAGGAAGACTTTATCCTTCTTTGAACACTTGTTGAAGTAAACACAACTATCATAAAGACTTCTTACAAAGCCAACACTGATCATGAAGTCATTGAACCTCTTATTCCACTGTCTTGGACTTTGTTTGAGTCCATACAGTGACTTCTTCAGCAAACAAACTTTGTCTTCTTGTTCAGGAATCACAAAGCCTTCTGGCTGTTTCATATATATTTTCTCAATGAGTTCTCCATATAAGAATGCTGTTTTTACATCTAGTTGTTGTAGTTCCATATCCTCTTGAGTAACCTTTGATAAAAGCAACCTGATTGAGCAGTGCTTTACTACTGGAGAGAAAACTTCATTAAAATCAATTCTTTCCCTTTGTGTAAAGCCCCTAGCCACCAATCTTGCTTTAAACCTCACTTGTTTGGATCCTGCAGTCTCTAACTTCTTTTTGTATATCCATTTAGAACTCACAAGTTTCTGACCTTTTGGTTTATCCACCAATGTCCAGGTCTCATTCTTTTCCAGGGATTCCATCTCTTCAATCATTGCCTGAATCCAGTGTTCTCCTTCTTCACAATCTAGTGCTTCTTTAAAACTACTAGGCTCTTGTGATTCCAGGTCTTCAGCAACACTCAAGGCATAATAAACACTCCCTGCTTGACCATAGAAGTCAGGTCTATTGATTGTTCTTCTAGGTCTGTCCCTTCCAATGCTATATTCTCTCACATTTTGTGAAGGTCCAGCTTGTTCTTCTTCTTCAGATGATGAATCACTATCTTGTAGATTCTCTTGTTGTTGAGATGTGTGATCATCTTCAGCAGGATGCTCCACCTGAATTGATATCTCTTCATTCTCTTTAGCACCATCAAGTTCTTCCTTAGAGCTTGTTGAAGTATAAGCCATCACATTCTCATTAAACTTTACATCTCTACTTGTGATTATCTTCTGATTTCCCTTCTCTAGACACCACAATCTGTAGCCCTTTATCCCATCTGGATATCCAAGAAATACACATCTTAGAGCTCTTGCATCTAACTTGTCTTGCTTGACATGGACAAAAGCAAGACAACCAAACACCCTTAAACCTTCATAACTTGGTTTCTGTCCACTCCACACCTCTTCAGGTGTTTTGAACCCAATCACTGATGAGGGTGACCTGTTAATGAGATAACATGCTGTAGCAATGGTTTCTCCCCAAAATACCTTTGGTAACCCAGCATCCAACAACATACACCTTACTCTTTCAAGAAGAGTCCTATTGAACCTTTCAGCAACCCCATTCTGTTGAGGATTCATTGGGACAGTCCTATGTCTCTTGATTCCTCTTTCTTCGCAGAAGTTTGTGAACTCAGTGGAGAGGTATTCCAATCCATTATCAGTCCTAAGGTGCTTCAGCTTCTTCCCTTTGACATTTTCCAGTTGAATCAACCATGTTTTAAACTTATGAAAAGCATCACTCTTATTCTTCATCAACATGATCCACACCTTTCTACTGTAATCATCAATCAAAGACATGAAATACCTTGCTCCACCATGAGTCTCTGTCCTTGCAGGACCCCATATGTCAGAGTGGACATAATCTAATGGCTCTTGAGTTGTGTGAACACCCTTTCCATAGGGCAGCTTCTTGGACTTGCCCAAAGCACACTGATCACAAAACTCCAGGTTTTGATTTCCCATGTTTCCAATTACACCACTTCTTGACAATTCCTTCAATCCTTTCTTTCCTATGTGTCCAAGCCTCTTGTGCCATTTAACAAGCTCAGAACTGCTCAAGACCATATCAACACTCCCAACAACAGGTGAACCAATCAAGATAAACAACCCATTATGCTGTCTACCTTTAATCACCACTTTATCATGTTTAGTGATATGCAAGAAGCCATCCACTGAGCTAAACTGACAACCACTAGTTACCAAAGAACCAAGAGATAGAAGATTTCTTTTAAGGCCAGGAATATATCTTACATTTGAGATGATTCTGACCACACCATCAAACATTCTTATGCTCACTGATCCAATCCCTTTGACCTTGCATGATTGGTCATTGCCCAGGAGAACATTTCCACCATCTTCTCTCTTCAATTCATCAAACCATGACTGATGTGGACACATATGAAAGGAGCAGCCTGTGTCCAGGACCCATTCTTTCACCATTCTTGATTCAGTAACATTCAATACCTCTGGAGGATCTTCTTGAAGGTCAATGGCAGCAGCTTCTGCCCCTTGGTTTCCACCTTTCTTGTTCCTTTTAGGACAATCCTTCTTCAAGTGACCAGGCTGCTTGCACTTGAAGCATTTCCTCTTCTCAACCCATTCACTTCCCTTCTTTGGATTAGAATCTCCTGCTTTGAAGTCCTTAGAATTCTGTCCCTTCTTCCCTTGCCAAGGTTTCTTGAATTTAACATTCAAACCTTCTCCAGATTGCACCATGCCTTTATCACCTTGAGTCTGGAAGCATTTAGACCTCAGAGCCTTCACTATCCCATCATAAGATAGCTGCTCATCTCTCCCATACATCAAGGCATCCTTAAAGCTTTCCATGGATTTTGGAAGAATGTTTAACACCATCAATGCTTTATCATCCTCCTCCACTTTCACATCCAGGTCTTCCAATTCCTCAACCATCTTAATAAACTCATCAAGCTGGTCAGAAATTACCTTATCTTCAGTGATCTTGAAGGCCAACATCTTCTGCTTTAAGAACAGCTTGTTGGAAACTGACTTAGATTGATACAAATCTTCCAACCTCTTCCATGCTTCTAAGGAACTCTTGCATCTTGAGACCTCTCTTAGCGGTTTATCACCCAAACACAGAAAGATAAGACTGAGGGCCTTCTTATCCACGGATACAAACTTGGGTTTCTCACTGTCTTCCCAAGAATCAAGAGGTATCAACGCAAGATCAAGGCCATTGTGAACCAAAACTGCATTCATCTTGATCTTCCATAGTGTGAAGTCATTTCTCCCTGTAAACTTCTCAAAGTCCATCTTCATACCAGCCATTCCTTCCCTTCTTCAAGCTGTGAGAGTTGATTCCCACAGACGGCGCCACTTGTTAGTGAAAAATAACTCTTGCACACACAACACCAAAGAACTTGAAAACGTATGAAGAAACTCTTTATGTTCGGCAAGAGTTGTTTTTCACTAACATAAGGCCTTCCATTCTATTCTATCATAAGCTTTTTGCAAGTCAACCTTCATGATCATCTTACCATGCTTGCTTTTATTATTCAGTTCATGGACCATTTCTTGAGCCAGAATTATATTGTCAGCTATGCCCCTTGAGGGAACAAATCCAAATTGAGCTGAAGGTATTAATTTAGGAAGGAGATGTGCTAACCTACTATTTACCAGTTTAGTTAAAATCTTATTAGTAACATTACAAAGACTAATGGGCCTAAATTCAAACCAAACAATAGGATGATTCTTCTTAGGGATGAGAGCTATTGAAGTGCATGTGAAGCTTCTGGGCATAGGAACACCCAAGAAGAATTCCATAGCAGCTTCTAAAAGATCATCCTTAATAATCTTCCAACAAGATTGATGAAAATAGGTGGAAAACCCATCAGGGCCTGCCATACTATCTTTATCTATGGCCTGAATTGTCTCATACAGTTCATTGAGAGTAGGAGGGTGACATAACATATGAAAATCAGCTTCCTCAACTAATGGCTTGATTGTACTGAATACAGCACTATCCAACTCAATAGTCTCAGCAGTGAACATTTTTTCAAAGAAGGATACAACAGATTTATTTAGTTGTTCGGATTCTCTTATTGTTGAATCACCCTCCCTGATCTCATTTATTTTGTTCTTAAATTGTTTCTTTTTAACTAAAGCATAGAAGTAGGCAGAATTCTTTTCTCCTTCCTTAAGCAATTTGCAGGCAGATTTTTGTTTCCAAAAAGACTCTTCTAGAGCAAGAGCATGAATAAGCTTTGCCTGTTTTTGTTTTAAAGAGTTCAATTGAATATCAGTAGGATCATGTAAATACACTTCCTCCTGTTGGACCAAAAAATTTTCAGCTTGTTCCACCCTATCAAATATATTGCCAAACACTTCTTTATTCCAAGTTTTTAGACATTGTTTCAATCTATAAAGCTTCTGTTAGAGCTTAATCATACCTTTCAGCTCAACTGGGAGTACCCAAGAGTCCTCCATAGTTTTCAGAAAAGTATGATGGCTCACCCAAGCATTTAAAAAATGAAAGGATGATTTGGCAACATATTTAACAGAAGAAAAGGTCATCAAGATAGGACAATGATCTGAAGGTCCTTTATTAAGGTGTTTCACAATAAACTGATTAAACATATTAGCCCATTTAACAGAAACAAGGCTCTATCCAGTCTTTCAAACACATGGTTTGCATGCCATGTGTAAGGAAGACCAGAATAGCCAGCATCCTCTAAACCAGCATCACATAAAGCTTTATTAAAGTCATCCATGGATTTCAGTTTTAAAGCACCCCCTCCTTTTTTCTCATCAACAGATAAAATAGTGTTAAAATCCCCACTAACTAACCATGGGTCATGACTATGGTTAAAAGTTAACCGGTTATCCCATAATTCCAATCTCACCACCCTAGAACATGAAGCATACACAAAAGAGCAGAAGAATTTACAGTCCAAGATAGGATTATACACAGCCACATCAATCAGTTGATCAGAGGAAAAACACACCTCAATTTCAATGGGATCATTCCACAAAACCCAAATTTTACCATTTTTGGTAGCCACGACATTTTTAAATCCAATAGTATGCACAAAAAAAAGGATCAATTTCAGAAGTTTTTGTTTCCAAAACAGCACAGATATCAGGACACTTTTTCTTAACCAAATTCCTCAAGTATGATCTAGTTTTCTTTTCCCTAATCCTCTAATATTCCAAGTGAGCACTTTCATTGTGAAGTAGGAACATTACCTTTGGAGAGATTCCCCCCTTTCCTTATTTGCATCACAAGGGGAGAGTTTGTTTTCTTTTTCCTTTTCCTGTATTTTTTCTTACTTTTGATTTTCCTCTGAGCTGTATCCGTCCCTTCATCCAATGAGAAGGTTGCCCCTTCCTCTTCCAGTTCATCTTCTACCATCTCCTGCAATGGGGACATGTGCACAACTGAGTGAGTCTCATCAAGAGAGCTATCTTGACTTTCAAAAATACATTTATCATCATCCTTTTGTAAAAGATAGTTTAGAAAAAGAATTTTCATGCACAAGTATTTCATTTATAAATTCAGCTTCTTCCTCTTTATCCCCCTCAGTTATATTATTCTCCAGACCTTCCTTACATTTGGAGGACTCTCCAATATTGTAAGTAGATTGGTTTAACTATTGGAAAACTTGGGGAATGGAGGCAACACCTTTCCCCTTATCCAGAGGATTACTTACTGGTAAATTTTCTTTGCCAACAATCTCCTCTACTCTACCAAGATTAGGGCTACCACAATCCACTCCCACCCCAGGATCATTTTTATCATGATTGTCCACATCATTGGGGTTATTTTGACCTACCTCCTTTGGCATCCACCTCTTTTCAAAGGTTTTCTGCACAAAGGACTGCTTATCTATCCCAGTTTTAGCAGCTAGTTTTTTCTTATACTCTTCATTAAAACATTCAACAGAAATATGACTAAGATGTTTACACTTAAAACAGTAATTAGGAACTTTATCAAACAGAACTTTCTGTGTAATCAAGGACTCCCCACACCCAATGTACATTTCCTCTGGTCTAGGTTTAGTGAGGTCCAGCTCTACACAAACCCTCGCCACACTTGGCCAGAATCGGTCAGCAGTGGCCTCATCAATCCTCAAAGGGTTACCAATTAAGGAAGCAATGCGATATAAAGCTTTTTTGTCAAACAAATGTAATGGTAACTCCGGAAACGAGATCCAGACAGGCACAATTGGGGATTCAGTTTTAGTATCGAAATCTTTTGACCACTTAAACACTCTCATGGGAAAGCCCCTAACATGCACAATTTGTTTCGCCCAAAAACGTTGATAATCATCCTCGTTACTGAATTTTATCATGACATGCTTGATGTTAATAGCACCAATAAATATTGATCCAATAAAACCAAACCCTGACAAGTTAGATCTAATATTTTTAAAGACGGGACTTCCCTGAGAAAATTTCTCGATGAGCACGTATTTGCATTGCATCGCCAGCACATCTGTTTCCTGATCTGTGAATTGAATGATGGGAACTCCTCTATAGATCCCAGTACTGCCAAATCCTTCAGCCGAGGCTGCGTCGAAGAGTTTCTTCACAGTGCGTCCTTCGATCATCTTCGCCGCTGCTTGAGATACAGCTAAAAAGGAAACAGGTTCTTTTGGAGCAGCAGATTTAGTTCCCCACAGATCCGCGATGGGGAGATGAGAAAAATCCCCTCCATCGACGGCAGTCGCGAGCGAGAAGCTCGCTGGCGCCGCCATAGGCAGGCAGCGCAAGGGTTAGCGTAGCGGTGAAGTAGGGTTTCTAGAGTGAGAAAGTTAGAGAGAAGGCAGAGAGTTTTTCCGTTTACTTGGTAATAAATCTTTTGGAATCAGTAAAATTAATATTGGTAAATCATGAAATATCAGGAACTATTAGTGGATATCGGGAAATAACAATGAATGTTGAAAAATATCGATAGATATAAAAAATATCAAGAAAATATTGGTAGATATAAAAATGAATGTCGAAAAATATCGATAGATATAAAAGATGTTGAACATATAAAGGATATTTGAAAAATATCAAGAAATATCAATGAATATTGGAAAAGATCTATGGGTGTCGAGAAATATTAAGGAAATATCGGTGAATACCAAAAATGTCAGAAAAATATCAAGAAAATATCCGAAAATATCTAAAAATATTGAAAAAAATGATACCTTATAATTTTAGTGTGTGATCTGCTACAATTAAGAAAAAATAATAATTATAATTATATAAATGTAGACTATATTATGTGTAGAACTCATAAGACTATTCTAATTTTGCATAAGGTTAATTTAAGTTATTTTTGCAATACTAGATAACAACTATATACACTATATTATTTATATATATAATATGTATATATATTTTATATATTTATGGCATTCTCTAAAAAAAATTGGGTAAATTTTAAATTTTTTAATAAATTTAAAATGTCCCAATAATTTACCAACATCAACATTTATTGATATATCTATCTATATTTTTGTGAAGTTAAGATACCAATATTTTCATCCTTGGGCCCGCAAATTAGATCCTTTGGAAAGTCCATTCCTACCTGTTTGAAGATCCAACTTTTTATTGGAAAGAAAAAGTTGAATTATATATAGAAGACACGTCGAACAATCTTTTATTTAGTACTTTCTCCATCATAAAAGAGTATTGTTTAAAAAAATTATTGTCCCAAATAAAATTCATGTTACGTTTTCTTAGTCTAAGTATGAAACTTGAAATATTTATTTCACAATATATATGATTGAATATGTAAAATAAAATAAAATAAGTCGTGTAATTGAAGATTGATAGTTTTTGAAGAGTTGTATATTTATTAAATTGGACAAGAAAAATGTACATTTGTAAATATGACTCTATTTATGGAACAGAGAAAGTATTAAGTGTAGGCAAAAACTTGAGTGCATAAGATGCACCATAGTGTTATTGTACACCTTGTGGGCCCCACCTGTATTTTTTACCCACCAATTTTACCTCCGTTTTTTTTAACTTTTTTACGTTTATTTTTAAAGAATTTACCGTCATATATATAGCGGTTCTCTCTCTCTCTCTATCTTCGTTTTCTCTCTCTAACCTCTTGTGATTTCGCGAGTTTGGCTGTGGAATTTCGTCTGTGGATTTTCTATCAGTAATCTTCTGTGTTTTGCTGCTGCTCGAGTTCGTAAGGTATTTTTATGGTGGTTTTTCGAGTTTTTTTTCTGGATTCTTCTTCTCTGTTCTTCTGTGTTGATAATTTGTTATTTTCGAACATGCTCTGTTGATATGATTTAATGTACACAGTACATGTTAATAAACGGTACAGTATATGTTAATAAACAGTATAATATACATAGTTGTTTGATGCAGTATATGTGTTTTATACATCAATTTGTTTTATAGTTACAGTATATATTTGTAAACAGTACAGTATATATATGTATGTGATGTAGTATGTGTTGATAATTTGTTATTTTCGAACATGCTCTTTTGATATGATTTAATATACACAGTACATGTTAATAAGCGGCAAAGTATATATTAATAAACGGTACAATATACATAGTTGTTTGATGCAGTATATGTTTTTTATACATCAATCTGTTTTACAGTTACAGTATATATTTGTAAACAGTACGGTATATATATGTATGTGATGTAGTATGTGTTGATAATTTGTTATTTTCGAACATGTTCAGTTGATATGATTTAATATACACAGTACATGTTAATAAACGCTATAATATATGTGAATAAACGATACAGTATACATAGTTGTTTGATGCAGTATATGTTTTTTATACAGCAATTGAAGTATATTGCATTGTTCTATCATTATAAGCTTCAGTATCCATATCTACAAGAAATCATAAAACAAACCTCTTAAAAACATTTTCGAATTTGTAATGAAAACAGAATTGTAATGTTCAAATAATGAAAGCAAAATCATTAATAGCTCATGTTCATGATTTTTTCGAAGCCAATTGATAATTACTATGATTTATTTTTTGCAGATTTTGGCTGAAATCTCTTTATGCAAAAATTGACAGAGGATCAATGACAGTATGTTGATGAAGATCGACGAAATCGACCTGAGGAACTGGTTAATGAAGATAGCGGTGATAATCGCGCTGTTTGATGAAGAAGATGAGGGTTTTGCCTTTGACTTAAATCAGAAATTTACTTATTTATTTTTACTTAGTGGGTAAAGAATTATAAGTGGGGTCCACAAAGTGTACAATAACACTAATGTGCATCTTATGCACATGAGTGTCACTCTTAAGTGTAATGACTGACATCAACTAAAAGAAAGGGTTCTACATACACAATTTTTAAAGAAAAAAGAAAAAGTAAAAGGAAGATACGAAAGACATGCGAAGGTAAGAGGAAAAATAGAGGTGGGGTGGGAAAAAGGGGAGATGATGAGGGTGTCAGTAGAGTGGAATGACAAAGGGGAGGGTCAACTAATAAATTAAACACCATAAATACCTATATATATATGTGTGTGTGTGTATGTATGTATGTATGTATATATATATATATATGTATGTATTTTACACCCTGATTGGAGATGGATTTTGTAGAATTTGATCTCTGATTTATAACTCTAACAGTGATATCCAAAGAAATATAATTAATAATGAAATAGTAATAAGATAACATATGTTACAATATCACAGTAGAGAGAGGGTGATCTTTGTAGTCGTCGCATTCCCACTTTACGCCGTTGATTTACCTGCAAAATAGTCCCCCAGTGGATAATTCGGTGGAGGACCCTTCGAAGATTAAGTCAGACAAGAGCAAGAAATCCAACTAATAATGCAGTATTTAGTTTTACTTTTTTCTGTTTTTTTGTATTCGTGTATGTAGGTTTGAAAAGAGAACCTATATATATAGTACCTTCACTCACAAAAGGAAAAATTAGCAGAGCTTTAAAAAACCCTAGAGGGATGGGCTCGTCCCCTAGAGGCCCACTAAGGCCCAGTTCCAGTTAGGCCTAGCCCAAACTTCCGCTCGTGCATCTCTCCGAGCTGTCCTCGTCATCGTGTAAGCTGAGTTTTGTCTTGTCTCATGAGACTCCTTGTGTCCTAAAATGTTCCGCTATGCCGGATACCTTCTTAGAGCATCAGGGCGGTCCCGTCATAGCACGCTGAGGTTGAAGCACCCTCCTCCTCTGGGTTGGAAACGGCCCCTTCATGTTGCTTCTTGTCAGTGCTGTACCTTTTATTCCCGCAATATATATGTATGTATTTTACATTCTGATTGGAGATGGATTTTGTAGAATTTTATGACCTGAGTTACAAAATACTCTACCAATTGAGTTATAATCAATTTCTAGAAATTGTTGAGATCGTTCTATTTCAAAATTTTAATATCTTTTTTATTAAATGAAGTAAAAAAATAAAAATAAAAACTAGTTTTACAAATTAGTTATATATGATTGAATAAGTTAAAAAAAAAAAAAAAAAAAAGTTCGTATGAGTGTAAACAGTTTTAAGTTTTTCAATAGATTCATCATGAGACAGAGGTGGTAAATAACACAGCTATAAATTTGAACGCGGTGGATATGTATGCATTATGGTAATGTTCTAAATAAAAATCATAAAAGTTCATTTTAATAATCAAGTTATTGGCATTTGAGCAAAATAATAAGGTGCATGAGTAAGTAAAATATCTGATAATAGAAGACCGCTTGTTAACAAATAAATCTATATATATATATAAAAGTAAAATGAGGGTTATTATTGTAAATTATCTTTTCCCGCTTAAAATATATCTTTAATGAATTCTTAATTTCTTCTAAAATATTAATTATATTTTACCTTTAAATTAATACAATATTAAGTATTACCTTCCTTAATAAATGAATATATACTTTGTTAAATTAAAAATAAAAGTTAATGTATAATTTAATGATTGACTAATTAATTAAATTATTATACAAATATTAATTTATTGCAATTAATCATGGGACTAAGACTTTCACTTTTATTTATATATGATAATTAATCTTGAAATTGTTTTTTATTACATATTCATGTTTTCTATTTATTAATATTATTTCGTTATAAATAATAATTACACTTTGCAATCTAAACTATGAGATTTTACATATGCTACAATCTATATTTCTATTTAAAAAATAAAATTAACATGCTTGAGCAAACTAGGTTTTTTAGAGTTCTCAATATAAACAATACTTTGTTGCATTTTTTCATATTTTGCAACCTAAGCAAAATATACAGACATATATATTAGTTGTATATTTAAATAAATTTCAACATATACATATACTATTAAGATATATTGAAGAATTCATATGCTTTATTTTATTAGTCCAACTATAGAATAATCATTGAATTTTATTTTATTAATATCAAGATTTATTTAAAATCTAAAAGTTTTTGAGTATATTAAACCACCATGTAAAATATTAAAACTTGAAAATTAATTTTTCTTAAAATAAAGTAAATAGTTATAGTTAAAATTTGAAAAATTATTTGGATAAATCAAAATATTTAAAAATATTGAAAAAAATAAAAGAAAACACTAATTTTCTTATAATACAATTCAATTTATTTTATTTGATATATTTTGGTGTGTTGTGTGATATTTATGTTTTGTGTTTGTTTTAATATTCATTTTCAATTAAGTTATTCCGGGTTCGCATAGGTTAAGGTGGATACACACACACACACACTAAATATATGTTTGGGTTTCAATATTAGAAGATATTCTTAAAAGTAGATATAATTTATTTTTTAAAATGAATATTTTATCTTAATGTAAATTTATAAAATAATATATTTATAAAATGTAAGTTATATTAAATCCATAAATCACTTGGGAGAAATTGATATTTACATTATTTATATTTTGGGTTTATATCATTTTGCAACATGTCGTATGCGCAATTTTTCAGCTTTTTTTTTTTTTTCATTCACAACCTGAACTATACGTTTTTTCACGTTTGCAACCTCTGCCAGCAATTTAAGTGCGAAAAATAAAAGAATATTAGAAAATATTTAAAAATCTAAAAAATATTTTTTAAATTCTAAACTTCATTTAAAATACCAGAAAATTAACTTAAACATGTTGAAAATATATTAAAGAATTGAGTTTTTTTATAAAAAAAGTTGAAATAAAATCATTTTAAGCAAGAAAAATAAAAAAAAATTATTATTATTTTAAAACCATAAAACTATTATAAATTTATGAAAATTATCTTTTAAACTCTAAAAATTTATTTAAACTATTTGAAAGTTATCTTGAAAAATTATTTTAAAATCTATAAAATTTCGTTTAAGACATGTGGAAGTATCTATGAAAAGTCAAATTTTATGATATAAGTATCTTTTTAATTAATTTTTTGAAAAAATAAATCCTTTTATAAATATTTAAAGTTATTTGAAGTAATATCAAAATTATTCGACTTTTTTATGAAAGTTGATATTTTATTAAAATAATTTATACATTTTTCAGTAAAGTTTATGATATTTAAAATAATTTTTTAGAATTTGAAAATAAATATTGTATTTTCTAAACATTTTAATTATTTTTAAATATTATTTTTTCTCTCCGAAAATTGTTATCAAAGGTTGCAAAGGTAGAAGCGTAAAGTTCAGGTTGATCGTAAAACAGGAAAAAATAAATATTCAAATATTTTTTTAGTTAGAATATAATAAATCTATTTTTTATATTATATAATATTATATTTAATTTAATAAGATAATTACTTTTTAAATAAATTTCGCGATACTAGTTAATGGAAAAGAAAAGGAATCGAGTAACGTGTTGAATTCAAGTTGGGCCTTCACATCCCGAACTTAGGTTTCCTATTCTATTTATGTTTCTTATTTGTTATTGGCAAAAATTTGGGTGTATATGATGCACAATAGTGTTTAATGTATACCCGAATTCAAAATTGTCCGCAACCCGCATCAACTTTTTTTTCTTTCTTTTCCTTACAGTAGACTTATTGTGTTCTTCCAATAAACTTATTATGTTCTTATATTATAGTAATTTTGTACTTAGAGTACACTCATTATGTTCTTACAGTAGACTTAGTATAGTACAGTATACTTATTGTGTTCTTGCAGTATAAATTTTTTTTAAAAAAAAGCACCCGATTTGCGAACGCGATTTTTTTATAGATCATATTTCAATGATTTTTTAGAATTTATGTGTGAAATTATAATAATGTACAATAAATTTATTATACATCGCATGCACACGAATGTTACTTTTTCTTATTTTCTATTAATTAAAAGTTAAGTGTATTGCAGTGATGAGAACTACCACTCTGACTAATTCCACAGTGATGATAATTTCTCATCTCTGAGCATACTTTTATTTAAATAATTTTTATTAAATTTTGCAGAAATGGGTGATGCTTATGTGGATGCACTTTTATTTTATTTTAATTTTTCAAACAACATTATTCTTTTGTTTGAAGGCCGTATCAGTAATTGGTCCATTCAAGTGTTCTCGGAGGCCCAGTGTTAGCTTCTGGGCTGGTTTGCACGGGAAAACTACTCAGCGCCCACTCAAAAGGTGCGGACTATTCACAACCCACGACATTTCTTAATACAGTCCACCTACTTAAGTAATAAGAAATATATATTTAAAAGTCTAAAATACCATTACTAACAATAATATTTATTTATTAAAAGAACAACTTAATTGATTAATAATAAGACTAAATAACTTGTGTCTTAGATATCTCTCTTTAAATCTCCTCCACTTTCGTCACCATCAAATCCCGAACGATAATCCATCATCCCCCCAACTCGCGAACATGATCCGACGAAGATTGGGAAGAAGATTATGAATTTTGTTCCATGAAAAACAAATTGAGTATGATGAACAAATTCTTCTATTCCTCCCTTCACTTTCATCACTGTCAAATGTTGAAAGTGTTATGGTGTGAAGGTAGTTCAGATGGGGAAAAATGATAGAGCAACACTTTTATATCTAATTTTTTCACAGGAAGAAGGTATGGTAATTGAGTGGCACAATGTTGATGCAGACACAATTGCAGCTGGAAAAACGTGAATGGGGGAGAGAGAGATTAGTGGTTTTGGGATCGAAAAATCAGTTCTAAGGGGGAGATCAAAGAACGTACCCCGCTGATCTATACTCGTATATGATATGTTTTTTGCAATCTCCGTTGGAAAAATTCTTTTGTTTCGATTTCTAATAGGAAGATAAGGATGAGGTAGGAGATGGTCTAGAGGGAGGCGGGCATGTGGGGTGATCTTCACTTGTTCGACGCCGATTCTTAATTATTGTTGCCCTCTTCAATCTTGATGGAGTTCATTAATGTTTTATTTTGTTTTGTTTTTTTCTTTTTTTTTAGGAGGGTAAAATTGAAATAAAGTGGGTTCATTAAGAAATTAAATTTATTTTTAAAATAAAAGTGGGTTACGTTGAGGAGTAGATTGTATTAAGAAAATTAGTTGGCTGCAAATAGTCGCCGTCTTACATAAATTTGTTTTGAACAACTTATAAGATGTTTGAAATAAGTTTAGTCAAATGCCCTCTTCATCGAAGAGGGAGGTAGGAGAAGATGAATAATATCTAAATAAGTGAGACGTTAGAGAGCACAGAGCACATATATAAGGACAATACTAGAGAGGGTCGCTAATTTATTTTATGTTGAACACCACGGTCTGTGATATGGGGGAAAGCCGCTTAATGATGCGATTTTAAACTGGACAACACCATTCATGCAATTTAATACCGCTCCTAAAGAGCTTATTTCAATAGCTTAAAAGTTAGCCCAATAAATTTAAAAAGCTTATAAGCTATTAAACATTTTATAATATGTTTTAAACAACTTATAGAAATATTTTGTTAGAAAATTACTAAAAAGACAATGAAAATGCATAATATTTTAAATATAAATACAGAAAAAAGCGAGGGCAAATATTATGTTATTAATTAATAAATTAATTCTTTGAGTAAAACTGAAGCATATATTTCATATTCCTTTTTTTTATTTTTTGTTATTTCAGCTGTAGATTAATAAAGTCGAGTAATATTTGTAAAGGATTAGATTTAAAGAAGTTCTATCAATTTATTTGTACCCACATATAAAGTATTTTTCAGGAGTCCAAATAAAATAACTTTTTAATTAATATTCTGGAGTCACTCCAAGAAGAAAAACATATGAATAGGATATGTAGTTTTCTCTACTTCCAGCGAACTCCAATTTTCTTTAATTTTGATCAATAATACTTTATAAACCTTTAATTCTCATTTATGCATCTTTATTGGTGTGCTGATTTAACATGTCAAATCGTATTTACTCATGAATTATTATTATTATTTAAAGGATATTGTAAGCAGTTACTAAAAATATTTTTGTAACTACTTTTCATTTGTTGTAACTACATTTTGTAATGGTAAAAAGTCTTGTTTCTAGTAATGTCAGCACATGCGACTTTGCTAAAGTATAAAAATTCTCAGTGCATTTTTTCCGTCTGCAAAGAGGGGGCAGTGTTTTAGTCTGCAAAGAGGGGGCAATGGCTTTAAAGATTGCAGGGAGAGGTAAGAGATGGCAGTGGGTTGTCCATCACTTTGAATTTTTTTTAGCTTTTAACCATGCATGCCGGATATTTTTTCTTTATATAGGACATATACTTCTTCTCCTTACTTCACAACAAATTTGCTCTCCAAAATTTATACAGAATGGAAGCTCACAAAATTTTCTCTCCTCACAAAATTTTCTTTCCATCCGTATATATCACTTGATACAACAAGAAAGACTTCAAGTATCATTTTTTTTGGATCAGACGACTCACATGAAATTGGCGATACTTTATAAAGGTACAAATTTTTATATTTAATTTTTTTCCATAAATTATATTATAATTTTCGTTTGATTTACTGGACTTAATATTTTCTGTAATTATTCTATAGATGACACAATATAAATAGAACTAATGCTATTTTTCTAATTATTATGAAGACTGTCACAGTCTGTTTGACCAAAAATTACTGGACACAGTGTTGCCCCTCGTTCGGCCCTACATTAGGCTTATAGATACAACTGTAATGTACCGTCATTAAGGTATCAAAATTCTACATGTAATTCTATTTTTTTTCAATGAATGTGGATTGTATATGACCCATTAGAAATGACTTCATTATTTTTTTATTGTGAATAATTGTGTATAGATATATCCAATGCATGAATAGTAGATTATCATCAAATCTGGTGTGGAAGATAAATATTTTTTATTGTGTCTGTTAGTAATGCAGTTCCTATGCACTTTTTCTTTTTTCTCAGTACATAAATATTTAGTCATTGAAACTTACATGCTACATAAAAGTAATATGTGCTTATAAGTGGACATTAGATACATGGATTGATCTTAAGAGATTACACGTCGATTGATAACTCCTGGCTTAGGTGTGCAAGAGGGATCACAGCCAATGACTAATGCATCTATCGAAACTTTGGTGGGTAAACAATTTCTTATTGACTATATATATATATAAATCCAAAGTTTACAATTCAAAGTCATATATGTTTATTTACAATCTTTATTTTTAGGAAATGATCGCTGAGAGAATGCATCAACTAGCAATCAGGGAGAAGGATTATATGAGGGAGCCGACCAAAAGATCTTTTGAGGAGTTATATCAGGAAGTGATGCATCATTTTCATGATCAACATCCATCCTACCATCAGCCGCAGCCACACGAACAACACCAAATTGTTGGGGTGCCCATGCCATATGACGTAGACCAACAGGGGAGGAGACATAGTATGTCTAACGCACTAATTTCAGATAGAGAGTTGGTGCTACTAACTCGCGTAACCCCCATCCATTTAGGTCTGTGTCAAGCGATCTCCTAGGAACCTCACAATCTACCGTTCATTAGCATCCTGATGTGGATATGCAGTCAAGCTACTATGTGCCTCCAATAGTGAACGAACAAGATTTTGTCATTCCTCGTCGTGATTCATTGCAATTTGATCAGTCTTTCACTTTGCTCTTGGAGTTTGGCCACTACACAACAACTTCCTCAACAACCAAATTTCGCAGGTCATCGAGAACAGTTTAATACATCTCCGATCTCATATTCAAGTCAAACATCATCTTCATCTGGTCGGCCAATATTTAGTTTGAATATCAGCACACTAGATGATGGTCAAACACAACACGCCCAAGACACTGAATTCGATGTCAATATTGAGGAACAAAGAGGGAGAGCTAAACGAAATAGGAAAAAAGCTCGTCGTGGAACTGGCCATGAGCATTAGCACTACTCTTTTCAAGTTAGATGTTATATTTTGGTACTGACTACTTTATGTTTTAAGTTTTTATGATTAACTGAAATATTGAATTTTTAATTTGAAAACGATTTAAACATTGCCTATGCTCGAGACATCTTAAACAAAAAAAAAAAAAAAAAAATTATTAAACGACAAGTGCGACTCTAATTAAACAAAAAAAAAAGAAAAAATTATTAAATGGCAAGTGCGGCTCTAATTAAAAAACTTTCTTTAAAAAAGAAAAGTATAACAAATTTCGATTTTAAAAAAAAAAAAATAGAAAGTTGGCCCTGCCAGGGGTAATTTTTTTTTAAAAAAAATAGAAAGTCGCCTCTGGGCTCTCCCAAAGGCGACTATGAACATGACTCTGACAATTTTTCAGAGTAGCCTATGCGACAGGCGACTTAATTTATAATTTTAAATCCTAAGAAAATATGCTTATTTTTTTAATATCCTGATGAACAGTACAATACATGGTTAAATTTGCCGAGGTTCAAGTTTGAAAGAAACAAATTAATTTGATCATATTTCCTTATATATGGATAAGGTCCTTTTAGAAGATACACATTAATTTTGAGCAAAAAAATGAAACGCTAGGAAAGAAGTAATCTGATATCGGATCTGAGAAGTCCTGCCGAAAAGCCTCCGGGATATTAACCCACTCAGTAATAACACAATCGAGCCAATTGTCCAACCAAAATACAATATTAGAATGAAAGTCGACACCCATCTAAATTCAGTATAAAGTTTGGACAAAAGATGATGTGTGTCTCCAATACAATGCGACATAGTACGATCGAGGACGACCGACATCATAGAACCAGTGACTCCGAAGAAAATCCATGCCCAGAGAAGTCGAATTCAAAATATCTCGGACAAAGCGCAAAAGGAAAGCTTCATTGGCCAAAAGAAACTGAAAAAAAAAAAAAAAAAAATGGCATGAGAGCGGTAACAAAAATACTGAATAAAGATAATATAATTTTTCTTTTTACCGGCGGGGTAGGGGAGTGTGGGAGTTGGTGGGGGTTGATAGGGGTAGAGGACATTAAGAAAAAAAATTGAACGAAAATATTAGAATTTTTCTTATTACCGAGGGGTGGGGGATGGTGGGAGTTGGTAGGGGTGGAGGACAGTAAGAAAAAAAATTTAACGAAAATAATACTCCCTTCGTCCCGGCCTAATTGTCCTACTTGCCTTATTTGTTTGTCCCAAGCTAATTGTCCTACCCCATAAATGACAAATTCTCCCACAATCTTCACCATCAAAATCTCCACATTCAATCTCCACCTTTGAAAAAGTCAAAGATTCCACAAAATCTGTTTTTTCTTAGTCTCCGTGCCAGGCCAAGGTAGGACAATTAGCTTGGGACGGAGGGAGTATAATTTTTCTTTTTACCGGTGGGGTGGGGTGGGGTTTGGTAGGGTTGGAGGGCAATTTTAACAAAATACAGTACTGTTCACGTTGTTATTAAAATTATACGCGTGCTTTTTTGGTATTTAGTAAAGTAAGTGAACTCGCCTGTGCCACAGGCGAGTTCAATTCTGACTGACACCTCAACAGTGATCTCGCCCCTGCCATTTTTAAACTCGCCTATGGTATAGGCGATATACGGTATATGTGCTGTATTCATACCTGAACTCGCCCCTGCCAGGGGCGAGTTCAATTATATATAATTTTTTTTTTTTCGGCCATACGTGAACATGCATGCAAAGAATGATTTTCAAATAATTAATTATTTTTGTGAATAAGAAAATTATAGATAAAAATGAGAATAAAGTCTTCAATAAGAAAATTATCTTTTTTCGGGGCGTGTTATGCATTTTATTTTTTTAATTTAATTGCGTGTTATGGATTATCGTGTGTCTATATATATATTTCTTAGAAAACAATAATGTATTTAATAGACGTTCAATAATTTGACTCGCACCCAACTGTTTTTTTTTTTTTTTTTGAAAGATTAAAATTCGCTTAGTGAAAAATGGTAATATTTAGTTTAGTGATAATCCACAACATAATAATAATAATAATAATAATAATAAAAATTTATCACTAAACTAAATATTACCATTTTTCACTAAGCGAATTTTAATCTTTCAAAAAAAAAAAAAACAGTTGGGTGCGAGTCAAATTATTGAACGTCTATTAAATACATTATTGTTTTCTAAGAAATATATATATAGACACACGATAATCCATAACACGCAATTAAATTAAAAAAAATAAAATGCATAACACGCCCCGAAAAAAGATAATTTTCTTATTGAAGACTTTATTCTCATTTTTATCTATAATTTTCTTATTCACAAAAATAATTAATTATTTGAAAATCATTCTTTGCATGCGTGTTCACGTATGGCCGAAAAAAAAAAAAATTATATATAATTGAACTCGCCCCTGGCAGGGGCGAGTTCAGGTATGAATACATCACATATATCGTATATCGCCTATACCATAGGCGAGTTTAAAAAAAAAAAAAAAAATCGAGATCACTGTTGAGGTGTCAGTCAGAATTGAACTCGCCTGTGGCACAGGCGAGTTCACTTACTTTACTAAATACCAAAAAAGCACGCGTATAATTTTAATAACAACGTGAACAGTACTGTATTTTGTTAAAATTGCCGGGTTGGAGGGCATTAAGAAAAGAAAACTGAAAAAATAGATTTTTATACCCGGGGGAGGGGGCGAAGTTTGAGGATTGGACTTTTGTCATTTGAAATTTTATCTTTTTAATAAAACTCCCGTGCGATGCACGGAAATTTATTTAAAAAGTAATTATTTTATTAAATTAAATATAATATTATTTAATATAAAAAAATAGAATTATTATATTCTAACTAAATGAATATTTGAATAATCATTTTATCTTTTTCACGACCAACTGAACTTTGCAGTTTCCCACCTTTGCAATCTTTGGAAACAATTTTTGGAGAGAAAAGAAACTATTTAAAAATAATAAAAATGTTTAGAAAATACAATATTTATTTTTAAATTCTAAAAAATTATTTAAAATATCATAAACTTAACTGAAAAAATGTAGAAATTATTTTAATAAAAAATTAATTTTCATAAAAAAAAATCGAATAATTTTGATATTACTTCAAATAATTTTAAATATTTTAAAAAAAATTTATTTTTTCAAAAAAATAATTAAAAAGATACTTATATCATAAAATTAGACTTTTCATAGATACTTCCACATGTCTTAAATGAAATTTTAAAAAAATTTAAATAATTTTTCAAGATAACTTTCAAATAGTTTAATTAAATTTTTAGAGTTTAAAAGATAATTTTCAGAAATTTATAATTGTTTTATGATTTAACAAAAAAGTAATAACTTTTTATTTTTCTTGCTTAAAATTTTTTGATTTGAACTTTTTTATAAAGAAAAACTCAAATTTTTAATATATTTTCAACATGTTTAAGTTAATTTTCTGGTATTTTAAATGAAGTTTAGAATTTTAAAAATATTTTTTAGATTTACTAACAATTTATGTTATTAATTTTTTTTTTAATATTCTTTTATTTTTTGCACTTAAATTGCTGGCAGAGGTTGCAAGCGTGAAAAAAAATGTGTAGTTCAGGTTGTGATTGAAAAAAAAAAAAAAAAAAAACTGAAAAACGCGCATGCTACATGTTGCAAAATAATATAAACCCAAAATATAAATGATGTAAATATCAATTTCTCCCAACTCATTTAATATAACTTACATTTTATAAATATAATATTTTATAAAATTTACATTAAGATAAATTATTAAATGTAAAAAATAAATTATATCTACTTTTAAGAATGAATATCTCCTAATATTGAAACCCAAATATATATTTGGTGTGTGTGTGTATCACCTTAACCTATGCGAACACTGCAAATAGCTTAATTGAAAATTAATATTAAAACAAACACAAATACATAAGTATCACACAACACACCAAAATATATCAAATAAAATAAATTGAATTGTATTATAAGAAAATTAGTGTTTTTGTTTATTTTTTTCAAATTTTTTAAATATTTTGATTTATCCAAATAATTTTTCAAATTTTAACTATAACTATTTACTTTAGTTTAAGAAAAAATAATTTTCAAGTTTTAATATTTTACATGGTAGTTTAATATACTCAAATACTTTTTAGATTTTAAATAAATCTTGATATTAATAAAATAAAATTCAATAATTATTCTATAGTTGGATTAACAAAATAAAGCATATGAATTCTTCAATATATCTGAGTAATATATGTATATGTTGAAAATTATTTAAATATACAATTAATATATATATATATATATGTCTGTATATTTTGCTTGGGTTGCAAAATATGGAAAAATGCGACAAAGTATTGTTTATATTGAAAACTCTTAAAAACCTAGTTAGCTCAAGCATGTTAATTTATTTTTTAAATAGAAATATAGATTGTAGTACATATAAAATCTCATAGTTTAGATTGCAAAGTATAATTATTATTTATAAAGAAATAATATTAATAAATAGAAAATATGATTATGTAATAAAAAATAATTTCAAGATTAATTATCATATATAAATATATGTGAAAGTCATAGTCCCATGATTAATTATAACAAATTAATATTTGTAAATACAATAAATTAATTAGTCAATCATTAAATATACATTAATTTTTACTTTTAATTTAATAAAGTATATATTCATTTATTAATGAAGGTAATACTTAATATTGTATTAATTTGAAGAAAAAAATATAATTAATGCCCTAAAAGAAATTAAGAATGCATTAAAGATATATTTTAGGCGGGAAGAAGCAATTTATAATAATAACTCTTATTTTACTTTTATATATATATAGATTATTTTATATTTTTCAGAAAATATAAAATAAAAAAAGAAGCGAAAATATAAAAAGAATACCAAAACTAATAGCGCATGACAGGCACGCGACATTTCCTAAAAAAACTAATACTGGGCCAAAAGACCTACAAGGCAAAAATGGGCACAGTGCCAAAATGATTTTTTTGTCTGCGACAGGTTATAATATTGCAATTTGTACGGTGATTGAATTAGCCAACGGGTTAGATTGAATTGGTCTCCAACTGTGCTATTTCAAGATTGAATTCCAACCAGTAACATCTTCAAATTAATTTCCTCTGACTCTATGGTCTCCCTCTTTCTCTTTTTGCCACCCCTCACCCTATACCTACAGACATATACCTGAGATGGCCCAACTTTTTTTAACTATACTACTCAACTGCACACACTAAAAAAAAAACAGGTATTTGACTACAAAAGTTATTATTAAAAATAATTTATTTTGTAATTATTAGTAGTTACATAAAATATTTTACATAATTTTAATTAAAAGTTGCTACAATATAACAGCTTTTTTTCCAACTACTTGTAATTCCAAATACATTAATAACTATAAAGTGGATGCAAAAACTATATATGGCTACCCTAGACATGTAGTCACCAAAAATATTTTTGTGACCACTTTCTTTTTTTTTTAACTACATTTTGTAGTTGCAAAAAGTCTTTATTCTAGTACTCACATGTCTTGCACATGGATAATAAATTTTCTATTAGCCCTTTGAAAGTTGTTTATTTTTCTTCACAAAATATGATATAATAAGTATATGGCAAGAAACTATACATATTTTGAATATGAACAAACTCCCAAACTTTATTTATACTTAAAAGCTCATCACACGGACAATGGAAGCTACGTTTATGTTAAAATAAAAATTCATTTCGTAGACTATTAAATATATTTTCAATAGAATTTTTTTTATAGCTAAAACTCATATAATATTTTACATAAAAACTAATTTTTAGAAAATATAGAAGTTTGCTTTTGAATTTTAGTTTTCATTTAAACGCAATCCTTATCTTTAATATGTTTTCTTATATTTGGTCAATTGACACTAAAAAAAGCACTAAAAGACATAATATTTTTCTCTTTATCTTGAAACTTATTATACCTTATTCTATCGCAAAATTACTTATTTTATGTTTAGTATTTGTTCAATTGTGAATATATTAACTCTTCATCTAAACTAATACACAACTACTGTTTTGCGTGTTACTTCTTTTTTCTTTTCAAATTTGAAAATCAATTTTAGATTAAACTTTTCATCCTAAAATTATGCGAAAATTAATATTTTATACATCAATACATTCTTTTTTCAATTTTCCCTATTACTTTTCTCCTCAAATTAATTACAGTTATATCATATAGCACGAAGCTCTTCTAGTATATCTAATGTTCTTTTCATTTATAATTTAAATTCATTTCTCATTAATTTGCTTTTATTGTTTTTTTTTTTTAATAATATCCTATATCATTTTCCTTTCATTTGAACCCCTTAGTAAAACATGGCTAAAAGACATTACAAATCAATATGTTCCTCATGTTCCCTTTCATTTTTTTGCCTGAAAAATACACATTCAAGTGACAATTACTTTTTCCTACTCCGAGATGCAATTGTTGATAATCTTCAACATAAAGTAATTAAATAACATACAAAATAAAATTTTACATTTTCTTTTATGAAATCTTATTTACACTTTTCATCCAAAAAAAATAAGGCATGTCTTAAGTAAAAGTTCCTAAAAACAAAACAACTACTCACGTTCCTTCAATTATTTTATTTAGACACACATTATAACGTAGATACTTTATCTCACTTTATTAATCAAGTATCTACTTTATTACTAAAGTTTTATAAATAAATTTGATCTCCTAATTTTCTCTAGTTTTATCTAATACTTAGATCAATTTATTTAAATTGAAAAAGTAAAAATTTACTAAACTATTCACAGTGCCTAAAATGATATAAATAATATCAAATAAATGTTTAAATATATGCTTACAATATATTGCTTGAAAGCTCTTGAGATGTATTTTAATATGAAATTAACTATTATAATTTTTGAAATATTTAAGAAGTTACGACCTATAAGATTGACACTAAACTATACGTTAGGATGATTGAATTTTACAATATTTTTCTTCTCCAACATTTTTTATTTTTTATTTATTAAGGTTATACATAAACGTAACTTAAAAATTAATATCATTAATATCCTTATTGCAATCAATAGAATATTTATTAATTTATAAATTACATTGTTGTCCTTACTGGTCATTAATTATGATATAAGGATGTTTGTCTTACTATATTAACTAGTAATATTCCCGTGATGCACGGAAGTTTATTTAAAAAATAATAATTTTAATAAAACTAAATATAATATTTAAATATGTAATCGTTTTATCCTAATAAAATATATATTTTTAAAATATAAGATAAACATAAATAAAATTATAAGTAATTTAGATATAAGTTTCTCGCATGTCGTATATGAATTTAATATAACTTACTTTATATATATATATATATATATATATATATATATATATATATATTATAGATTAACATTAAGATAAATATTTAATAAAAAAAAAAAAAAAAAAAAAAAAAACCTTTTCAAAATGATCATTTCTTTATCTTTGAAATCCAAACAATTGTGTGCCTGCATCATTCTTCACCTATGTGTATAATATCTTAATCAATTATGAATGTTAAAACAACCATAAATATCTAACTATTAACTCATATTATTAAAAAAAATAAACTGGGTAATGTTATAAGAAATTTATTTTTCTTTAATTTTTTCCATTTTACTTTAAATATTTAACGTATCTAAATAAAGTTTTTAATTCTAACTATAACCATCTCCTTTTAAAAAATCTTATTTGCAAGTTTTAGTACTTTACTTGGTATTTTCGATACACAAAGAATAACAAATTAACAAAATAAAATTCAAAAGTTATTCAATAGTTTGAATAACAAAATAATTAAATAGTTGGAATAACAAAATAAAACATATGAGTGCTCCAATATATCTTAATACTTTCATATGTATGTTGAAAATTTTCAATTAAATTATAAATTTATATTGTAAATAGTAGATTCATTTAAAGATATAGATTGGTTATTGTAGAAAAAATAAATTTGCTTAGGTTGCAAAATGTGAAAAAAGAAAAGAAATGAAGACATAATTGAGATCAGTTAATGTGACTCAGTATTATTTAGGCTGCAAAGTCCAAAAAAGCATATAGTTCTAGTTGGTTAATTTTGCTTATTTAAAAGAAGTTTAGTTGCAACTTGTATGATATCATAGTATAGGTTGCAAATTGTAATTATTTATAGAAAAATAACATTAATATATCTAAAATATAAAAAAATAATAAAAAAATTTCTAAGATTAATTATCACATGTAAAGTTTTATATATATGAGCGAAAATCATAGTTTTGTGATTTATCAACAAAAATAATTATTATATCAAATAAGCATTAGCAAATTCAATAATTTAATAAGTTGATTATAAAAACAAATATTAACTTGAGACAATTTATGTCAGATAAAACAAACTGATTTGTTGTGATTTTAATGAAACAATCAAGTAAAATAATTTGTAAAAGAGAAATATTTGAATGATTTTTAATTGTATTCCAAACCAATACTATATTTTTTGTACAACCCACAATAAACACTGAAATTTTACGTAAATAATCAATGAAAAAATAATATAATATTTTAAATGGAATATCTTATTATTATATATATCTCAAATCAAACATTGTCAAAAGATGATTAATTTGATATAGTATACATAATAAATATATTAGAAAAAAAAAAGATATTTGCTACTTTAGAGAGTAAATAAATTTTGATTCATACCAAATGTGACGACAACTTACCAATCATAGTCTAAAATTTTAGGCTGGAAAGTGTTAATTACAGAATTGTCACTACCGTGGCTTACACACACACACACACATATATATTTTAATTTATAAAATAATTTTTAAATTCTAACTATAGAAAATTAAAAATAACCATAAAGTATATAATAAAAGAAAAAATGATATTTTATTTGGATCATATGTATGTAAAGTTTAATATTTTTCTCATTATGTCCCTGTTTTTATTTTATATTTAACTTTTAATTTTTCTAAATAATCTTTCAAGTTCTAATTATAAATATTTAAATTTTTCTTTATAACATTGAATTTTCATTTGCAACTTTTAAAATTTCATTTGGTGATTCCAAACATACTTAAATATTTTTTATTTAATAAAGTTTTATTTAAAAAAAATAAAATTCAAATTTTTTTAATGATTTGAATAACAAATTAAAGTCTTTGGTTTCTAAAATATTTGAATATTTCCATAATTTATTTGATATAGTAAATTATTTATAGAAATGTTGTAGTCTTCTTATAAATAGTTTATTTATTTGAAGATAAAAATTGACTAATGCGAACAAATTTATTATATTGTTAAGAGTAAAAAAGACATTCAATGTTAATTTGTGCAACCAAGTATAATTTAACTTAGAAAGTGTAAGAATATATAATTAAAGTTTTAGTAAAAGTAAAAAGATTGTCAAATGTAATAAAAGTCATAATTTAGGCTACAAAGAGTAAATTTCCATAAAGGAGTAATTTTAACAAAATACTCGTTATTAAAAATATAAATAGGTAATTAAAAATAATTTCAGTAACTATTTTAATACATAATTATATATATGCTCAAAGTCGTGCTAAGAAGATATTTAGCAGATTTGATGATTTAATAAGTTGATTATAAAATAGATATTGTTGTTTTTGCCTTTGATTTAACTAGTATCATTCCCGTGCGATGCACGGAAGTCTCCTAATGGAGTAATATTTTAATTAAAAAATATTATATAATTAAAAATGTGAACATTTTACACTCGATTGAATAAATATTTCAAATTTAGAACCTCTAATGCCTTATGGATCTCTTTTTTGAAAGAAAAATATCTTAAAGAAAAGCACCCATTTACTGCGGATGTTGGTCCTAATCAATCCCACTTTTGGAAAAGGCTTTTGAACATTCAGCCCTTTACTGATGATAAAATCTTTTGGCGAATTGGAAGGGGTAATATATCCTTTTGGTTTGACAATTGGTGTGATGCCTCTCCTCTATGCCAATTTGTGGATGTGTTTAACTATTTTGATCAGGTGAAAACATATTGGTGTAATGGTAGCTGGAACAGAGATGCATTAAATAATATTTTGCCTATTGCTGTGATTGATGCTTTTAGTCACTTACATATTGATGATAATGCAGATGACACCCCCATTTGAAAACTATCGCCCAGTGGTCTCTTCACTTTTCAGTCCTCTTGGAACTCACTGAGATTGACCAAGCCTTTAGATGCTTGGAAATCAATGATGTGGCCAAAATCTCTCACAAGCTCCCTGTCAATCTTTCTTTGGAGGTTAGTCAATAATTTCTTAGCCTTTGATGATAACCTCAGACATAAGGGATTTTTGGCTACCTCTTGGTGCCACCTATGCCACAATGCATCTGAAGAGCCCAATCATACCCTTATTCACTGTCCTATTTCGTGGCAAATCTGGAGCTATTTTGCTAAAATCTTCTCTATTCTGATCCATCCTCACTCTACTGTTAAAACGTTGATCCAAGCTTGGTTTGCCAAAAAACAAAATCTGAGCATATCTGCACTGTCCTTCCTTGTTTGATCTTTTGGCAAATCTGGTGTGCAAGAAATCTTTCAAAATTCCAAAACCAAATGTCAATAGCCTCACAAATTCAAAAGCAGGTAGTGGATAAGCTAAGATTAATATCTAATGCTAATCTGTTCCCTTTTGGATTTTGGAGAGGTTTTTGGCATGTGGCCGGAAAATGGAAGATCCCTGTGATGATTAAAAAAGAAAAAAAACCTGTTTTGGTTCGTTGGTTACCCCCAAATGATGCATTTTTTAAACTAAACACTGATGGGGCGTCGAAAGGAAATCCCGGCCCATCTGGGGCAGGGGGAATCATAAGAAACGCAAATGCAAAGTTCGTTGCTGGTTTTTACCAATTTTTGGGTATTTCAAACACTATCACAGCTGAATTATCAGCTATAATACAAGGCCTGAAGTTGTGCCTCAAACTGGAAATCTACTCGGTGTGGCTTGAAATTGATTCACTTGTCTTATTTTATATGTTGAGCACGAACAAAAAGGGTCATTGGACCCTTCAAGCATTATTATCAGAATATTCGAGAATGTCACAGGTGATGGAGGTGAGAATCTCGCATATACACCGAGAAGGGAATAAAGCTGCGGATCACCTAGCAAATCTGGCGGTGAAAAGACGAGAAACTGTTGAAATCTCCAATTTAAATGATTGTAATAGTCTTAAAGGTTTTGTCCTTATGGATGGATTAGGACTTCCTAGTTTTAGATTCCCTAAATAGGCTCGTAAATGTTGTGCCTTGATTTCCATTTGTATGCCCAAATTACATTGAGTGTTAATATACAGGTAGGGGATCAGCCTTAATCCCTCCACCATGATGGTGGTTTAACCCAAAAAAAAATAAATAAATAAATAAATAAATATTTCAAAATTTAAGTTATATAGAGTAAAATTATAAATAGCGTAAATATACATTCTTTCATGCAATTTTTGAATTGAATATATACTTATTATTTACAAACAAATTATTGTTATGGAATAACATTAAAATAAATATTAGATATAACAAAAACAATCCATATTCTAAAACTGATTTATTTTCCAAATTCAAACATACATTTAGCCAATCCTTATCATTCTTAACATATCCAAATAACCACATTATAACTCAATTAATTACATATGTGAAAAACAAACACAAAGATAATAACATACAACATGTAAAAAAATAAGATAAGGTAATAAATAAAATTAACCGAATAATTCATAAGATTTTTCTATTTAAATAATTCCATTTTTTTTACTGTTAGAAATAGTCAATTCGTTCATTTTTTCAAAATTTAATTCAAAATATGGATAGCCTAATCCACAATAAAAAACTTAAAATTGAATTCAACTAAAGAAAGGTGAAAATATGATTAACTTGATATATTATATGTAAAAATAAGTTAGAAACAAAATACTTGTTAAAAAAATTGAAAAGTGCTGTTTATAAAGAAACAAACTAATAGAAAATTGATACTACAACAACTTATCTCTAGGGACACATAAATGAATAAAGTTAAGTCCTCGAAAATGTTCAATTTACAATTGGAAGGAAAAGTATTTTTGTTTTCCTTTTACATATTTGGCTCCATATTATTTTACTATACACACACACACACAGAGACATATACCTATTTGTATATTATTAGATATAGATTAATTTATAGAAAAGAATAAAGATAAAGGTAAATGTAATAAATTAGTTGATTAAATTTTTCAAAAAATTGAAATTGTTAAATAATTATTTAGAAAAAATATTTAAAAAATTCTTATTTTCCGTCTAAACATGTTACCAATAAATATCTAGAAAAATTAATCAAGGCAAATAATCAACCAATAAATAACTGTATTTTATTTAATATAGTATCAATTTTTTATATATGTGGTATAGATGTCAGATTAAAGATCGCAAAAAAATGATTAATTTGATATATTATACGTAAAAAATGGTTAAGATACAAAAAGAAAATTGTATATAAAATTTTAGAAAAAAATATTTTTTTTAGAAAAGAAAAGGAAGCAAGAACAAACATATCAAAACTTGTCACTTATACAAATAACCATATGTAGCATAGAACACTTTGATGGAAAAATGCAATTTACAGTTTTAACTGTCTTATATATTTAGGTTTTTGAATATATGTAAATAGTTTTTTAAGTCAAACTATAAACATTTAATTATTTATTTTAAAATTAGATTCTCATTTACAGCTTTTAACATTTTGCTTGGTGATTTAAGATATACTCAAATACTTCTTATTTTTTTAAACAATTCCTAGCATTAACAAAATAAAATCCAAAAGTTACTCAATAATTCCAATACCAATTTAAAGTATGTGAGTTCTTCAAAGTATTTCAATGTTTTCATATTTATTTAGTTTTTTTATTGTTCAAACAAATTCTATATTTTAATTGTAATATTATATTTTTTTTAAAGATAAAAATTGATTAATGCGAATAAATTGCTTAGGTTGCAAAGAATAAAAAATGACATAGTTGAAGAAAATTGGCATGCAAGAAAATATTTTTAGGTTGCAAAGTGTAAGTAATATATAGTTGAGGTTGGTTCACGTAAAAAAAAGATTGAAAAATGTAGGAAATGTCATAATTTATGTTTCAATGGTAAACTTACTTAATATTTTTTTTTTTTTAATAAAATACGCATTATATAAAAATATGAATAAGTATAAAATAATAATCTCAATAGTAATTATAATATTTTAAATATATTTATGTTCAAAGCTCCCGTACTTCCATGACGAATCAAACAAAACATTGGTGTGTGTGTATATATATATATATATATATATATATATATATATATATATATAAAGCAGATGTAATAATTTAATAAATTATTTATAAAATCAAATATAAACGTTTTGCATTTAATTTAATAAAGTAGTATTTTCATCATTTAATCAATTATTTTCTCCCGGGTATAACTTAAATAAACAAAATATTTGAAAATTCATATTAAACTAAATAGATTGATTTGTTGTACTTTACGTGAAAAAAACTCAACTAATATGTTTTATAAGAAAATTATTTTATTAATGTTAATTCCAATTCTTTTTTTGAAATGAATGTTTAATTCCAATCTTGACTCAGGACTATAGGTCAATTTGAAATATAAAAAAAACCCAAATAATTAGTAAATAAATACTTTATTGTTTCAAATCAAATATCTCATTATAACATATGTGATATGGATGTCAAATTGAAGATCGTGAAAAGATGAATAATTTGATATATCATACATAAAAAATAGATTAGATATAAAATAGTTATTTACATTTAAAAAATTAAAAGAAAATTATGAACCTACCAAAATTGACATAAACTTACTTAATTGGTGTATAAAATTAAGGCGGGAAAGGTAAATTGACATAAAAGTCCTTCATTTTACTTATATATATATATAGATAAAGTAGAACTTTCATTACTTAAACAATGAATTTTCTCCCTGACTTAAAAAAAGTATATGTTGGAAAATTCATGTCAAATAAACTAAACTGATTAGTTGTATTTTTATAAAAAGAAATACTCATATTTTTTTATAAAGAAATTATTTTACTAATTTTAGTTACAACTAAAACCAAAATATTATAGTTCAATTCACAATAAACATCAATTATAGTATAAATAATTAACCAACAAACAATTTGTTTATTCAAATTAAATATCTCATTATAATGTATGTGATATGGATGTCGAATCGAAGATAGTGAAAAGATGAATAATTTGATATATTATGCATAAAAATCAGATTAAAAATGAAAAAGTTATTTGTATTTTAGAAAAGTAAAAGAAAGTTATGAACTTACCGAAAATAAGAAAAAATTACCTATTTTTGTCTAAAATTTTTGGAGGAAAAACTAAAATTACATTAATGTCCTCCATTTTGCTTTTATATATATATATATATTTATATATATAGATTTATGAGAAACATCTCATACTTTTATAGATAGGGAATTATGGAGTAATATGAGGAGTTTTTATAGTTAAAGAAGGTAAACTTTGAAGAATTTTCTTTTGGGGGGGTGGGGGAGGGGAGAACTCAATCCATCCTTGTCTAAGTAGGTTTGTTTGTGAGTCTGTGTCTTGGAACCACCGTACGATTTTTATGTATCTTTGTGAAAAACATTGGGTTGTGAATCAAATCGTTAGAGAAAGAGACGCAATTGGTTTTAGGTAGCATATAAATAACGTGTAAATAACAGAGGATAAAGGAAGAAATAAATTGATACTACCTCCGTCCCGGCTATTCTTGCACTGGGAGAATTGACACAAGTATTAAGAAAAGTTACTTTTTGGGATTTTGTTGACTTTTCAAAGGTGAATGAAGGGTGGAGATTGAGGGTGGAAATTTTGAGGGTGTAGATTGTATTATAACTTTCCTTTTTAAAGGATGTGCAAGTTTAGCTAGGACGGACGAAAATAGAAAGTGTGCAAGTTTAGCTGGGACGGAGGGAGTATATCTTTGCTTCTTTAGGTTTATGTTTGAATTGGGGAGTAAAAACATTTCATATAATTTACTAGTTACAATATGATCTCCTTTTTAATAGGTATGCTATACTTCTAGCAATGCGGGATAACATACCCGTACCATTTTATACTGGAATATGAACGACATGTAATTTTTTCACTGTCCTAGTTTCTATTATATTTGCACGAACGCGAAGAGAGAGGGTGAAGATTCTGCTGTTGCAAGCACTAATTGTGATTGTTTTTGTGGGTCTAGCGTTATATCCTCTATTGTACATTACCAATATTGTAGACAGAGAGAAGTTCTTACTACCAGAAATTTGGTTTTTAGTATCAGAAGTTTTATGTTGAAAAAAAATTGACACTGAAAACATTTATTAGTATCAGTTTTTGAATATTCGACACCAACCTAATAAGGCCTAGATTTTTTGTGGAGTGAGTCTTGTGTGTGAACGGTCACACGTGTGACGGAATGCAATTTTACAGAAAATATGGATATTTTTACAGGAAAAAGTGATACTTTTACAAGAAAATGTGATACTTTTACTACATTAATACTTTTACAGATAAAGGTGATACTTTTGCTACAAAAAGTGATATTTTTTTTGTTAAAAAAAAGTGATACTTTTACAGATAAACGTGATACTTTTACCACAAAAGGTGATACTTTTTCCTGTCACTCCGTGTGACCACCGTGTGACGGTCACATATGAGTTTTTGCCTTTTTTGTGTCGGCAATAAAATATTCCGATACTATTTAGTTTTAGCGTCGACATCATTTCTGACACAAAATATTTTTCCGATACTAATTATTTTACCTCCAAAATAAATTCTAAGTTGCGTCAATAATTTTGTGAAATACTATTTTTACTGATACTATTAATGATGGTATCAATAAATTTTCTGATACTAATTTTTTTTTCTTAAACATTTGGTGAGGGAGGGAGGAGGAAATTGGGGGCAAAACTAAACAAATTGGCCTAAATACTAAAACATCAAGACTTTAGAAAAGACAGAATTAATATCTTCAGTAATCAAACAAGGAAAATAAAGAGAAAGGTGAGATACAAGAACAAGAAACAGGGAGACGCGCGATAGGGTTTTCATCATCGTCGCCAAATCCAATCCGGTTTTCTTCTCCGCCTTGATCCGGGCCGGCCAGTGCGTGTTAGAAATTCTCGACTACATCTAATGTATGCAGCGGAATAATAAATCGAGAATTAAGATCGTGATTTATAACTGAATTAAACATTGAGCATAAATTACGCTAAAGTTGGAACAACTTACTTGTGCGTAATTAGTCGGACAGAATTGAGCGATTGATTCACCACTTCAGGTATCCACGCGTATATATCGTCCGCCGCAGGAACTATCCTCGGTACAATTATTCGATAAGTGATCGCTAGGAAATCACTTATCAAATTCTATAGTGCCTCCAATTTTTATCTGATAAAAAATCCTTGATTCTCTACTATAGAGAATATGTATATATAGTACCATATAACCCTAGGTTTATGGGCCTAATATCCATGTCCACTTAATTAATTAATTAGTCTGACTTATTAATTAATAAAACCCACATATCCTAATCTAGTCCATATCTTTCAATCTCCCACTTGGACTAGCATTAGATATAATTCAAAGCACTGACCTTGTACCCTTGAGCGGAACAACAATACACATAAAGTGTGACCCTTCAGGCCCCCATTATCGACGATAATCTAATTAAAGTCTGCACAAAACTCCTAGACTGCGTTTCGCAGCGAACTCGATATATGAAGGACGTTTACGTGAATCTAGTAAACAAACCTTTATATGAAGTTTATGTAATATCCCTTCATTCACGAACCACCTGATTGAGCCTAGGATCTGCCATGTGTCTATCCAAATAGCTCAATCATTTTTCTCATCTTTATTATATGGCACATTCGATCATATTCAATTACTTTAATTGAATATATCTTTTGCATTGGCCAATGACTTTATTGTCAAATAATATAGAGAAATATGAGTGTTCTCTCGAGTTTCAATCGAGGAATGAGTCCCATTCTTGGCTCAACTACCATTTCCATTTGCCTCATGATGAACCCAACACAAGACGTGTCTTATCCTCCTTTGGGAGGCAAGCGTTGTACTTGGTCAAAGTTCATCACTTAACAAACAAAATGAGTATTGACCTCAGGTCAAAGGATCATTACATACTCCACACACTAATAAACCGTAGACACTGAAAACAAACGGTTTAATAATAGGGTATACCAATACTCTCCAAAGTACCCATGTATCCATCACGGATATCTAATATCTCGTAGTCGTGAGACCTACTACATTCTCTGAGAATGTGATGCAGACCACATGTTAACCTATCGCGTGTCATCAATATCCCATTCTTGATGACCATCGGTTATGGCAATTTTAGAATCATACTATATCATATATGTCTCACACCATAAGTGACAGTCATGATTCAAGGGAACAATTATAAGAATAATAACAAACCATCAAAATAATTATTCTAATAAATGCATAAACTCAAAAGACAATCAAAATGTCATAGAATGCGATCGAGAATGAATGTCTCAAATGTAAGGTTTCTAAGACATGCAAACTATAAACTCCCACTGAATCAAGACCAACTACCAACGTGTCTAACACCCAAGCTCTCAAAGTGCTTGTTGTGTCTAGCTATACACAACTGTTTTGTTGAAGGATTAACCAAGTTATCATTAGTGGATACTCTATCTAACTTCACATCTCCCTATCTATTATTCTCCAATCAGATTATATCTACAGGGAATATGTTTATTTATGTTCGTGGCTCTCGGTTCCTTTTGCTAGAGCAACCGCACTTACCGGTGTCACAATACAACGGTATTGCACTGCTGGCACTTGGAACGACACCTAGTTCTTTTACGAACTTTAACAAAGCAACAACCCCCTTTTTGGCAGCTTTAGATTTAGCAATATACTCGGCTTTAGTGCTGGAATCGACAGTTCTACTTTGTTTGGAACTATTCCGATTCACTGCACCACCATTTAGAACGAAAACATATCCAGACAAAGACTTGAAGTCATCATGGTCCGTTGGAAGCCAACATCAGTATACCCAGTGACTGATGACTCTAGCTGCCCACCATAGACTTTAAGAAATATTCTTTAGTCCTTCTAAGGTACTTAAGAATAGCCTTGATAGTTCTCCAGTATTCCTTACCGAGATTTTGCTGAAATCTGCTCTTTCACGGATTGCAACATGGAATGATTGCTCCCCATTATCAGTATATCGTCGACATATATGATAAGGACGACAACATTTCATTCTTACGTTTACTATAAACACATGGATCCTCTTTGCTTCTGACGAAATCAAACAATTTGATAGTTCTGTCAAAGCAAATATTCCAACTCCTAGATGCTTGCTTGAGTCCATAAATGAACTTCTTTAACTTGCATACTCCATTCGGCTTTTCTTTAGATATAAAACCTTCAGGTTGTGACATATACACAGTGCCTTCGAGTTCTCCATTGAGAAACACGGTTTTAACATCCATTTGCCAAATGTCAAAGTCATAGTATGCAGCTATTGCAAGTAATATCCTAATGGACTTGATCTTAGCGACTGGCGAAAAGGTTTCATCATAATCAATGCCCTCGCGTTGACTATAACCCTTTGCCACCAACCTAGCCTTGTAGGTTTGTACCTTGCAACCTGCATCTCTCTTCTTCTTGAAGATCCATTTGCAGTCTATGGGACGAGCCCCAACTGGCAAATCAACTAGTTCCCGCACTAGTTGAGGTACATCGAGTCCATTTTAGATGTTAAGGCAGCCAGCCACATCTTCGAAACGGTGCCCGACACCGCTTCGATATAGGTCTTATATTCGTCGTCTTCTGAATCAACTTCATCATCTTGGTTCTCAACCAATAGATTTAGTCTTTCAGGTGCACGACGATTCCTTTGAGGCCTATTGAGTTGGTTTTACGTTGGTTCATTCGGTTTATTCTGATCGTGAGTTGGTTTTCAACATTTTAGAATATTCTCAAGAATTGCACTATGATTCTCTTGAGGTGGGACTGATACAATATCTTGTCTTTGATGCATCTTATTGTCTTGAAGTGACCCTCTAAGAGTTGTTTCCCCTCCCAATAGATCATCATAACTCCCACTGAGTTCTTGTCCACTCCATTGGACAAGACCTCATCCTCTATGTTATCTTGCGGGTTTGATACAATATCTTGTTTTGATGCATCTCATTGTCTTGAGGTGACCCTCTAAGAATCATTTCCCCTCCCAATAGATCATCGAAAACTCCCATTGAGTTCTTGTCCACTCCATTGGACAAGACTTCATCCTCTATGCTATTTTTTGTGGTTCTTGAATCTTTTCAAGATCTACCTTGTTGTGACCTTGTTCCTCGGAGATATAATTATCTTCAAAAAATGCCACATTCTTGGAACTATCACCTGGTGATCTCCAGGGCAGTAGAATTCATATCCTTAGTTTCCCGAGGATATCCACAAAATAGCATTTCTCACTTTTAGTCTCCAATTTATCAGTCGTCATTTTCTTAACAAAACAGGACAACCCCAGGTCCGCATATGGTTAAGACTCGACTTCTGCCACACCATAACTTTTATGGTATTTGCGTGATCAATTCAAGAGGAACTCTATTCAGAACATAACCATCGGTTAGTAAGACATAACCCCAAAGGAATAAGGAAAGACTGGTGAAACTCATCATGGATCAAACCATATCTAATGAAGTTCGATTTCTCCTTTCGGATACTCCATTCATCTGTGGTGTACTCGGAGGTGTCCAGTCTGACCGGATTCCATGTGATTTCAAGTAATCAAGAAAATCTCGGCTTAAGTATTCCCCTCGTCGATCTGATCGGAGAGTCTTAATACTTTTCCAAGTTGTTTCTTAACTTCTAACTTAAACTCCTTAAATTTCTCGAAGGCCTCAGATTTGTGTTTCATGAGATACACATATCCATACCTTGAAAAATCATCAGTGAAAGTTATGAAGTACGAATATTCGCCTATTGCTTAAGTTGGAACGGTCCGCACACCGCTGTGCGGACCAACTCGAGCACAACCTTGGCACGTAACCATTTTCCCAGAAAGTGATTAACTTGTCATCTTTCCTTTGAGACAAGATTCGCAAGCACCATATGATTCGAAATCAAATGATGTGAGATAGTCTAACTTTCTCAATCTTGCTATTCTTTTCTCATTGATATAACCAAGTCTACAGTGCCACAGGTAGGTTTTATTATTCGTATTACTTAACTCAGGCTGTTTGTTCTTGTACATTGTGAATACTTTGTTCACATTCAAGTATATATATTCCATTCAAAAGTAAGACACTTTCTTAAAACAATCCATTAAGCAAAACAAGCATCTACTGTTTGCAAAATAGAAAGAAAAAGTCATAAATGTCTAATATTCGAATGGAAATAATATTCTTTGAAATCTAAAGAACAAAATATCAATTATATAAATCTAATTTATATCACGAAGGAAGATCTAATCTAATCTATTTTCAACGTACAAAACAAACTACTTAAGCTCTCATCCAATGCACCATGTGCTTTGAACTTCGGGCAGTCTCTGTTCCAGTGCCCCTTCTCATTGCAGAACAGACACTCATCCTTTGGTATTCTCGGCTTCTTTTGAACCCCTCCACTCTTAGGCATCAAGGCCGCATCCTTAGATGCTTTCTTCCTCTTCTTCTGCTTATACTTATGTTTGGAAGATCTCACAGAAGAGCTCACCATGAGCACAAAGTTGCCTTTAGAAGTAGATGATTCATAGGTCTTGAGCATGTTGTGAAGCTCTGGCAGTGTTACCTTCGTGTTGCTCATGTTGAAATTCACTATGAAATTTTCAAATGAACTTGGAAGAGACTGCAAAATCAGATTTATTGAGACACTTGAGGGTAGCTTCGTTCCAATCGATTCCAACCTCTCAATCAATCCGATCATCTTCAGTATATGTTCAGAAACCTGGCCCCCATCATGAAGCTTACACTTGAGGAGATTTCTGAGTATCTCATACTCCATGGTCTGAGCTTCTGAAGCGTACAGACTCTCCAAGTGTTTCAACATCTCATAAGGGAACATGCTCCAATGTTGCCTATGCAGTTCAATACTCATAGAGGACAACATTAAGCATTGAGCCGATGTGGCATCCTCAACATGTTTCTTATGAGCTTTTTCGTCAAACGTAGCGTACTCAGGAGAATTCTTGTCAGGGATGACATTGATTGGTTTGTCCAAGACATACTCAATCTCGTCTTGCCTTAACACCAATCGCAAACAACGGAGCCAATCCGTAAAGTTTGACCCAGTCAACTTGTTTGTTTCCATCAAACATGTATAAGCCAAAAACGACATTTTATCTGACGAGAAAATAATAAAATGGGAAAATAAATCAGAATAAAGTAAACAAAGATCACATTCGTATCACTAATCAAAACAAGAGTTTATTGTAATGATTAGCTCCCACTAATTTTAACATATTTTGCGCCCCCAAACACAAAATACGGATTTATAACAATTATAAATCTTAGTGGTCCAAGATCCAAGTCTATATTACTGCAGCCTCTGCTTTGGCTGATGACTACAATAATATCACTAGGTAGGCCTCTAAGCCAATTGCAACAACAATTTGCAATTCTTGGTTTATTAATCCAATTAATATTGCGTCCTCAAACTATTTTGGTCGCTTTGGCGTCTCAAAATAATTTAAGCAAGTCAATTCCATCACACGATGTCAACCATACATTTATGAATGAGTCCTAGTCTTGTCGATTTAGAGTAAACACTTTGGTGTAAAACTCGTGGTCGAAAAGATTAGGAATCTCAACCAATTATGATGGACGACGCATTTTGTTTCTAAACAAGACTTGGTTTTTAGTGGGGAATTGTTATGTGATACTAATTGTTTAAATCTAATATCTAATATTAAATTATAACACAATTACTGGGTGCCGCCTACCCAGGCATAAGAAATGCGGACCACACATATTGGGCGCCGCCTACCCATACACAATGTCGCGGACTACATGTATTGGGCGCCACCTACCCAAACATAAAAGCGGTCTTAAATTACTATAATTTAAATTGAATAAGCATAAAATCAAATAATAGCTTATCACATAATATCAAATAAATGCTCAACGAATAAAATTATTAATCCAATTAAAATTTTATTCTTTAATTAAATGTGGATTAAAATTAAATATATTAATTCCAAATTAATATATACATATACTTTTAATATTAATTCTAAATTGATATAAATATATAAGTCTAGTATTATTCTTTCAAAATAATAATACTATTATAATTTATTAATCTAATTAATAAATTAATATTAGTCTATTAGATTAATATATTAATTCCAAATTAATATAAGTATACTTTTAATGTTAACTCCAAATTAACATAAATGTATAAGTCTATTATTATTATTTCAAAAACAATACTAATAAGATTCATTAATCTAATTAACTAATTAATATGTAATTGGAATTTAAAATTAATCTAATTAATAAATCTAATTTTATTAATAAAATTACTTAGCCCATTTCATTAAATGAGCAGGCCCAATTTCAATTAAAACCAACAGGTCCAATTAATTGTTGTGGCCCAGCCCAAAACCCCAGTCCATGTAGCCCAGTCCAAATAAAATTCCGTCCGGCCCAAAAGTAAATAGCCCAATCTCTTATTTACAATGCCCAGCTGCATTCGGCCCAGCCCAAAACATTTAGGCTGGAAACAACACCATTCCAAATACCGCACTGACAGTTGCCGCGACCAGCGCCATCGTCGAAAGGAAGCAGGCGCGCAGCAGCAGCGAGAGGTCGCCGCCACCGCCGCCGCCGCCTCGAATCATCACGCAGTAGCCGCGCAGTAGCGGCGAGCCGCCGCCATGATGATCACGCAGCAGACGGGTTGAGAACCAAGAAGATGAAATTTAATTTTGTCCCAAAGTAAAACTCGTTTCCAAATTGGAATGCCAATTGTCATCATGTTTTGTTTTAGAATTTATTGCAACAGTTTCGAAAATGAGCAAAATAATTTCAAACAAAATTTTGCAAAAATTAATCTTATTAAATTTTAGTCCACAACTAATTAAACTAAAACAATTATAAATCGAGCCCCGGGCTCTGATACCACTGTTAGAAATTTTCGACTACATCTAACGTACGCAGCGGAATAATAAATCGAGAATTAAGATCGTGATTTATAACTGAATTAAACATTGAGCATAAATTACGCTAAAGTTGGAACAACTTACTTGTGCGTAATTAGTCGGACAGAATTGAGCGATTGATTCACCACTTCAGGTATCCACGCGTATATATCGTCCGCCGCAGGAACTATCCTCGGTACAATTATTCGATAAGTGATCGCTAGGAAATCACTTATCAAATTCTATAGTGCCTCCAATTTTTATCTGATAAAAAACCCTTGATTCTCTACTATAGAGAATATGTATATATAGTACCATATAACCCTAGGTTTATGGGCCTAATATCCATGTCCACTTAATTAATTAATTAGTCTGACTTATTAATTAATAAAGCCCACATATCCTAATCTAGTCCATATCTTTCAGTGCGACCCTGCACCAGGAGTGGTGCTCCGGCCCACTCCTGGTGCCACACTTGTCCACCTTTTAAATTTCAGCTTTTCTTTTTTGATAAAAAGTTTTAGCTTGTTTTTTATTTTTATGTTTTCACTTTTATTTTCTATATTTATCATTTGATTATTTTCTTTACAGTTTCAGTTTTGTTTTTTAATTTAATTTGTAATAGTTATTGTTTGATTAAAGTAGTGGTATATATATATATATATATATATATATATATATATATATATATATATATATCAAAATACATACCATTCCAAAAAAATTAAATATTAATTTTTTTATATCAAATTATTGATACGATAACGGTATGAGAATTTAAAGAAAATCGATATTTTGATACCGAAAAAAGTTACATAGCAAAATATCGATAAAATGGGAATTTTGATGATTTAGTATTTTCTATATTTTATTTCGTATACCGAATTTTATATCGATATTGTACCATTATTTTGGTATACAAGTATACCAAAAATTTCCAATATATGTTATAAATTTGATATACTGAATTACCAAAATATCGAAAAACACATTATTGAAAATTTTCAGTATATATATATATATACTGAGATAATGCCTAACTTTCTTTATAGTATTTCGGTATTTCGATATTTCTCATACTACCACCGTACCTGTTATTTCAATTTTTTTTGTACTGTGTCTTTTTTTTTGTTTTCTGATGATGAACTCTTTTTGATGAAAAATCTGCTATTTCAATAATAAAATAGGTTTGTACGAAAAAAAATTGAATAACATAATTTTGGGCACGGTAGCAATATGAGAATTTAAAAGTTTTGATATTTTAATATATATATCGGTACATAACAGTATAACGAAAAATTTCGATAATTTGGTAGTTCGGTATTCCAAATTTGTGATGTATAAAAAAAAAATTGGTATACCAAAATAACAGTATATACCAATATCGATATAAAATTTGGTATACGGAAATATCGGCTAATAAAATATAGAAAAATACTAAACGACCGAAATACCCATTTTTTCGATATTTTGCTATGTACTCCCTCCGTTCCGGCCTAACTTGCCTACCTTGGCCGGACACGGACGTTAAAAAAAAATAATTTTTGTGGAATCTTGATTTTTTTTTAAAGGTGGAGATTGAGGGTGAAGATAACGAGAGAAATTTGTTATTTATGGGCTGACAAATTAAGTTGGGACAAATCGAAAAAAAAAGTAAGCAAATTAGGCCGGGACGGAGGGTGTGAATTTTTTCGGTATTTTGATATGTATTGAAATACCGATTGTTTTTTAAATTCTCATCATAATTTGATATACAAATTTTTTTTGGAGGGTATGTATTTTTTATATTTACCACTACTTTTAATCAAATAATAACAATTATAAATTAAATAAACAAAAACAAAATTGGACTGTTAAGAAAATCGACAAATAACAAGTATAGAAATAAAAGTAAAAACATTCAAATAAAAGAAAAAGCTGAATTCTAAATGAGTGGACACGTGTCCTGGTGCAGGGTCGAACTGGCCACCCGGGCCATAGAAGGTACGCTGAAATGAAATGTCAGACTATTATGTTTCGAGGCTCCCCTCTCTGTCTTTCTCTTCCTCCTTCCCCCCTCCTGTTGATACGTTTGGAACACTAAGAGGATTGTTGCAGTGTTGTGATAACTAGTTGAAAAAGAGTTGCATGTTAATTTCTGTTTTTTTAATTTTCTTCAATGATTTTATTATCCCTTATTAGTAAATTATTAAGAAATTTAGTATCCATTTTTTGTGATTTGAGTTGCAGGTTGGTGTTTTTTCTTGTGTAGAGATACATCTTTTTTATGTGTTGAAATAGATCGAGATTTATAGAGAAGTAGAAAAAACTAGCAGTGATCGAGGCTGTAAAGTATAGGTGTGGCAGTAGAAAGAGTGGATGTGTGCGTGAGTTTTGTGAGAAGGGGAGGGAGAGATTTTCTGTTTTGTTTGTGTGTGTGTGTATATATATATATAATTTTCTACAACTTTAGAAAGTAGAGAGATGATGTTTTGTGTGTATGGACTGTATATGTGCGTGTGTGTATATTGAAAGGGAGAGAAGGAAGGAGATAGATAGTTATATATGTATACATATAAGTGTGTGTTTAAGGGAGAAATATAAAATATATGTATGTGTACCAATTCATATATAAATCTGCGTGTATATGTAAATATATAAAGGAAGAAAGAGAATTTTGTGTGGCTGTATGTTGTAGGTGCGGAGGTTCTGCCGGAGATTGGTGGTAACCGGTGTGCAAGAAGGTTTACAGTGCCGGTGTATTTCATTATAAGATAAATCAGATCTTTTCCTTTTTGTTCCTTAATTTTTGTAGTCTTTAAAATTTGTTTAATTGACACCTGAGCTGGCATCCTCATTAGCAAAACTCTGTTATATAAATATGAGTGTACTGTATCCATGTGTGTATATATTGATAATGGAAAGAGATATATATTAACATATATTTATGTGTGTTTGAGAAGAGAATGGATAAGGAAAAAATGAAGGCAAAGCACAAGGATAAACTCCACCTAAGTGTTGTCCACTTCACCCCAGGTTGATGCCAAATCTTTTGGCCATTTCTCCTGTTGAGTTGTGGAGCCAAAAGCAGGGAGAATGAAGTGTTTCTCGCTGGAAAGTAATCTCGGCCGAGACGGGGAAGGATCTCGGCCGAGACGGGTGGTCGAGTCATCTCGGCCGAGACAAAGAAGTGATCTCGGCCGAGACTTGAAGGCAGGCAAAATGGAGGTTTGTCCCTGGAGAGTCATCTCGGCCGAGACAGAGAAGTGATCTCGGCCGAGACGTGAAGGCAGGAAAAACGGGAAGTTTGCCCTGGAGACGCATCTCGGCCGAGACAGAGAGTGATCTCGGCCGAGACCCTTACACCGACTTAGTCATCTCGGCCGAGACAGGGTCTAATCTCGGCCGAGATTCAATAGACGGACTTACTTTTCAGCTTTTGTGTCCAAGAAGCTATTAAAACAGTTTTTCCTTTCATTTGTTCATTGTAACTCCAAGATTCATCAAAAGCAAAATATCCTGGCTTGGTATCGCCCCCAGACGTAGTTACGCTTCGTAACGAACTGGGTAATCAAATCGTTGTCTTGTTGTTTGCTACTTGTTATTGTGTTCTTTATCCGATTGTCTAGTCGTTCTGAAGATCGTGGCTAGGTTAAATTTCTAACAACTGGTATCAGAGCTCCGGGTTAGTTTCCTGGAGGATTCACGATGAACGACGGAAAGATTTCGGTGGAGAGATTCGATGGGACTGACTACGGATTCTGGAAGATGCAAATCGAAGATTATCTTTACGGTAAGGATTTGCACCAGCCCCTCAAGGAGAAGCCCGAGAAGATGTCTGCGGAGGAGTGGGAGTTATTGGACAGGAAAGCGATGAGCGCGGTGCGTCTGTCGCTGTCCAAGGAAGTGGCTTACCATACCACAGGCGCAAAGTCTACACGGGAGATGCTAAAAACCTTGGAGGAGATGTATCAAAAGCCATCGACGGCAAACAAGGTTCATCTGATTAGACGGTTGTTTAATCTGAGGATGACGGAGGGAACACCGGTAAGGCAACACTTGAATGAGTTCAACATGCTAACCTCACAGTTGGACTCGGTGGATATAAAGTTTGAAGATGAGATTCGGGCCTTAATAATGCTATCTTCTCTGCCAGACAGTTGGGCCGGTACAGTGACAGCCGTTAGCGCCACAGACGCTAAGCTGAAGTATGACAGAGTGAGGGACTTGATGATCGGGGAGGAGATTCGGAGAAACGAATCAGGATCAGGATCGTCCTCAGGGTCAGCACTGAATACCGAGAACAGAGGCAGACAGAAGGGAAGGCAGTTTAAGGGGAGGTCAAAATCCAGAGGGAAGAGTCAGACGAAAAAGTGCTGGAATTGTGACGAAGTTGGTCACTTTAAATACCAGTGCAAGGCGCCGAAGAAGAACAAGGGGGATCAGGCAGACAGGAAGACAGCAAATGCAGCCACGGATGATGATGATGGCGATGCATTGGTCTTGAGCGTGTGCAGTCCCATGGAGTCTTGGGTCTTGGATTCCGGCGCATCATTCCATTCATGCGGTAACTTTAGTATAATGCTAAATTATGTTTCTGGCGATTTTGGACAGGTGTATCTAGCAGATGATGAACCCCTGAAAATCGTGGGTAAGGGAAACGTAAAGGTTGAGACATCAAATGGCTCAAAATTGATGTTGAATGGAGTGAGACATATCCCTGGATTGAAGAGGAACCTACTTTCAGTTGGACAGCTTGACAGGGAAGGTTACGTAGTAACGTTTGGCTGTAGCAACTGGAAGATTACCAAGGGAGCTATGGTAGTAGCTCGTGGTAAGAAGGAAGGAACGCTGTACATGACCAGTAACTCGCAGGATTCCCTTGATCTTGCGAGTGGTAATGGTGATGCAAATTTGTGGCATTGTCGGCTGGGCCACATGAGCGAGAAAGGGATGAAAGTCATGAATTCGAAGGGTAAGCTGCCTGGTTTACAAACCGTGGAGGTTGGTATGTGTGAAGATTGTGTCTTCGGGAAACAAAGGCGAGTGAGTTTCTCGAGGAGTGGCAGGACCCCGAAGAAGGAGAAGCTAGAGCTGGTCCATAGTGATCTATGGGGACCAGCTCCGGTGGCGTCCATCGGAGGATCGATGTACTACATGACGTTCATCGACGATTCAACCCGTAAGGTATGGATTTATTTTCTTAAAAATAAGTCTAATGCATTTGACGTTTTCAAAAGGTGGAAGGCCTTGGTTGAGACGGAGACGGGGTTGAAGGTGAAGTGTCTGCGTTCCGACAATGGTGGAGAATATGAACTCAAGGAGTTCAAGGAGTATTGTGCTGAGAATGGGATTCGTACAGAGAGGACTGTACGTGGAACGCCCCAGCAGAATGGTGTGGCCGAGAGGATGAACAGAACTCTAAATGAACGAGCGAGATGCATGAGACTGAAGAGCGGATTGCCTCAGTCATTCTGGGCGGATGCAGTGAGCATAGCTGCATTCCTGATCAACCGAGGTCCATCGGTTCCCTTGGATAATCGGATACCCGAGGAGGAGTGGACTGGAAAGGAGGTAAATCTATCTTACCTACGTATTTTCGGTTGTGTTGCTTACGCTCTTTTGGATTCTGTTGAAAGAAATAAGCTAGATGCCAAGTCCATGAAGTGTACATTTGTTGGGTATGGCGGCGATGAATTCGGCTATAGGCTATGGAATGAGCAAAGCCGAAAGGTTATTCGCAGCCGAGATGTTATATTCAATGAACAGGTTATGTACAAGGATAGGGAGAAGGATTTGGGCGTTGATAGTGGAAAGGACCGCACTGTTGAGTTACCCGATCTAGACTCGAGTGGGAGCAAAGAGAGTCCGGTCGATGAGGAGGTTCATGATGACGAACCAAGAACACCACCACCACCTCAAAGACCAGTTAGAGATCGAAGGCCACCAAATAAGTATTCACCCTCTAACTTTTACTTATTGTTGACTGATGGTGGTGAACCTGAGAGTTTTGCAGAGGCAAAGCAGGTTGGTGATAAACGAAGTTGGATGGCTGCCATGGAAGATGAAATGGCATCACTTCGTGTGAATGGCACTTGGGAACTGTCCAAGCTTCCCAAGGGCAAGAAGGCGTTGCACAGCAAGTGGGTCTACCGAATCAAGAATGAGGCCGATGGTAGCAAACGCTACAAAGCTAGGTTAGTCGTGAAGGGTTTCGAGCAACGGTATGGTATTGATTATACGGATGTGTTCACTCCTGTTGTGAAGTTGACAACGATTCGCATGGTGTTGAGCATGGTGGTTGCGGAGAATCTACTGTTGCATCAGATGGATGTGAAGACGGCTTTCCTTCATGGTGATTTGGCGGAGGAGTTGTACATGGTACAGCCGGAGGGGTTCGTGATAGACGGAAAGGAAAGTCTTGTGTGCAAGTTGAAGAAGAGCTTGTATGGGCTGAAGCAAGCTCCGAAGCAGTGGTACATGAAGTTCGACAATTTCATGTTGGAGATTGGATACCATAGATGCCATGCTGATCATTGCTGTTACTACAAAAGGTTTGACAATAGCTATCTCATCCTACTACTATACGTTGATGATATGTTGATTGTAGGAGCAAATCCAAGGGAGTTGGAGAGGCTGAAGAAGCAATTGTCTGAGAGGTTCTCCATGAAAGACCTTGGAGAAGCGAAACAGATTTTGGGTATGAGGATCGAGAGAAAGGCGGCAAATTTGTTGTATCTTTCGCAGGCGGACTATATCGAGAAGGTCCTTGAAAGGTTTAACATGGAGGTTTCGAAGCCGGTCAATGTTCCCTTGGGGGGACACTTTAAGCTGTCGAAGAAGGAGTCGCCGAGTACCAAGGAGGAGCGTACTCAAATGATGGATGTGCCATATGCATCGGCAATTGGGAGTATCATGTACGCCATGGTTTGTACTCGTCCTGATATTGCTCATGCAGTGGGAGTAGTGAGCCGGTTCATGGGTGATCCGGGCAAACAGCATTGGGAAGCAGTGAAGTGGATTCTAAGGTACTTGCGAGGTACCACAAGTAAAGCTTTGTGCTTCGATGGAAGAAATTCTGAGTTAGTTGGCTACGTTGATGCGGACCTAGCATCAAACGATCTTGATGGAAGAAAGAGTACGACCGGGTATGTATTTACTTATGGTGGTACGGCAATTTCTTGGACATCTAAGTTGCAAAAGGTGGTTGCACTGTCCACCACGGAAGCGGAGTACGTTGCCGTGACGGAGGCAAGTAAGGAGATGGTGTGGTTGCAAAGGTTCTTGGGTGAACTTGGAAAGGAGCACGGAAATAGTGTACTCTACAGTGATAGTCAGAGTGCAATTTTCTTGGCGAGTAATCCGGCATTTCATTCAAGAACTAAGCATGTTGAGTTAAAGTATCATTTCATCCGACACTTACTTGAGATAAAAGCCTTGCGACTTGAGAAGATTCTCGGGAGTGAGAATCCAGCCGACATGTTTACTAAGGTTGTAACCTTAGAGAAATTGAAGTTGTGCATAACTTCAATTGGCCTCGAAACGTGAAGAAGAAGAGGAGACGGTGATACCAAGTAGGAATGGGAAGGAAGGAATTCGGTTTTTTGTCTCCAAGTGGGAGATTGTTGAGTTGTGGAGCCAAAAGCAGGGAGAATGAAGTGTTTCTCGCTGGAAAGTAATCTCGGCCGAGACGGGGAAGGATCTCGGCCGAGACGGGTGGTCGAGTCATCTCGGCCGAGACAAAGAAGTGATCTCGGCCGAGACTTGAAGGCAGGCAAAATGGAGGTTTGTCCCTGGAGAGTCATCTCGGCCGAGACAGAGAAGTGATCTCGGCCGAGACGTGAAGGCAGGAAAAACGGGAAGTTTGCCCTGGAGACGCATCTCGGCCGAGACAGAGAGTGATCTCGGCCGAGACCCTTACACCGACTTAGTCATCTCGGCCGAGACAGGGTCTAATCTCGGCCGAGATTCAATAGACGGACTTACTTTTCAGCTTTTGTGTCCAAGAAGCTATTAAAACAGTTTTTCCTTTCATTTGTTCATTGTAACTCCAAGATTCATCAAAAGCAAAATATCCTGGCTTGGTATCGCCCCCAGACGTAGTTACGCTTCGTAACGAACTGGGTAATCAAATCGTTGTCTTGTTGTTTGCTACTTGTTATTGTGTTCTTTATCCGATTGTCTAGTCGTTCTGAAGATCGTGGCTAGGTTAAATTCCTAACATCTCCCTGCATTGCAATAATTAGCAGAGACAAATCAAATTTTTTTTATTTTTTCTTTAATAAATTATTTGGGATACTTGATTCGTTTTGACTTCTTTCTTGTTACCTGAACCATCAGAAATATAATGAATGAAGTATCTTCTAAAAATCATGAATTTGAATTCTCAACTATGGCTTTATTCACATCATTGGTGGTGGGTAGATTAAAGTATTCATGGTGTGCAGGGAAGAGTTAATTGAATTATATTAACTTATTAGATAAATTAAAATTTAAACTTTTTATATTACTAATAAAACGAGACATTAATTTTTAAAACATGAGTCCGGGACTTCTTTTTTAAAGTGGGATTTTTTTGGTAGAAAAATGTTTTTGAAATATAATTGTTTTTCTTTAGAAGGAAGATAGAATATGAATAATATGATATGGAGGGCACCAAAGTATAAATAGATATACATCATAATTTCGGAACAGACATAAACTGTTTGCTTTAAATATGTTTCATATTTGGATTTTTTTATATTTAGAAACTAACATAATCCTAACATTTAAGCACACATAAATATTAAGAAAATTTATTATATGTTGTTCTAAGGATGCAACAATACGTAATATTTAATGATGAATGTTTTTTTTTTGGGCAAAGTTTAAATTCATTGATTAATATTGGGTGACAAGAAATAGAGTATGGAAATTAATTAATACCGTTCTCTTTCTCAAACACACATAAATATATATCCCTTAGCTTTCTAAATTCTCAACATAAAAACAAACATCATACCTACATTGATAAGATATACTGAAATTAACTTTTAGTTTCTTTTTAGTTTCCCATTTAGAAGGAACATCAATTCTTACTTCATCAGAAAGAACCAAATGAGTTAATGATAGTTTTTTGTCAACTTATTTTTCTAATTTTTTTCTTAATTAGCAATTACTGTCTCTTCCTTCAACTTTCATGAATCTGCTCTATAGTGGTGGCTTATGCAATATGATACTAGTGTAAAGAACATTAAAGATCCCGCATCCTAGACATTGTTGGATGTATCCCATAACACCCACCAATCAGGTAAGATATTAATTTCTAGCAATTACCTTTATAATTATATATGTTCATACTATCCGTTAATTATGTCTATTCTTGTCGCATGAAAGATGTTATGTAGTGTAGTAAACAAATTTTCATACCACTATTATTAAGTAGGATGTAACTGATGTAGCGAATTGTAGGATGGAAGCTGGAAAAGAATGGGTTTATATGTCAAGAAATAGTAGGGCGTACATGGAAGGAGTGAAAAAGTTTATAGAGTCCTCGCTTAGTTCTTCATCTTTGAATGGGAAGATTATGTTCCCATGTAAAAATTGTGGTCTTACTGTGTACCTAGACCCTAAGGAAGTTCAGGCCTACTTACAATGGGTGGGTTTTGATAAGAACTATATTGAAAGTACATGGGTTTTCCATGGGGAACAACCATCAGCATCCACTTTATTAGATCATGAAAGCCTTAGACGTAAGTATGGTGAAGAGATAGATGACATGAATAGACTCTTGCATGATGTGTTTGAGATATCAAACTTTGATACTAATGAAAATAATTCTTCACGAGATGATAGAGATGGAATGAATGTAGAAGCTGAAAAATATCACAAGCTCATGGAAGATGCCACAACTGAATTATATTCCGGGTGTCAAAAGTTCACCACTTTATCATGTATAATCCGTCTTTATCACATGAAATGTTTGCATCATGGAGTAGGGATGCAAACGAACCGAATCGAAGCGAATATTAAGAGATTCGATTCGAATTCGTGAAATTTGGCTTCGATTCGATTCGCCAATCAAATTTTAAATTCGATTCGAATTTTTTTTCGAATATATTCGATTCGATTCGTGATTCGTAAATTCAAAATTTTCAACAAAAAACTGTTGTTATTTAGAAAATATTCGATTCGAAATTAAATTTGTATAAATTCGAAAATTAGAAACCCTATGTTTTACTAAGAGAATTTGTATATATTTACTATTAAATATATTTTTATTTATTATAATTATATTATATATTTAATATATTATTTGTATATATATCGAATTGAATCATCGAAATTGACGAATCGAATACATATATATTCGAATTCGATTCGAAATATAAACGAATATAAAAAATGATTTGAATTCGAATTCGAATTCGAATTTTACCGAATCGAATCATCCTAAACGAATTCGAATCACGAATCGAATCAGTATAATTTGATTTGACTTGCATCCCTATCATGGAGTGACACATCATTAAATGACCTGCTGCAATTTATAATTGACCTTCTCCCAGATGGTGTAAACCTTCCTAGAAATATCTCCCACATGAAGAAAATTATAACTAATTTAGGACTTGGGTATACCATAATTGATGCGTGTCCTAATGATTGCATGTTGTATTGGAAAGAAAGGGAAGTGGGCCTGCTAAGATATTGCGTCATTTCCTTTTAATACCACGTCTAAAAAGACTTTTCATGTCATCAAAAACTTCAGAGTTAATGAGATGACATGCAAATGGGCGTAGTAATGATGGGAAAATGAGGCATCCTGTTGATTCTCCTGCTTGGAAGAGTTTCGATACTGAATATCCTGATTTTTCTCTTGATGCTCGAAATATTAGACTTGGTTTGGCAAGTGATGGATTCAATCCTTTTGGTACAATGAGCATCAAACATAGAACATGAGCATAAAAAATGTGCATGAAAGATTCATATTTTCTCATGTTGCTTCTTATTTCTGGTCCAAAAGCTACTGGTAATGACATTGATATTTACTTGCAACCGCTGATTGATGAGTTGAAAGAATTGTGGCATAATGGAGTAGAGACTTATGATGCTTGTAATAATGGTACATTCATGTTGCATGTTGCATTAATGTGGACACTTAATGATTTTCCAGCCTATAACAATTTTTCCGGATGGACAACTAAAGGTAAGAATGCTTGCCCTCATTGCAATATTGGTACATGTTCTCACTACTTGAAAAGAAGTAGAACGATGTGCTACATGGGACATCGACGTTTCTTAGACATGAATCATCCTTTTGGAAAAAATCAAGGGTGCTTTTGATGGTACACTTGAAAAGAGACCACCACCAAAGGTATATTCAGGTATTGATTTGTTCAATCAAATGCATCGGGTAAAAGTGGTATTAGGAAACTATAAAGTTAGGAGGGAAGAAAAGAAAGATAAGATCACATAAAAGAAACCAAAAAGGTCCTTGTTTTGGTTGGAAAAAATAAAGTATATTATTTTCTTTACCATACTGGAAACATCAGTTGCTACGACATAATTTGGATGTAATGCATGTTGAAAACAATGTCTGTGATAAATTAGTGGGGACTTTATTGGAGATTAAGGGAATAAGCAAAGACTCTCTTAATGCATGCTTTGGATTTGTGGATATGAACATCAGATTGCATCTTCATCCTAGAGAGGTAGGTGAAAAGCTTGAAATACCACAAGCTCCCTTATACTTGGATGAGAAAGACAAGGATAACTTTTGTAAGGTATTATCTTCGGTGAGGGTTCCAGACGGGTATGCTTCTAATGTTTCACGTTGTGTGGATGTTAGAGCTATGAAGATTTCAGGATTAAAAAGTCACGATTGCCACATTTTAATGCAATAACTGCTGTCCTTAGCAATATGAAGATCACTTCCTGGAGAAACAAGTATTCTATTAATTGAGTTCAACAACTTTTTCAAGGAAATATGTTACAAAGATCTTGCATTTAAGGATTTGGAACGATTGGAATCTCAAGTTACATTATTACTCTGTCGTTTGGAAAGGACTTACTTCCCTGCGTTCCTTGATGTCATGGTTCATTTGGTTATTCATTTGGCACACGAAACAACAATAGCCGGACTCAATATCGATGGGTGTATCCAATTGAGAGGTACTTTATAATTTCAAGCTTTATTAATTCCATTTTTATTACAAATTATTACATTTTCATGTGATATAACATATCATGTTTTGACCATGTAGGTACTTATCGAGGCTGAAAGGTTATGTCAGAAACAAAGCACGACCAGAAGGTTCAATAACTGAAGCTTACATTGCTGATGAATGCATGATCCTTTGTGCAAGATATTTGGACAAGGATGGGTCAAGAGAGGATCAGTCAAACAAGAATTCTCGTAGTGGGGACGAAGAAACTCACAAGGGGTTGTCCATTTTCTCAACCATTCGTGTTTTAGGGGCTGAATAAGTAATTTATTTGGATCACCAACAATGGATTCAAGGACACCAATATGTCTTATTGAATTGTGACAAGGTAGCAATTTTTTTTGGGTAAGATGGATAAATATTTCTTTATTAATAGTATTAAGGCTAAGTAGTATAGAATATCCTTGTAATATACTATTTAGCCTTAATATTATACTATTTAGCCTTAATACTATTATTTATGAGGCTAAATAGTATAGAATATCCTTGTAAATAGTATAGAATATTCTATACTACTTAGACAGAACCCTATACTATTTAGCCTTAATACTATTATTTATGCATTACATATGAAAAGATTCTAAACTCTTTAATTTGCTATCTTTGGTTATTTTCTAATACAGTGAACATAAAAAGTTATTACTCCAAGAACATCCACCTATTCACCATGTAGAACTTGAAAAGCTTCATAAAGAAACATTTATTAAATGGTTTCAGATTAATGTAAGTAAATTTTAGTTTACTTTTACTTACCCTGATACTTATATCATACTCATTAATAATGCTAATATAGTCTGTGACTATTTTAGGGTGAAAAAGTTTATCAAGAAGATGTGCAGCAAATGCTTGAGGATCTTCATTGACTAAGTAAAGGGCCAAGTAGCTTGGCTAAAAGAATAAAAAAAATTAGTTACAATGGCTTCAAATTTCGCACAAAGGATGTTGAATTACATTCTCCGACTCAAAATAGTGGTGTAGCCGTTGATTCTGAAGGGGGTGTGATTTACTATGGTGTTCTTAGAGAAATTATTCTGTTGGACTATTACGATAAAAGAAAGGTTGTACTCTTTAGGTGTGATTGGGTTGATATGGCAAGCGGTTTTAAAGAGGATGCACTAGGCTTCATACTTGTAAATTTTAAGCACTTGTGGAAGACCAGTAAACCATATGTGCTTGCATCTCAAGCCTTCCAAGTTTTCTGTACGCCGGATCCAGTTGAGCTAAATTGGAATGTTGTTACAAGGATAAAACCTAGAGATTCTTATGATATGGATCATGATGATTCTTCCCAATGGACAAGAACATGCTCCTAATATTAATTTAGTTATAAGTTATGTAATATTTGAATGAATATCTTAGTATCAAGTTATGTAATTTTGAACGATTATTTATTATATTTGTATGCTACTGTCATTATCTTGTCTATTTTGAATTGCATGATTTCTTTAAGCGCTGGATAAGATGATTAAAAGAATCAATGACAACAATGCTAAGAGCAATAACCATGTAATTAATCCACCAAAGAGGATGAAAAACGGAGTGTATTTCTTTTCGATCAACAAGAAACGAGTGGAGACCGAGCCTCCGGACAATAGGATACCAGGTTAGCTCTCTCTTTAATTTCTTTTTTTTTTTTTTTTTTTTTTTTTTTTTTTATTTTTTGTGTCGGTTGTTCAGTTTATGCTTTTAATGTGGTTTAAATACATGTATTTTTACCCCTAAATATTGTCAAATAATTGTTTGTAGCCGCCAGTACCCAAAACTACTACTCGCGCAACTTCATCGAACATTGATACGACAAGTGCAACTGAACCTACTAATACGGACCTAGCAGCAAGCGATAGTCCTAATGCATTACTGCAACAACTGATAGTGCTACTGCTGCCACCAATGGTACGTCTAGTGCTGCAATTACCGGTAAGCTACTTTTAAATGCCTATTTTCATTAATATTAGTTGCTTTTACCCTTGGTACAAATACTTATAAATATGTATTATGTAGAGAATCGGGGCACTCGAAAGAAAAATGCACCTGGAGGACCAAATAAGTGTGCTAACTTGCAAGGTAGTGCTAAGACAATGGTGATGGTCAATAAATCTGGACAACCAAACTGTAGAAATGCAAGGAAGTTCTCATCTTACCTCGGGTTGTTTGCAAGAGACTCAAAGTTGATACCTTTCGACTTAGAAGATTGGAGAAATTTCTTAGATAGGCCAACAGAGGAGGCACTATGGACGATTGTTCAATTTTTTTTTTTTTTTAAATATTTTCATATGAGCGTCATATCTTGATTTAAAAAATTAATAAATTAGATTTAGCTTATAATTAATACTACAATTTGTAGACACGGTTCATATTTGAAGGTCCAACATCCCTAAAGAATTGGACAGTGGACAAGTTGAACCATTGTTTAAGATGATGGAGAACAAAACTTAAAACTAAGAAGTACAAAGCCCTAAAGGCAAAGAATGTCCCATTGGAGGCTCTAGAAAAGCAACCAGATCCTAGAGTGGATCCTGAACAATGGAAAGAGATGGTAAAAAAGATGGGAATCACCGAAAGGACAGGTATATCACAAGAATGACCTAAACTACATATATGTATATCATATTTGCTTTTGCATATATATTAAATATTAAGATATCATCTAATGGATATGAATTTTAGACTTTTAGTGATAGAAATACAGAGAATCATAGTGGTTCTAAAATGGTACCCCACTTGAGTTCCAAGAGCTTTACTAGACTGAGAGAAGAAAATGTATGAACTTACTTGCACTCAAAGTTAAAAATCAAAGTTTCACTTCACACTTATGCTTAAAGATTATTTGTGATGATTTGACAAGAAAACACTTTTTTATGATGATAGACACAAGATGGAATAAAGCCAGATGAATTGGAGATATTTATGATTGGTTATGGACAATCAACAAATCAGCTTATTGATCCACAATCTGCAGAATTAATTGTATCGATAAATCTTACTTTCTTTGTGTGTGTTTTGACATTAATTTTACTTAATTATATGGTGATGCATAAATTTTATTAAGCTCAATTATATCTCACAGACTGAGATCAAATTTGGGTTAGATGATCTCCCACTAGACAGTGATGTTGCTTGTGAGCAAAAAAGGATATACCAAGAAAAGGTGGGAGATGATAAGCGTGGATACAAAAGGATGTCTGGAATTGGTGTGAAGACACAAACTACAGGTACTTCAAAGCAAAAAGCTACTGAAGCAATGTTGATGGTTGAGGCTGAAAGACGAAAAAGGCAAGCTTTAGAAGATGAAATTTCCGCAGAAAAACAAAAGAGAATTGAATTGGAAATTGAGTTTGCCACCCAAGTTGAAAAAAAGAAAGGAATTGGAAGAAACGGTGGGCAATGAAAAAGAGAAGAGAGAAGCTCTAGAAGATAAGGTGAATTCGATGTCGGACATTGTTCTCCAAATACAAAGCAACAGTGGTCGAGTATAATACTTACATATTATATATGTGTACATTTTATTTTCTATATGTTGAATACATTTTAACTCAAAACGCTTTAAAATGCAGATTATGCGTGTTTAACTTTTCAAGGCTTTTGTCCATTATCATCAAGGTATTTTTACTGCTTTTTTGGAACAGGATGTTACTATTTTGCTATGATGTGTTCGAGTAAAAGTTGATATATCTCGCAACTTGAATGGTCTAGAACTTCAACCTTTTGCAAGCACATGTTGAATGTGATGTTAATGTAACTTGTAGATGGAACTAATGTTTTTGCACTCATACCTTGATGAACTATTTTAGTTATTGTTGATAGGTTGATATTGTTGTTTCATTTATCGGTTGTATGGTACTTTTTAAAGTCTATTGGTGGATGTACTATGTAAGACATGATCAATTATCAACTTTGTATATGATATAAATTAACATGTACTCCCTCCGTCCCAGCTAACTTTTCACAGTTGACTGGGCACGGAGGTTAATAAAAAGCAGATTTTGTTTTTTCTTTGACTTTTTTAAAGGTGGAGATTGTGTGGAGATTTTGAGGATGGAGATTGTGAAAGAAATTTCCCTTTTAAGGGTGTGAAAAGTTAAGTGGGACGGACATAAATGGAAAGTAGGAAAAGTTAGCTGGGACGGAGGGAGTAATTAGTATAGATTGATTATAATACCGGTATTCGAATGTATACTAATATATCTATAATGAATGTTACTAGACTTTAGAACAAAAGAAAACAAGCGATACCATTAATACAATAATTTCTGACACTAGTAAATATTTTAGTATCGGATAATATATTCGATATAAGCAATATATAGTATCGAGAAACAAATTTCGATACTAGCTAAACATTTATAGTGTTAGAAAATTCTTACACTAATAAATCTTTTAGTATCGAATAATATTTTCGGTACAAACACTATGTAGTATCGACAAATAAGTTCTGGTACTAACTAAATACTTATAGTGTTAGAAGATTCCGACACTAAACATACTTTTAGTATCGGAATTTTTTTTCAATACAAACACTATGTAGTATCGGCAAAAAAATTCCGATACTAAATATGTACTTATTGCGTTATAAACATCCGATACTAGTTGCCGATACTATAGTTTTTCTGATACCAAATATGTCCCTTTTGGTATCGAATTTTTTTTCCGATACGAGGTCTTTAGCGCCTATAGTATCGGAAGGTGGTACACGTGATCGTGCACGCACTTTAGGTTGATTTAAGTGCCATTTTAGTTATAGTTGTGTGCATAATTACGTGTATTTTGGGCATTTTTTCTTATTGAGCAGATTAACGCGTTCAGTTTGTTTTTGTGTCAAAACATGTACAACTAGACAAAAAACGAGCATCAGAAATCGCAAAGTTGACAGATCGAACGAAGTAAACAGAGAACAAGGTTGAAGAAGCACCTCGGCCGAGGCAAGAACAGGCCTCGGCCGAGGTAACCTTATAGGGGAATTGGGAAGAAAAATAGATTTCAAGGCCTCGGCCGAGGCATGTATTCACCTCGGCCAGGGCAACCTTCCAGGGGAATTGGGAAGAAAATCAGAGCTCAAGGCCTCGACCGAGACATGCATTCACCTCGGCCGAGGTGACCTTCCAGGGGAAAATGAAGACTCTGAAGCTTTCAAGGCCTCGGCCGAGGCAAGAACTGACCTTGGCCGAGGTGATCCATAAACCCTAAACCCTAAAAATCCCCTTCTTGTCGCCTCGGCCGAGACAAGTACATACCTCGGCCAAGGCCAGCTTTCGAGATGAAACCCTATTTGCTTCATCTCGGCCGAGGCACAGGTCTGAACCCCTGTTTTAAAACTGCAATGCGTTTTTGCTTAAAAACCAATTAACAACTTCTCCTCTATATATATATCCTCCCATTCGAATTTTGACCTATCTTGGGATAATTTATCATCCGTTTCCAGCCTCCATTCCACCAAGAAGAAGGATTGGGCAAGAGGATTCAAGATCATCTTCTCCAATCACCATTTTTGGGTTCTTTTATCTTAGTATCATGTTTTCTTTGATTTTCATTAATTTGTTGCTTGTAATAGTTCATATGGGTGAGTAGCACCCTAATATCTACCCTTGATCGAATGTGAAACTTCGAGTCGACATTATTTATGTGATTGTTACGGTTGGTATTATCTTTTGATTGTATATTCAAGTGTTTTATACTATTTGCTGTTATTGATTTACATTTGTGAGTTGATTTGGGGATTGATCACCCTTTACGAACCTTATAAGTGTATTGCTAGAAATCGGGATCACTATCCGTAATTGTAGGGTCTTCGATTCATGTGTAGCAATCAATGATTAATTTATTGGTGATAGTATAAAGTTTGACCTCTAAAACCGAGCTTGTGAGTTTTATGTTTTATCTTTGTCGTTGTCTTGGTGCTTCTGTCGTTTGGTTATCGAACCGGAGAGAGCTTGTTCGAAGGTTGGATTAAATCAAATAGGGTCAGTCGAAGAGCTTGTTTTGGCTAGCTAGGATTAAGAGACAACAAGGCTATTAGAGCTTGTTAATAGCCTTGAGATAGGGACTTGAATTACAATTGATTGGAAATCAACAATAGTCGCGTGAATCAATTAGACCGAAGGGAAACGAGATCAAGGGTGGATTCTTTTATATATTTGAAAAATCAAAAAATCATTTTAATTGTCCCTTGATAGCTTATTACTTGAATATTAATATTAATTTCTTTCCATTTTTATTGTTAGTTTTGGTAAGTGTTAGTAGTTAATTAGTTGGTAATCGCAAAACTCCCCCATCCCCCCCTCCCCCCCCCCCATAACCTTTATTGCATTTGCTCGTTTATTACTATTTCTATTTCAATTTCCTAATTATTTGATAAATCGAAACAATACTATTCCTCCGTTCCTTGTAGATTCGACACGACTTGCCACTCTACTTAGTAGAGTTTAAGAGTTTGGATATATTAAAATTGGTGGAGAACAATGATAGCTACCAAATTTTGGTGCCGTTGCCGGGGAACGGTGTTAAGATTAGTATTGTTTAGGTGCTCAAGCATTATCTTTATTTACATAGATAGTTATTTGCTTGTTTATTTTGTAATATTGATACTTACTTTGGTTCTTTGTTTGTTTTAGTTGTAGTGGATGTTCTTGCGCTCACAAGGGGAGAAAGGGTTGCTATTTGAACCGGACATCGTTGGACGTGAGGGGGTGTTAAGAAGAAGAGCCCGAGTTTTGGAACAAATCTAGGAAGAATTCGAAGATTTGAACATCGAGAGAGAGGAAACTACTAAACTGGAAGAAATGACTAATGAACAAGCTCGGGAGAGGACTTTGAAAGAGCTCACAAACACAAGGGTTGCACATGAACCTTTGTGTATCACATTTCCGGAGATAGGAACGACAATACTTTTGCACTCAAGTCAGGACTCATTCATCTCTTGCCATCATTTCACCGGTTATCCGGGGAAGACCCTCATAAGCATTTCAAAGAGTTCCATGTGGTATGCTCAAGTATGAAACCGACAAGAGTAACCGAGGATCAGATTAAATTGAGGGCGTTCCCTTCTCGCTCAAGGACCTTGCAAGAGATTGGCTATATTATTTTCCACCAAGCACCATCACCACTTGGGAGCAAATGGAGTCCCAATTTCTTGAGAAGTACTTCCCTGCATCCCGGGCCACCAACATCAGAAAGGAGATCAGTGGTATTAGGTAAATGCAAGGAGAAACTTTATACGAATATTGGGAAAGGTTTAAGAAACTTGAGGGAAGCTGCCACAACATCAAATCACCCTGCAACTTTTGGTCCAATATTTTTATGAAGGGCTTTGTTTCACTGAAAGAAACATGATTGACTCAGCCAGTGGTCGAGCTTTTTTCGACAAGACCTCTACTGAAGCCCGAGCATTGATTTCAAAAATGGCAGCCAATACTCAACAATTTGGTTGTCGAGAACCTGTTAGACCGGCTTGTGAGGCTCATGATGCACTTATTGAGGAAAGGTTAGATCAACTCACTAACCTAGTAAGGAAGGTAGCCTCGGGTAGCACTCCTACCCCCAAACCATGCAGGATATGTCATGTTACCGATCATACAATAGATACATGTCCTGTCTTAGGTGATGAGATGGAAGCTCATGCAAATTCGTGCCACAACTTCTACTATAATCCAACATAAGGAAGAACGATCCATACTCACAGACATACAATTTGGGATGGAGAGATCGTCCCAACTTCAAGTACGGGAACCAAAATCAGAATGTGCAACAACCATGCGAATAGAGTGGGCAGAATCGACCCCCTACCCTAAGGGGATGTTCCAGCAGAGACAGCTCACCGAGTCAATACCCTCTGATCCGTCATTTTCTGATATAGTGAAAAGCTTGGCAACCGGTACCCTCAGCTTAAAAAAGAATCAAATTCGAGGTTCCAAAATATTGAGACCCAAGTCAGCCAAATAGCATCAGCAGTATCTCGTTTGGAAAGTGCTCAGAGTGGGAAGTTGCCCGCACAGCCAGAGATAAATCCCAGGAATATCAGTGCAATCACCTTGAGAAGCGGGGTGATGCTTGGAGAGCTTAAAAAGCCCAGGCATCACTCTAGGTGGGGAAAGAAAAGCTGAAAGTGAAGAAGTGAATGCTGAAGAAAAGACCTCGGCTGAGGCATACACTAAACTCGACCGAGGTGTCCTGCATCGCTTGGAAGGGAATTCACCCTATAAACTCACCTCGGCCGAGGCAGATGAGGACCACGGCCGAGGTCAATTGCAACCTGTTGCAGGGAAGTTACCCTGTAAGATCACCTCGGCCGAGGCCACTCCAATCTCGGCCGAGGCACTTCAAGATCCAAAAATTCACACTTCTACTCCGCCGCTCCCCTTTCCCAGTCAAATAAAGAAGGTGGCAGATAGAAGTAAAGACCGGAAGATTCTTGAGGTATTCAGAAAAGTAGAAATCAACATTCCTCTCATTGAAGCCGTGAAGCGGATCCCACGATACGCCAAATTCTTGAAAGACCTATGTACCAATAAGAGGAGGCTCCGAGGGAATGAAAAAGTGTTCTCGAGTGAAAGCGTATCAACGATTTTTCAAAAGAAGCTCCCACTAAAGTGCAAGGATCCCGGTATGTTTGTCATTCCATGCAAAATAAATAATCGAAAAATTGAACATGCTATGCTAGATTTAGGAGCATCAATCAATGTTATTCCTCGCTCTATTTTTCGATCCTTGAATTTGGGGCCACTCAAGGAAACACAAGTATTCATTCAACTAGCCGATCGAAGCGCTTCATACCCCGATGGAGTGATTGAAGACGTGCTAGTTGAAGTTGATAACTTAGTGTTTCCGGCTGATTTCTATGTTTTGGAGATGCAAGGGGATTCATCAATCTCAATGCCTATCTTTTTGGGGAAGCCGTTTCTAAACACCTCCCCAACTAAGATAGACGTTCATGGAGGCACACTCACGATGGAGTTTGATGGAAGAACCGTGTAATTTAATATTTTTTATGCCGAGCAGTGTCCCAAGGATTCTCATACTATTTTTCCTCATGATGTAGTTAATCCTCCTGTTGGGAAAGAAGTTGAGATAAGATGCAGGAATAAATCGAACATTTCAACATCCTTGAAGCATCATAAAGAAGAGTGTGAGAAGCTACATGAAGTAAGGTGCTTGAACTGGCCCGGGCCCATATAGAAACCACCTTGGAATAAACACTGAGGAAAAGAGCTTCCGTTGAGCCAACGATGTTAAATAAAGGTGCTTTTCGGGAGACAACCCGACGTTTATTGCGTTTCATGTATTCAATTTCGCAATTTAGGTTGTTTACTTATATATTTAGATATTTTCTTATTATCTTCTTTTAGTGTGCATGAACTATGATGACGAGAAACCGACCAAGCCATGAAATTCAAACAGATAGCACCAAATGGGGGTGACGAAGCCCAAAAGTCACTGTGAGTTGGAACACCAATTCGTACCCTTTCTTTCTCACAAACTTTGGTTTTCAACCAAGTTTGGGGAGGTTGTAGTAAGTGTACGTATTGGCGCCCGCGAGCTTAATTTTTTCATATGCTACTCTATTGCCTTTGGGATTGATTAGACTTGGATTGGGTTTGGTATCTTTGTATGGATTAGTCTTTTGCATTGCTAATAAACTGGATGGTTTTGAATAAATGGTTGAGTTCGTTAAGCACCAATTCATAACTCTTCTTTCCACAAACCTTGGTTTTCAACAAAATTGAGCTTACATTCAAAATTTTTGATCAAATTGTGGCCTAGTGAGTTTTTGAGCCTTAAGAGATTGGTACACGTGAAAATGCATGCATTTTAGGTCACTTTAAGTTTCGTTTTAGTGATATTTTAATGCATATTTGATCATGTATCGTGCATATTTGTATTATTGGGCCATTTAATGTGTTGAGCTCGTTCGAGGATAAAATAGGTGAATTAAGGCCCAAAACGAGTGTCGAAGAAGTCTAGAACGGAGAACGAGCCAAGGATGGAACAAAGGGGAAGAGTTTCGAACGAATAGCCACGCCCGCAACCTGTAGTCGCGCCCGCGACCAATCAAAGGGCTAGGACACGGTTCGTGCCCGCGACCGTGTCAACGAACCAAATTATTCCTCAAGCCAAATAAAGGGTTCACGGCCGCGACCCGATGCCCTGTTTTTAATCCTGAAACACGTTTTTGGCCAATTTTGAGCCCAACACTTTCTCCTCTATATATATAAGGTCATTTTCGAATTTGGCCTAATCTAGAACCCATCCCCCACACAAATTCAACCACTATTCAACATTGGAAGCAAAGGATTGGAAGGGGGTTGAAGATCATGATCATCAATCCTAACTTTTGGTTCCTTCTATTTTATTTTCATGTCTTCTTTGATTTTCTGTTATTTTATCTTTGTGTTAGTTAATATGGGTGGCTAGCACCCTTAGAATTCACTCTTGATCAATGTGGAAACTTGAGTCGAAGACATTTATGTGATTATTGCGGTTAATATTACCGATTAGATTGTGTATTTAAGTGTTTTATGTTATTTACTGTTATTGAGTCACATTTATGAATTGATTATTGGATTGATCATCCTTTAGGAGATTTATGAATGTGTTGCTAGTATTCGGGGTAACTATCCGTAATTGTAGTGCTTTCGACTCAATTGTAGCAAACAATGAATGTTCATTGGTGATAATATAAAGTTCGACCGCTAAAACCGAGCTTGCGAGTTTCATGTCGTACTTATCTTGTTGTCTTGGTGCCTAATGTATTTGATTATCGAATCTAAGAGAGCTTGTTCGAGGATTTGATTAAATCGAATAGGGTTAGTTGAAGAGCTTGTTTTGATTAACTAGGATTAAGAGACAACAAGGCTATTAGAACTTGTTAATAGTCTTGAGATAAGGGCTTGAATCACACTTAATCGGGTATTAACAATAGTTGCACAAATCGTCTAAGACCAAAGGGAGGCATGATCAAGGGTGGATCGTTTTATTACTTGAAAACCAAAAATCGAAAAAAATAATTCTATTTGTCTTTGTTTATTTGAATTGTTAAATTGCTAAATGTTTTTAGAGTAATTATTATTTAAGTTGCTTAATAGAAATTTAGGTGTGAAAATTCCCCCCACTTCTTTATTGTTTTTCTAGCTTATTTACATTATATTGCTTAAGAATAATAGTTCAATCCATAAAGCAAAATTGTTCGGCCGTTCCTCGTGGGATTGACCCTTACTTGCCACTCTACTAGTTAGAGTCGTAGGATAAGGTTAAGTATATATCTATATACATTAAATTTGGTAAACGAAATGACACATCTACCAAATTTTTGGCGCCGTTGCTGGGGAGTTTTTGATCAAATTGTTGCCTAGTGAGTTTTCGAGCCTTAAGAGATACTCCCATCTTTGGAGTAATTTAAACTTTCTTTCGGTGTGAAATTCATTGAGTGCATCTAGTTGTCTCTAGAACTTGCCTTGATTCTCTATTTTGAATGAGTCAGTGCATTATGTGATATTGAAAATGATCTTAGGCAATTTTTTATTTTTAGCCTTTTCGTAAACTTGAAAATGTTACACCTTTACCAAAATAAAAATAAAAAGTGAAAAATTGCCCCTAGTTAGCTCCTTGAGCTTTTAACTTTTCGTTTGATAGTCCAACTCTACCTTTTGATTTAGCCTTTGACCCTAATTGGACTATTTGAGTATGAGGGAGGCGGTTGGAAGGGAGTCGGGTAAATTTGGAACTAAAAAGGGTTAAACTATTGGGAATATTGAAAGGTGAAGAGAATTGAAAAAATAGGCAAAGAATTGGGAAAACTAGTCTCTCCTAGTGTTTGAAAATAGTATGTAAAAAAAAATTGAAAAGTTCAAAAATCAGAAAAAGAAAGAAAAAATCGGTTGTATATATGTAGTTCACTCCTTTCGATTGGGAGAGACTAGTAACAAAAATGCCTCTTGACCAATGATCTCAAAGAAAACACAACCAAAGGAGAATTAGAAAAACATTTAGGTTGTGGACTTTGTGGTAAGGTGAAGAAATCAATTTTGGGATTGGTTTACTAAGAAAGTGAGAGAGTGAGGTAGAGTGATTGTTGTTTGAGGGGTATATGAGAGTAGCTAACTCATTTAGTTCAATTTATAGTCACTTCTATCCAAAATTATCCCACCTTACCCTAAGCCAATATTATAACCCTTTCACAGACCTTTTTGATTCCTTGTCACACATGTCGGGTATACGTCGAAGTTTAGATGATTGACAAGCCTATGGTAGGCATTTTATGCATCTCAATGTGAGCGTATACACTACCTACTTGATATACTTGAGAGTCGAGAGGTACACTCACTCGGTGAGGATCTCAAGTTGAGAGTGTCAAGTTTTGAAAGTAGTTGATATGGCTCTATCTCATATGCTCAATGTCATCATGATTGTCTAACTTTTGAAAAGTTCTTCTGAAACTGAATTTGCCACTTAAATCTTCCCTAACACATGTCTTTCTTCTTTTTCTTTATTTGTTCGGGACGAACAAAAGTTTAAGTTTGGGGAGTTTTGGTACACGTGATCGTGCACGTACTTTAGGTTGATTTAAGTGTCATTTTAGTTATAATTGTGTGCATAATTATGTGTATTTTGGGCATTTGTTCCTTATTGAGCAGATTAATGCGTTCAGTTCGTTTCTGTGTCAAAACAGGTACAATTAGACAAAAAAGGGGCATAAGAGATCGCAATGTTGACAGATACGAAGTAAATAGAGGACAAGGCTGAAGAAGCACCTCTACCGAGGCAAGAACAGGCCTTGGCCGAGGCAACCTTCCAGGGGAATTAGGAAGAAAAATAGATTTCAAGGCCTCTGCCGAGGCATGTATTCACCTCGGCCGTGGTGACCATCCAGGGGAAAATGAAGATTCTGAAGCTTTCAAGGCCTCGACCGAGGCAAGAACTGACCTCGGCCGAGGTGATCCATAAACCCTAAACCCTAAAAAGCCCCTTCTTGTTGCCTCGACCGAGACCAGTACATACCTCGGTCGAGGCCAGCCTTCGAGATGAAACCCTATTTGCTTCATCTCGGCTGAGGCCAACCTGTGCCTCGGCCGAGGCTTGGACCCCTGTTTTAAAACTGCAACGCATTTTTGCTTAAAAACCAAGTAACAACTTCTCCTCTCTCTCTCTCTATATATATATCTCCTATTCGAATTTTGACCTATCTTGGGACAATTTATCATCCATTTCCAGCCTCCATTCTACCAAGAAGAAGGAATGGGCAAGAAGATCCACGATCATCTTCACCAATCACCATTTTTTGTTCTTTTATCTTAGTATCATGTTTTCTTTGATTTTCATTAATTTGTTGCTTGTAATAGTTAATATGGGTGAGTAACACCCTAATATCTACCCTTGATCGAATGTGGAACTTCGAGTCGACATTATTTATGTGATTATTATGGTTGGTGTTACCTTTTGATTGTATATTCAAGTATTTTATACTATTTGCTGTTATTGATTTACATTTGTGAGTTGATTTGAGGATTGATCACCTTTAGGAAGCATATAAGTGTATTGCTAGAAGTTGGGATCACTATTCGTAATTGTAGGTTCTTCGATTCATGTGTAGCAAACAATGATTAGTTTATTGGTGATAGTATAAAGCTTGTATTGGCTAGCTAGGATTAAGAGACAACAATGCTATTAGAGCTTGTTAATAGCGTTGAGATAGGGACTTGAATTGCAATTGATGGGGCATCAACAATAGTCGCGTGAATCAATTAGACCGAAGGGAAACGAGATCAAGAGTGAATTCTTTTATATATTTGAAAAACCAAAAAATCATTTTAATTGTCCCTTGATCGCTTATTACTTGAATATTAATATTAATTGCTTTCCAGTTTAATTGTTAGTTTTGGTAAGTGTTAGTAGTTAATTAGTTGGTAATCGCAAAACTTCCCCCCCCCCCCCCCCCATATCCTTTATTGCTTCTGTTTGTTTATTACTATTTCTATTTTAATTTCCTAATTGTTTGATAAATTGAAACAATACTATTCCTCTGTTCCCTGTGGATTCGACCCGACTTGCCACTCTACTTAGTAGAGTTTAGAGTTTGGATATATAAAATTTGGTGGCGAACAATGATAGATACCAGAAGGGTATCAGAATTATTTTCTGATGCCAAAGACCTTTGGTATCGGAAAACCACCTTTCAGTATTAGAAATTTTCCGATACTAAAATCTTTTTTTATAGTCGCTATCTTCCTTGCTATGTTTATGTCGCTAAGGACATCCATGGTGGTTAATTTCTAAATATTATTTAATTACAAGTCAATGTTAATTCACATTTCTAAACACATAAATGGAGATACGAATGTCTATTCTTACAATCACATTTTATACTAAAATATGAATGGCGTGTCATTCTTTTAATGTCCAGTATAAACAATGATTTAAGTTTGGGGGGGATTTGATATGCTAAAAATGTGCATTATTTAGATTGATAGGAATGTGATTTAATTGCATTTTATTTACGATGCACCGTTATTTTTCAATTTATCTGCACGTTAAAAGTCAAATACTCTAAGTGGTATTTTTATGTTAAATTGTAGTAGACGTGGATCAAATTTTGGATTAATTAAATTGGATCGACAAGAAAATAAAGAACTGAGTCGGAATTGACCTAGTTAAAAGAGTCTTGTGAAGAAAAGGGGCTAAATTGGGCCATGAAGTTAAAATGACATTCGGCCGAATTAGGCTGATGGCATTGAAAGTGGCCATTGGTCCAGGGAGAAGTGGAGGCCGAATTGGGCTTATGATTTTGCAAACACAAGGGTGGTGATTGGTTGACTTGGAGAAAGCCACTTGGGCCTATGAAAGAGAGGGATCAACGTAAGACAATCATCCAATAATTTGGCAAGGAATCTTTACGTCGAATAGAAAGCAAAGCACGACTAGAGTTTCGAGAGAGACAGCCTTCGATTCCATTTGGTGTTATTTTCCGTTTATTTCAATTATGTCATTATTTTATTGTTACGAGACTTTAGATAATAGTTTGATTATGAGTAGCTAATTCAATTTCTATGAGTTCGAAGGGATGTTGAACCCTACTCGTATTTTATGGTTAATTGATCCATAATCAGATTTTGATTTCTATTCGATAACTTATTTGTGTTATTTGATCATATGACATATGATATTTTGATATCTTGATTTGATAGGGCCCATCTAATTAGGTTATTAATTTTTCTAACGCTAGATTATAAAGTTTTAATTTGCAATTGTTACAATTTTATAATCGTAAGTGGCAATATCAATTAATTCGTTAGGGGTAATACAAGTCTAGGTCATCCAAATCGAGCTTATGTATTTGGAGTCTAGTCTAGCCTATTATCCTAATTTTTAATGCCTTTAATGAATTAAACATAGGGAGCTTGTTCTAGGCTGTTCAATTAAATAGGGTAATCTAAAGAGTTATTTTAGTTAAATAATATTAAGGGATAATTTGGGCCTACAAAGTTTGTTGTCAGTCTAGGGTTAGAGAGTCGTGGGTTAGGTAATCAGATTTAATTAGTTAATTAATTCACATACGAGTAGGTGGATACTGAATTGAGAACTGGTATTATTTTTATATTGATTAAAATCGAGTTATTTGATTATTTGAATTCTTTAGTTGTTAGGTATTTATTTAACTAGTTTAGTTATAGTCGATTAAATCCAATCAATTCCCCCTTAATTTACTTTTATCCGTTTAGTTATTAATATTAAGAAGCATAATTCATTCATCCTCTCCTTGTGGGATTCGACCCTTACTTCCACTGCTACTAGTTAGTAGAGGTAGATAAGGTAGTTTAATTTGACGTGCCTCGACAGTTTGGTCAAAATAGGAAAATGTGTAAATATGTCCATATGTTACAATTATTTATGAAAACATCCTTTAACTTATTAACTTTAGTATGTTGCAAAAAATTGGTAAAATGTCCTATGACAAGTTATACCAAGTAAGTCAACCGGTAAAATGATGATGTGGCGACCTTTTTCCTAATATGTTAGTTATTTACTATTTAACTTACATTCTGTATTATAAAATATAAAAAAATATCCAAAACTAAATTATGAAAGGATTTGAATATATATACATGTGATAACTATTTATACGTAATATTTAAAAATCTTTAGTTTTAAACTGAAAATCCATAATTTATCTATAAATTAATTTTTTAAGATCCAAGTAATTACTTTAAGAAATCTAAAAGTTATTTGAAGAATGTTAAAATTAATTTAGAAAAATGAAACTAATTTTTGAAAGAACCTCAAATCATTTTAAATGTCTAAAAATTATCTTAGAAGGTATCATTCCGATTTGGATAAAAAATAACCAAATCAATGATAATCTTCAGTGATATTTCTGCTACTATTCGTCGCAAACCATAGACATCATACTCATGCATAAACAAATCTAAACGAGGACCAATTTCAAGCTTATATTGATTGCATAATAATGAAGTTAGAAAATCAAACATAAATCGAACAAAAAATATCAATAATCCATCCCAATATTCAAACAACCACTTTGCCCTCCTTCAAATACAAAGATACCTACTACACCAAAATCTTAAAGAAATGATTTTATATCGGGAAAAAAATTGAAGTATCAAAGTTTGCCTGGATGCAGGAGTTGGGGATGAAGAAGCCAATTGATGGTAAAAGTGGAGAAGAGTGATGAGAGTTGGTGAAAAGTATATATGGTAGTAGAGTGGGAAGCTCAGTTGATAAAAAACAGGTGGATATTGGTCGCAATTGGGATTGTGTAAATTGTTCGATTGAGAGCAATTTTGATTTGTTTTAATTCTTATTCATTTTTAGTAACTTGATGACGTCATTTAACAAGCATGTGCCAAACACATGTCCGAAACTTAAGTGGGTCAAATTTGGGAGTACTAGTTGTAGCATCCTTCGTCTTTGGGACCAATTCTACCTATTTTAAAAATTTTGGGGTTAAAAGTGCAACGATTGGGATAAAAATAAAATAGTCTCATGTCCGGTGGGACCAAAAGTACAATTTTCTCTTGGAAGCAATAAATAAAGATTGATATATTTTATGTAAAATATAATACTTTTTAGTGAAAAGTAGTACGTTAAAAACACCTTAGTTTTTCTTTGTTTAATTTGATATGAAATGATTTTATTAAATTGCATAGAAGTTTCTCTAGCCAAGTGGTACCTCTAAGTAGGACCGAACTATGTTTGTTTAAGCGAATATAAATCTATGTGGGTGAAAATCTATCAACATTTATTTGGGTTGCTTGTATTCTTTTTATTTTATTCTTATTTTGTCAAATGGGTTGACCTGGCTAATTGCACATATTAAGATCCATACATTTGTGATACATAAATGTTACTCGTAAAACATGTATGTACAAAGAAAAATAATAATATATAACCGTAGCAACAAGTTTTGTGTATTGAATAAACAAATACAAATATTTGCGCAAACTAACTTCAATCGGATCAAATTGGAAAATTGTAGGTTATGATCTCTAAGTTGTAGTCCTATGACTCTTCTCCTCGAACAGTTATTTGAATTTGGGAATTCGGAGTGAAATCTTCTCTGATCTACTCCACATCTAATGTTGTTCTTCGATAACGTTTACCCGACGACCGAGCGGCTTGATTCCAGATCGAACGCTACTTCTTGATGCTTTGATGAAAACCGTCTTTAAATTTTCAGGAATGTCTTTGAATCTCCAAGAACACTTTGAGTCTTCTAGAGAGATAATTTCTTGGCACTCATCCAACTTCTGAAGCTCTGAAGTAGTGTTAAATGAATAAAGAATGCCTCATTTTAATGTGTGGGAGAATCTTTTTCCATATTTTCTTAGCTATGTGGCACTCTTTGATTGGCCACCATGAATTTGGTTGGGCCTTCTTGATTTAGCTGGGCCTTTTGCATCTAATTGGATTCTTGATTTGGGCTATTTTGATATGATTGGGCCCTTTTTATTTAATTGTCCTTTTAATTTAATTGGACCTTCTTTCCATGATTATTTATTTTGGCCCAAATTAAATATCAATTATACTATATACTTAGGAATTAATGTTAGTAAATTCCCAAAACATGAATAATATTTTTTTATTTAATGTATTAACTTTCATGCATTGCCATTTAATTGGACACAAAATTTATTTATCTACAAATGCCCCCTCACGATGTATTCACGGACACCGGGTCTTACAGTGAATGAGTCTGGAATTAGCTTCACTTGATTTCTTTGTGATTAGGCTTTTTGAAAATGAGCATATGAATTCGAGGAATCTAATCAAGCAACCAAAACGATATAATAACCACAACACAAGCAATTAATCGGCCTATAACTCATCACTTGAGGACTTGTCTTCTTTTGTGGCGTCCAACTTCCTAATTATAATTTTGATAATGTGGCTCATCATCAGAATTTCACTTAAACCACAAAATCATTGTTGCGCATGATTTAACACATAATCGTCCTTTAATTGCTATCCAAGTAACGGGGGCATCATATACGAATTAGACATGTAGGGTCCTTCTAAAAGATATTCTTAGTTTGGCAACAATTTCGCGTCATCAAATAATCTTCTCTAAGAGGCCCCGCCTCCTTTAGGAGATACTTACCATCTTGCTTCTTCTCAGGACATTGCGTCCAGAAGCATCACATTGGAAATACATCTTCAGAAATTAGGAAATTCTCCATCCCAATAAAGCACGTCTAATTAAATTGGGATGTGATCTTTTATTTTTTTATTTTGAGACATATCTTGCCTCTTCTCCAAGTAATTGTTTGACGAAACTTTCGAAAATTTGGACACACCTGAATTACAAATGGAGAAGTTTTCAGTCATATTTACGCTTCAAAAGGCAAGGATCTGTTTCCTTATCTTCCTTCCCCTTTCTTTTCTTCTATTATTCATTGGAAGAATTCTTTTGCCTCGTCTTTTACATTGATCTTTGCAAGTTCTGCAGTTGGGCATCAACTGGAATATCAAGAATTGCAGGTGTAATCACTCCTTTTACCTGAATTTTAGGAAATATTCATAGCTAAATTGGTGCATTATTGCGTAAATTAGTATTTCTTAACTCATGTTTTCGTATGTTTGGCGGAATTCACTTGTTTATTGGTTTTGTAGTATTTTTAGTACAAAATGCTGCATTTTTTAGTTAATGGTGACATCACAATTCCAAATGGTTAAAAGAAGGCTTGGATAGAAAGAATCGAAGAATTGGGCACAAAATAACCATTTAGTAGGCCCAAGATGGAGTGGAAAACTGAAAAGACAAAGCAAAAGAGAAGAAGGAAAGGTGCCAAAAGGACGACCGAAGAAGCTTCGGTTACTCGATCTAGCTTCCTGCGTCGATCACTAAAACATGTATATACGTTGAGCATTTGCTAGACCGAATACATGTACTTCATTTGGCCTAACTTACTGCGCTGACCATGAAAACATGTATAGATATTTAGCATTTGCTAGACCGAATACATGCGCTTTATCCAGGCTAGAAAAATAGCTAGTTTTTCCAACAGACGCATTTTTATGGGGTTTTATCCGATTAAAGCCCGATCCAAACTTACTGTTGTGTACTCCTATAAATACCTAGCCTTAGGGGATTGTTTTAGACATCAAATTTTATTGTGTATTACATCGGTTATCGTAATAGGATAGAAAGTAGCACAGTGGCAGCAGTAGACTAGTTTTCTGCAGTCTTAGGAGAGCTAGAGACGACGTCGAAGATTCTTCCGCGTGAATTATTGTGTATTCTATTTATTTATTTTCAATTTTTTTGCTAGACAATGTTTCTGTTTAATATATTAGTTTTCTCTTTTATATGGAGTAGTCATGTTATATCTTAGGATTAGAAAGTGGGTTTTAATTATGAATGTAGATTGTTTTATGCATGATATAATTTTATGTTCTGGATGTTATTCAATATGTTGAGATACAATTGTTGTTTGGTTAGCTTGATCACCTAAGCCTACTTACAATCACATATCCAAAATAGGACTAGAAGGTGATGGTATTGGTGGATAAACAACATATGACATAATACATACCAATATATGACCGAAAGGTGAGGGCATATTATGGGGGGAGGGAGGGACAGGGGGTACTTTTAGGAGTTATGGAATGTCAACTTATGGTTGTTTGTGGCTATAATCCACATAGTCGATGTTTTGGAAGGAGGTTTAAAAATACATACTCGTGAAGCCCCATAATAGATAGACATAATAATTATAGTAATTCATATAACGTCTACATGTGCGATTGTTATGGTTGCATAGTAATTAATGCTGAAATCGATAGCTTAAGGTAGTCTTTTAATATTTGATAACCTTCATTTATTAGCTAATCGTAACAGTTAATGTCGTTGATGGGGATTAGTGTTTAGGTGCTAATTAGATATTACGTAGCGGAAGAGAAACTCATAGCCTAAGTTGTCCTGAACAGAAACTCATACGAAAGGAAACATAACACTTAAGCTCAATTTAACATCCACTTCATTTCTTAAACATAATATTTATCTATTACACTTTACCCTCTGGTCTTACGAGAAATGCTTCAAGAAGATTTCCCCACAAAGCCAACAAATGAAAAACACTATTATATATCCTATAAGTAATTTAGAAAGTGTCAGCGCTCGGTTGCAAGACGCCACTATCACTTGAAAGTGGTTTTTGAGAAAACATGAGTTTTTAACTCAGTAGGATGAAATTGGTACTTAAATAAGCACTTCAAAACATGTATGTCCGCTTGACAGCGTTGTGCTTCCCTCCTTAAGTGGTCGGACTCTTAGCACGTCTGCCATCTAATGATACATTGCATATCGCTTTTTCTCTGTCAGTAACCTTAAACCTTACATGTGGCACTTGTGGCGGCTCATACTTACAGAATATATTAAAAGTAAAAATATAAAAAATATGCTTACCCACTTCCGAAGTTTAAGCCGTGGACATTGACTGTGTGGAACTATCCGTGCTGCAATCCTTGCCTCAATCTCGAACCTATTATTTATTAAAATGTTAAACTATTCTTGTATAGCCGTGTTTTCGTTATTTACCGATTACAAGGGTTATCTAACTATTCTAACTCAATTATGAATCGCGTACTACTTATTCAACCTAATCTTTACTTTCATTGCATTAACTTCTTGACCGCTGTTTGATCAATATCATAACATCTTACTTGTTTATTATCACCCCTTATCAACATTCATTCCTTATTCTATTTTCTAAATTTTAACCTAAGTTCATTTCCTTATAAGCTTATCATTTCTCTAAGTCATTTTTCATTTATTTCTAAGTCATTAGTCTCTAAATAAACCTATTGAGATTAACCAATTTCATTCATTCCCCATGTTGTAACATATTTCATTGTCTATTCCTAAGTTTGCAATATATCAAGTTTGATTTAATCCATTTAACCTACTTAATTAATTCATATAAAAAAATCATAACATTAAACATAAGCTTAACTCATCACCATATGCTCATAATCAAAATAATTGCACAATTTAATCTATCATTTTATCATAATCACTTAAGTAATTTAATCAATTCATAACATCACAACATTTTACATAAACATACATAACCACATAAATCCTAATTTAATTTCTAGTTTTAATTCCAAACCCTAGTTTCAAATTAAACCCTAATTCTTTCTAACTCTTATTATTTCTAACATTTGTACAATTGTACCTAAGTTTCAATTTCATTTTTCTAAGTTATTTATCAACTAATTTTCCCTACTTCACTTATGCTCTTTTAACTTAAATCAATTGATCTCTAAATATTACCTGATTGATTCTAATCACCTTTGTTTCACCTAATATTCATTTCTAACTTAATCATCACTCAATTAACCTAATTTCAGTTTTGACTTGGACTCGACACGACGCGACTTGGCTCTTTGGGCCCGAAGTCCAACTTCGGCCCATTTGGCACGGTTTGGCCCAGTTAAATCCTAAAGTCCATTTTAATTATTCTAAAGCCCAATTCTAAGTCTAATTCTAATTATTTAGGCCCAAATATTTTATTTGGCCCACTTATCTATTTATTGGGCCCAAAGCACTTTCTTTTACCTATTGAGCCTAAGCCCATTTTAATTATTCCTTCAGGCCCATTTAATTAACCCTAAGCCCATTATTCTCATTTCTAGCTCATTAACCTATCTAAATTATTCAAAGGCACAACTACTCTAACTTAGCTCATTCTAATTGCTTCCTAAGTCAAATAATATTAATTCGCATGTCTATTTTTATAACCTCTATATTTATCTATTCATTTATTTATCTAATCTCATTTTGATTAATCAACTTAATATATCATTATCCCTAATTCCTAACCTTGCCGAAATAACATACATTCACATGCCCTTCATATATTTCAATTTAATCAACTTAGATCCATATCTAACATATCAATAACACATTAGTGTTGAAGTTAAACATAAGGTCTTTATCTTAGTCTCCTAATCTCATTTTGCCAAAAGTTTAATAAATAATTATACTCAATCATTTTCAATCAAATTCTTACATAATCTCAACATTTGATCATCAATATTATCATGAAATCATCCCTAAGCATACTTGATCATTTTTAACTTCAATTTAACATGAAATTGCATCATTAATTGGCCAAAACATATACTAATATATTTTCGTGAAATTTCCACTTATTTAACATCCAATTTAACCTAATTCAACAACTAACATGCTTGATCATAAAATTACATCTAAACCTAAAAATTTAACATGCAACATATCATTCAATATCCCAACATACTCATAAGCACATTTAACTGATTAAAACTATAAAATTAACATGCAAAGGATGCTCATTAACAAATCTAGCATACGTGTATGCATTAGTGATTCACTAGTGTGTGAGTGTTTTTATACATATTAAATCATATACATATCCCTTCATATCCTTGACCGGATACAAAATATAACTAAACTAACCCTATACCTCTACTAGAACTCGAAAATTGATGGAGCTGGTGTTGAGCCTCAAAGTGATCCCGAAGCTATCCTAAGATCCAAATAAAGAACTTTCTTGAGGATGTGAAAGATAACGACGATGATGAAAAGAAAAGGTGTTTGGCGAAGCACTCTTGAGGAGGGAAAGAAGTAGAAGAGGGTCTTTAATTTAGGGGGAGAGAGTAAGAGAGATTTAGAGAGAGTAAGCCAGAGTTGCATGGGATGTCAGGGTGTGTATGTGTATGTGTTTCTCTTCGGGTTTGTAAGTGAAGAGAAGAGAAACATAGTGCTATGCACTATTCGCTCCCTTATGTCGCCAAAATGGAAATTTTCATGGCCCAGGTATCATGAGAGGATGATGATGATGTGAAGTGAGAGGTGGAAGTCGAAGAAGAGAGTGAAGTATGGGTGTGAATAGTTTCTTCTGCTGACAGCTTAGGCCCCAAGTTTGGAGAGCTAAGGGGGTGTTTGTTCGGCCTTGTAAGGCTGAGGGTGTGTGAGTTTGTTTTGTACTATTAGGCTAGCTTAGGGTATTAAGATAGGCGTGTCTTAATGGGTTTTGTTAGGGTTTATCCTAAAAAAGTAGTACACTGAACATCTTACGTTGAAATCGTATTCTAAACTCATCGAATAGTACACTAATCTTTAAGTTGTACAATTTATCATAATTTTTTTTGATTAATTATTCGGCCTATGGTGGATAGTCTAAATTTGATTTAAAATTTAAATTATTTAATTATTGGGCCTGTAATAGTTAGTAGATTTTTTTTATTGCATTGTTACATATACTTCACATTTTTAGGTTTATTTTTATTATTTTGTACGTTTAATTTTTCATTAGATAGGCTAGTCGAAAGAGGCATGAAGCCAGTAACTCCGCCAACATAATAAAAAGATCATGGTGACTAGCTCGTGATGAGCTAAATTTTAATAAAATAAAAAATATGCACATGGAAGTACATAGACAGACATAGGGATACAAAATAAAGCTGTTTCTTTAGGCATTATAAAAAAGCCATGAGAATTTGAGCCATAATTTGATTTCCAAATTTTAGAGTATTATTTTTTTTTTCTCGTGTGTGGTTTGTTAACCATCGCATATTGTATCTCTAGAACTTGTGTTGAGTCTGTCTAGATTTATTTTGTGTATAAGCTTGAAAACTGATCTTAGCAGTTTTTGTGAAACCATATTCTAGCTTACTTAGCCAATTTTCTTCACCTAATAGGAAAAAAATTCCTTAGTCAGCCAGTCTTGAGCCTTAACTTTTGTTGGTAACTTTAATTTAAGCTCATAACCGATTTTAGCCTTTTTTTTCCTAATACTTGGACCATTTAAGTAGAGGAGGGAGGAAAATACGAACGAGTGAGAGAGGTTTTGGGCGATTAGAAAAATGAGAGTGATGAGGGGAAAAGGTTTGTTGTAAAACCAGTAATTGGAAGAGGTTAGAATAAAAGTTAGACAATTTTGGTTGCCTTAAAAAGGAAAAGAAGGAAATCAAGAGAGTCTAACAAAGAACAACTTTGCATAGAAAAATGGTTCGTTAGAGTTTGCTAACAAAGATAACTCCTACAATTGTGTAGTATAGTACCAAAAAAAGGTGAAGAAAGCTAGCTTTGAATTACCTTATCTGAGAATTTGGATAAGAGAGTTAAAAATGATCTTGAGGGTAGTTGAGAGTAGGTAACTCAAATAGTCCAAGTTGAGTCACTTTATCAAAATATTTGTCCCATCTTTATCAAAGAGCCTGCATTACAACAAAAAATATAAGACTTTTTTTAATTCCAATCTATATACATTTAAGTCCGATGAATGGTTAGACAATATCTAAGAATATGGTAGGCCTTATGCATGATACAACTTCGTTGAACGAATTTGTCCTTATTATAAACTTGAGAGAAGAGTGATACATATACCTAGTGAGGATCAATTATTTGGAGGGACTTGCTCTTAAGAGTAGTTGAAGTGTGTGTGTGGTCATATGTCCATAACACTGTGTTGTATATAGTTTGCGAAAATAGTAAGATCTGAAGTATTATTCCTTGCCATCGATCCATAATAAAAGTTGTGCCTGTTCTAGTTCTCATTGTTTCTTTTTAGTATTGGGGACGCACAACAGTTAAGTTTGGGGGATTAATGATCACTCCATATTTTACGTGATTTTTAGGCACATATTCATAGCTTGATTGGTGCATCATTGCGTAAATTAGTACTTCTTAACCCATGCTTTTGTATATTTGGTGGATTTTACTTATTTTACTTTTGTTGTGTTTTCAGTACAAAAAGTGCATTTTTGGAGTTAATGTTGAAATCGCAAGTTCAAACGGATAAAAGTAGATGGATAGAAAGAACTGATGAATATGGCCCAACATAATCTTTGGTAGGCCCAAGATAGAGTGCAAAATCCTAAAAGATGAAGCAAATCGAGAAGAAGGAAAAAGTGCAAAAAAGGACGACCGAATAAGCCTTGGTTATTCGGTCTAACTTCCTGCGTCTACCATAAAATATGTGTAGTCAGTTGAGCATTTTCTAAACCAAATACATGTACACCATTCGGTCTAACTTCCTGAGCTGACCACGAAAACATGTATTGAAGTTTAGCATTTGCTAGATCAAATACATGTTCATTCGGTATAGCAAAATGGCGAGCTTTTTGAACATACACGTTTTATGAGATTTTATTCGATTAAAGCCCGATCTGAACCTATTGCTGTGTACTCCTATAAATACCTAACCTTAGGAATTGATTTAAACATTAGGTTTTATCGTGTATTACATCAGTTATCGTAATAGGGTAGAAAGTAGCATAGTGGCAACAATAGGCTTGTTTTTGCAGTCTTAGGAGAGCTGGAGAAGATGTCGGAGATTCTTTCGTGGGAACTCGCTGGTGACTGTAGCATTTCGTTTTTCTTTTATTTTCAGATTATTGTTAGACAATGTTTTTATTTAATATATTAATTTTATTATTATTATTATGGTTTAGTCGTGTTATATCTTAGGGTTAGAAAGTAGGTTTTATTTACAACTGTAGATTGTTTTATGCATGTTATAATTTTATGTTCTAGATGTTATTCAATATGTTAAGATACGATTGTTGTTAGGATAGTTTGATCACCTAAGCCTAGCAGTTACAATCACATACCCGAAATAGGACCGCAAAGTAAGGTTAATGGGGATAAACAACATATGACATAATACGTATCAATATAGGATCAGAAGGTAAGGACATATTATGGGGTATTCCTTGTGCACTTTTAGGAATTATAGACATGTCAACTTATGGTTGTTTGTGGCTATAATCCACACCTTAGATGTTTCGCAAAACCCCATAATAGATAGACATAATAGTTGTAGTAATTCATATAACATCTGCATGTGCGATTGTCTATGGTTGCACAGTAGTTAGTTCTGAAATCAACATCCTAAGTTGGTCTTTTGATACTTCATTTGATAACCTTAGTTTATTAGCTAATCGTGTCTTTCAGTTAATTTATTATTCTCTTACTTTTGTTTTGGGGTCTTGATACTTTGTAAGTAGGGCAACAAATCAAAGAACCAATCTTATAAAGACAATCTGCCTAGATGTTAGGTTGTTTTAGAATATGTAATAATTTAGTTAGGTTTCATATTTACTAATATCTGCGGGACACGACTTACTTACCACTTTCTATTAACTACATCTTACAGTGCGGTTTAGCTGCTAGAGATTAGAGCGACTAGGGTTCGATATCGTCATTTGAGCTGGTAAATAATAGGATGCTCTATATGTTCTGTATAGACGCGTGCATGTTTATACAAAAGACCACCTGCTGTATGCACACATATTCATGCCATAAGTTTATTTTCTCCACTATTGCAGAAGTAAAACTTGTGTGATCATCTTCCAATCTTCTGTCAAAGGATATTGACACTCTACTTGCAAGCTCCAGTCTCGTAGGTGGGTCAAGAAGTGAGCAAAATTATTCCTCAATTGAACACGGAACCAAATCGATCAAGTCAGCCTCTCAGGCAGACCTAGACTCCTACCTTCGACTTCTCAACTTATTTTAAAGGGATGGTTGGTATCTGCACCGGTACCGACCATTCCTAATGAGATTTAAGTTGCATGTTAGATTTTATCTTTGAATTTTATTGATCCTCTAGCCTAGTTTAAGTTGGAATGGTGGAAGAATGATCTCTCACCCTTGTAATATGTACACAAGCACACAAAAGATAAAGGAAAACTGTCAAATTTCAACAGAATATAAATTTTTTTGAATTTTTAAAATTTTCAACGGTAGTTCCACCGACAAATGAGCGGTTGGAATTTAGAAAATAATTTCAACGGTAAAAAGTCATCGGAATAGCTGTAGGAAAAAAAATTCCAACGGTAAGAGGCTCCGTTGGAACAAAAAAATTCCAACAGCCACTTTTACAACGCCATAAAAACCCTTGGAATGTTCTTGATTGGATTCAATAAGTTTTTTATCACTGGAATGCTGGCATGTTAAAATGAGTATGAGATTAGGTGATTAATTGTCAAATTTCTTGAATTTGAGTTCTTATGTCATAAATCTTGATTGCATATTGTGTTTCGGAAATTTTGTGAAAAAATTATAAATTTTGTTTAATGTGATTTTACGAAATGTGACTCGAATGAGTAATTGTATCGAAGGTTGGAATTGGAGTAGGACTAATGTTGGAATATAGGACTAAAGATCAAGTCATGATTTTTACTAAAGGTTTCGGTATAAAGGTCCTTAAGAGGATAAACATGTGATATAGATTATTTAGGCTAATTTACATCTAAGAGTTAGTGTAGTATGAAATAAGATGATTTTGTTGTATATACATGTTCTTTCGGTTAAGATTAAAAATAAGGGGTAAAATGAACTAGAATTAAATAATTGTTAAAATGAATAAGAAATTGTTAGGGAAGGCCTTAGAATACAGAGAGTTAGCAAAATTTAGAAAGAATGGTAATAAAATGCAATTTGGGTTAATTAGAATATTAGGGGGACTTAGAATTAAAATAGGATTTAGAACAAATGGGCTTATGATCATTTACTGGGCTAGGATTACTTTCGGATTGGGTCTAAGTTGGGCTTAGGCTTGGTCCAAAGGTATATTGAAAATAATCTTGTGCCCTTATGGACTTAGTTTAGTGATGGGCCGAAATAGAGAGTTTGGGGCCCATTAGGTTGAGGCCATGTCTAACGAGCCGGAAGGCCCGATTCGGTATTTAAATGGATTTAGATTGATAATTAGGTTAAATAAGGTGATTAGTTAACTTAAATAATATTAGATGCTAAAAGAGTTGATTATCCAATTAAGTTGATTGATTAATAGATAAAATGCTGTTAAAATAGTAAATTATATACTGCCTAATTAAATAAATAAACCATTTGCCATAAGATGAGGAATTTAAATAGAATGACTAAGGTTTATATAATCGAACTAGGGTTTAGATGCTTTAGGGTTTGAGTAATTTAGGGTTAATCGAATTAAGGTTCGAAACAAATTAAGGATTCAGATTTATGTTTAGGTTCAAAATGATTTTGTTTGGTTGGATTTAGTGTGTTAGTATTGAAATAGTTTAACTTATATGGTTTAGATATGATAAAAGTGATATTGATAAGTTAGATTAAGTGTTATGATAGTACGTAGAGCTGGCATTTCGGGCGATCCAATCGGGCCAAGGAGTAGTTCGGGCAGGGTCAATTTATTTTGGGCTAGAAATGCTAGGCCCTGCCCGGTGGACTTTGGGCCATCTGGTCATCGGGTCAAAAAAGCCCATCAATGAGTTTTTTCCTTTTTTTTTTTTTTTGTTACTTTAATCATGAAATAAAATTATATATTAAGGTGAACTTCAGTTTAATTTTCTTAAGAAAAAACTTGATGGGAAGATAATATATTACTATTCGTTGCAATAGGCATGTCTCAAACCACAGATATAATAATAATAATAATAATAATAATAATAATAATAATAATAATAATAATAATAATAATAATAATAATAATAATAATAATAATAATAATAATAATAATAATAATAATAATAATAATAATAATAATAATAATAATAATAATAATAATAATAATAATAATAATAATAATAATAATAATAATAATAAAAGAAGGAATGGGTGATGATATATAGTTATATACTACACGTCACAAGTTATTTAATTTTTGTGTACGTACTATACTACATGTTAATCAATTCTTCATTTCTCGACACATAATAATTAATGTGCATGCTTGAATCCAATTCATTTTCCATCTTCGGCTAATAAAATTGAAGAAATAGAGTATTAAATTAGTTAAATATTTTAATTTCTCTGTAAATACATTTATGCGCTGCTAGAAAAAGACAAAAGAAAAACTTGTTTCAAATAATACACAAGATATTACCTACTTTCTAAACTTTTCTTATTCGATTAGTGAGGGAAAATAAATTCAATTCCATCGGGCAGGGCAAAAAAAACTCAAATTTTTTCGGGCCTCTAATATTTCGGCCCAGCCCACGTTATATTTCGGGTTAGATGGGCTGGCCCATCGGGTCAGGCCAATTTTGCCAGCTCTATATGTGTGCAAATAATATGACTTTATGCACAAGTATATCGTTAATAATAAGTCATGTCAAATGTTGGAATTTCATGTGCCCATATGATAGTATAGAAGTTGATATGGTTAACAAGTGCAAATGTTATGATTATATTTACAAGTATGTTAAATTGATAAGTTATATTCGAGATGCTATGATTTTGTGCAAGTATGTTATATTGATAAGTGGATAAGATGACTTGTGAAGTTATTATGATTTTATGTGGTTTGTAAATGCTTATTTGAACTTGCAATGTGAACATTTGATATTTCTATGTTACAATTCAATATGCAAATAATGACTTCAAATTGTGATAAGACCTATCAACTTGAGTAAGCAAATGTAATGCACAAGTGGTTTTAGTTGATGTTGATAAGATGTTACAAAAGCATAACTGAATTAGGATTTTATAGCAGTAACCATAGAGTGTGATAATTAGCGTAAAGTCGACTTACTTAATAACACGAGACGTCAACAAGGATTAAGAGTAATCTAGGAAAAAGAATAACAGTTCATTGATTAATAGGTAGCACAATGATACGTGGATCGGCTCGGCAGATTCGGAAGCATCATTTCATTCGTGCAACAGGGCTGACATAATGGAACATTACACCTCTGGAGATTTTGGGAAGATTAATCGTGCTGATGATGAACCTTTGAAAATCGTAGGGAATGGGGATGTATGGCTCAAGGCACCAAATGGGACTGTTTTGCAGTTAAGAGATGTGAGGCATATTCCTGGATTGACGAGAAACTTACTTTCCATTAGGCAACTTGATGAGGAAGGATATATTATGACTTTTGGCTGTAATACGTGGAAGATACCAAAGGAGTTATGGTGGTGGCTCGAGGCAATAAGGAGGGAACATTTTATATGACAGGGAACACCCAGGATAGCATTGCTCAGGTGAAAAGAACGATGCAGACTTGTGGCATTTTCATCTTTGCCACATGAGTGAGAAGGGGATGAAAGTACTGTGTTGAAAGGGTAAGATGACAGGCCTCAAGATAGTTGAAATCGGTTTGTTAAGTTGGTACTAAAATGGACAAATAAGTCAACATTTATTAAACCTACAATCCCTCCAAGAAATATAATTACACCCTTATCGCAGATATCTTTTTTATTTTGCAAATTAATTAGTGGTTGTTATTGTAATATATATTGATATATACTTAAAAAACAAGTTTTCTGTGTAGATATATCAACATCTCAAAGCACCACTTTTTGAAGAAAAAAAAAGAAGGGATGCAATAAATCACTTGATCCATTAGTATTATATACATGTTTGCAACAAATGCATTAAAAATAAGAACAGTACACATTACAGACAGACTATTTATGACGATATGTCATTCGAAAATTTAGGAATTTTCATTTGAATATGTACTACTATGTTTGAAATATGGAACGGCTACATAATTTGATTGATACTTAATTAGGACAGTCTTACTTATATACCTATTTGTTTAGTCCCAGAAATGTTCAGGTGGCTTGTAATGTCACATTAACTGTAATGTATTTTGTACATCAAACCATCAATATGCACAAAACTGTTTTTTCACATAATTAAATCATGCTAGAAAATTTAAAAGTATGTATAACCATTGGTTTTATTATGGTGTGTACTACCTTTTTCACTTGTCAAAGATATCAACTTAAGCAAATACATACTCCGCATATTGATCTCAACAGTTTGACACCAAGCTCCATTACAAGAACATAACAATTGAATACATTTCCAGGATTGGCCATGAATTGGTACTTATGATTGTCACCTACTAATATTTTTGAAAGACCAAAAGTTGTTTCGTACATCCGTTTGCAAATGTTTGTGGTTTATGCTAATGATTGTACGAAGTTCCAAATGATGTTGGGAAGATCAGTCCTCAATTGATTTTCTTTCGTTTCCGTTTATCTGTAGTACTACACCTATAATGCATTTATATTATTTCTCTTTGCAATTAATAATGGATATTTTTTTGCATCTGATTTGAAAAACCCAACAGAACAAGTATTTATAGGGATTTCACAAATTTTAATAGAACACCAAACTAAGTAAATTGCATTGTTAGTATATCACATTGTTATAAAATGATAACATAAGCATTTGCAATAATTGCATTAAGCCTGTAACATATAGACTATAGGCAGTAAAAATAGATTAATACAAGTGCGATGTCCCTATATGACATACGCGTTAAAAGTAAGGTCGGGTGTTGTGGTGTCCAATTCAAAGACAACCTTGTCAAGATATCTGGCCCCTAAGAAGTTAAGCATCCGTCTGCATTGTATTAGGCGTACAACACCATCATCTCCACGGTTGACCGCAACCATATAACACCTCGGACCGACCCTAACCCGAGCATCACCCCGTAAGATATGATCCTCTGTCAGACACGATCTACTAAACTGATCGGGTATCGCCTGACCAAATTAAAACAAATACATTAGCAAATAATGAGAGGGTAAAATATGTTTTAAAAAAAACCAACGATATATCTACATATCTTACGATCTGGCCTCGCGGGTAGATGCGACTTTTAATTTTCAAAATGAATGCGGGGAAGGGACTCGTCTTTTTCGGACGGACCACCATTGACGTCGATGTTATTCAATAACTTGATCATGTAGTTGTTGCTCGCCATTAATGGTGTCTAATTTCCTAAACGTCCTTTCGCCGAATAATCCTTATAAATTTCAAAGTGGCTTCCTATTTGCACTACTACTCTAATTTATCTTTTATGTAATATTTATGTTTTGAATTGTGGGAGATTAAATGATATGATAAGTTGCATATGGAAAGAGGCATCTGTTTGGGAATAGACGCAACTGTGCAATTCTTTTTTTCTTTCCCTTATTGCTACTGATTTATTTGTGGGAAAGATTTGTACATCCTATATGAAATTTCATGACCAAAAAATAACTCAACTTCTACAAAACAATTAAATATGCAGGTACTTATATTAATCACGTTGTATTTAAAAAATCTGATCTCTTCATAGAAATAATTTTTAGAATTAACAGTAATTTTCATACTGAAATATTTTTATTTTTGGCCAAATCCATTGAAATGTTATCGATTTTATTTATTTTAACATATTTTTGTATATAATGTCATATTATACGTAAAATACCTAATTTTAATATAACAACAATCCACAATATACATCATGTGTTAATAACACCAATTATTTGCAAAAACCCACTTATGAGAATTTATAGGAGCATTGTTTAAAAGGTTTATTGAAAAAATGTAAAAAATAATAGTCGACATAATTCTCAAAATTTAAACAAATAATCTAAAACGAAACGTGTCCAACGCAAAGCTATCAGACACGATTTGTATGAGGTTGGATCGGTTAATAGATAAAGAATCCATTAGTCGTTAATATAAAAATATAAAAGTCTACTATAGTAAAGTTCATGTACTTGTTGACAAACTACATATAATTCTGATTAAAAGAATAATAACACTAATGTGATTATTGTCATTAACTCGTTTTGTGTAAGTAAGGTGTGTAGCCGGAGATGATGTTCAAATCATGGATTCACGTGACCCCACCAAATTTTAATTTGTTTTTTTTTTCCATGTTATAATTTTTTTTATTTCGTTTTTATATAAAATTAATACAAACGATAGCGTAAAAGTAATTATGGTGTTGCCTTAGTAAATTTTTTTATTTTCATTATATACTAATTTACATTGAATGCGCTCATTAGTTCATCCTATTTGTTTCCCGTCATAAAAGACTTCTTGATCCATCGATGACAACGTGCACATTAAAATTGGTGTAATCTTTATACATATAAATATATTCATTTTTTTTATTTTATAATTTTCCAAACAATCACAAATTTTATAGAAAAAAATTATAAAAAAATGGTTAATTGAACTACGGACGATTTCTAAACGGAATTGGAATTCACATGTTGGTGCTTAGCACAACAAAGATTTAGTCTCAATTCTTTAGCCAAAAATTTGTATTGGTAAATTTTAGGAATAAAAATAAATAATCATATATGTTGCAATTTCAATAATAAGGATCCGCAACACAGTAATAATGTAATTATACAAATCTAGATAATAAAAAAAAAATATTGCAATATATATTATGTACAAACTCCAAACTTCCAATATATGAAAAAAAAAACAAAAAAAAAAAAATAACAACTACCATATTTAACTAAACTTTGTTATACATTTTCTAACCAATATACTTTTTTTACACTTTCTAACCCGAATAATCGCAGACAATATTCACTTTCAATAACACATACTCTCATTGATTCATCTCTTTTTATGATTTAAGCGTAAACCCTCCCGATAATCTTTCCATTGCAATCTCTTCCCGTAAACAACACATAGGCGCTCAAATAATCTTCAAGGACAACGTTCGATCAAAAGGTTAGCGCAAACTAATCCATTTGCAATCACTATCTGTTTCATGTCTGTTCGTAATGATTTTGTTTATTTGGTGATTTGTATTTGGATTTGGATGCCCTTTTTCCCCAAAAAGGGTTTGCTAACAGAAAGAATATGTGCTCCTTACTGAATGTTGTAGAATGGTTTGATGATTGATACATTTGTTGTACCATCGATGTAAGGATGGAAACTATGTGACACTCAGTTTTATATTTTTCTTACTTTTAGTCTTTTACTGGGTGTTTAATAAATTATTTAGTATTTATCAATGTAATATGTGATTCACCCAAGTGATTTGTGTTTTGTTAAAACTACATTGATTATGTGTGACACCCATCGTCAATTTTGGTGTTAGGCTCATTTCGTGTTATAACATTCATCGAATTCATTATTAGTTTGGTAGTTGTATATAGATGTATTATCAGGATGCATTTTCAATTGAGTACTTTAGAAATCCTTCAATTAACCCATTTCCCATATTAATAACCAAAATAAGTTAAATAACTAAAAACAACACATGCTCATTTCTATCCAAACCAAACAATAGCCTAAAACCCAACCCCTAACTCCTTCCCCGCTAACACATGACTAGATGTGTCAAAATTTTAGGGTCGGGTCAATTCAATCGGGTCAGTAGATAAAATTAGATCGGGTTAGATTTTCTTTTTCTTGGCTGTTAAAATACTAGCTCAGTCCATCATCGGGCTATCAGGTTATTGGGTCAATTTCGATCCAATACATTTATTCATTTTTTCCTATAAAAGTTTGTTTAATACAAAATTCCATACAAACACAAATTGAAGTTATTAATTAAATATTCAAACTTATTATAATATATGCATATATAATAAAAAAAATAAGATGAGTGTCATGAACTATAACCAAAATATTTTTGTAGACAAGCAGTCAAACATCCCTTAATTTTGGAGTAGACCTTCAAAAATTAATTCAGTATGTTTTTTTTTTCTTTTCATTTTTTAATTGCTTATTGTTGATTGCTTGAAAGAAAAAAAATGAAGCAATTCATATTATGGGATAATTAATTAGTTAAAAATCCACGGTAGTTTGGGGCCAAATTCAAATGAAGTTGAGTCTATTTAAGTTGTTGGGCTGATGGGCCCAGTTTTTTTTTAAGGCCAATATAAAACTGGGTCAACCCAATCATTTTGAGACGACACAGCAGGAACCTAGTCACATATCTTCCCAATAGCAGTGTCACGGGGCACCTCAGAGTTGTGGACGAACATAAACAGAGTATAAATAAATAGCTATATAGATGTAATGCCATCCAAATCACTAGGAAGGTTGTTAACTTAAGTGCAACACCACCAACGGGAATTCAAATTCAAATTATTGCACTTCCGCTCAAAATAATTGTATCAATTTCGGCCTATGATTAGGCCAATTTTATAATAAGTTGGACTCAAATAATGTCGTAAATTCATTCAAAATTGTACTCTATATGTTGTAGAGAAAACAGAAAAGTAGAGAAGAAAGATAGACACGGAAGAATTAGGGTTCTCTTATTCATCAAATCCCCTTTATATAGGGTGTCAAATACATGGGTTTCACAGATACATAATATTTAGTGAATACCTAAATTGCCCTTCATTAATTACTTTTGACGAAGGCACACTAATTGTGTTTTTCCTTCAACACTCTCCCTTGTGCCAAGTCAAAGGGGAATTGGTGCATAACTTGTTGCCTCGTTAAAAACCTTGCCAAGTAACAAAACCCAATGGGAAAAAATAAACCTTGGTCGAAGGGAAAAAGAGTGCAACGCACCTATGTTGAGACTCCCCCTGAAGTCTACACACCTCCCCTGATACGTACATCTATTAGGAGAGTTTTGAAAATCTTCGCATCCATGATTTATATAAATCATGAGGAAAGTTTATGGTGGCTGGTTATAGACAAACTTTGTGGCATATGCATCGTATAATCATCTCCTATGTAGCATAGTTCTATCTTCTTGTTGCAAACTGCATTATCTTCATAAATTCAGGTCGATCATCTGTGGTAGGTCTTCAACATAGTACTTAAGAACTCATTCATGTAGGACAACCATCTTTGTCTGATTCGGTGGGGTTGATAAATGAGTTGTGCTTGGTGGATCTTCAAGATTTCATTGTACTCCTCGTGGTAATATGTAACCAATTTGGTAATTACCTTTACATTAGCTAACAAGATAACCAACATTTAAACTAACTAAGTTAGTATTCGGGTAGCTTCAACATTTATTTAGGAGTTACATATTCTTTTGTAATCCTTTTATCTCTACATATGAGAGCATTTGACATTTTCTTTAGAGTTTTACAATTTCATTTGTAATCTCTCCTGTCTCTAATATGGGAAGAACAAATATGAGTCAATGGTTTCTTTCATATGTCAAAATACTATTTGATATCATTCAATTGATATTGTGTTGTCCTGAGTAAAATATAATTAACATGTTCTTTGAGAAAGTAATACATGGTTGAGTGTATTGAGCTTTTTGTACAATAATGCGCACATTTCAATTAAGTAGGGAATTTCATCTCCCAATAGCTCTTTCGTCATTTCCTTTTTTGACTCAAATGGATCTTTCCTTATGTCCACACTTCAACCAATCATAGGAGTGCTAACAGATTGCACTTTATCCATATGAAATCGCCTGATAATCTTTTGGTTATATGCAAACTAAGGAATTAATATTCCACAAACTCGGTGAGTTTTCCCATGATCTTTTATCTCAATTTAGATTTCAAATACATTACAGTATCTCTTATTTCTTTAAGAGTACCCATTATGTCCTTAACATCGACATAAGGTGCTATAGTTGCAAACATAGAAATCGTTTTCTGTATAAATGCATAGGGGTAGCACTACTTGTTCTTTCCCTTCCCAATCTAGTAGTCACTCAGACAGGTATACAATTTTCGTCCAGATTTATTTCAATCAAAGTGAGCATTTCAATCTAATATTGTAAATGCACTCCGTGGTCTAGAGTTACTTGAGTTGGGCAATGCAAGTCCATCTGACACTTACACATATCTCAATAGCAAGATCCCCAAAGAGATATGTTGTAACCACATTAGTATGCTGCATTTTCAATCCTTCGGAAACTTATCAATAAGACGTTATGGCGTCCGTTGTGGGGGAATATCTCCTCGTAGTCAATTCCAGGGCTTTGTGAGAAAATCTTGTGCTTTAAGGTAAGTTTTGCATCTCAGGACTTATTATTCTCACTACGCTTACTGACAAAACATATTTTATGTCCTACAAGCTTTACACTTGGTAAGGCTAGCACTACCAAACTAAATACATGTTGTTCTATCATAGAATCGAGTTCTACCTAGATAGATTCCATATAGGCCAATATGCTCTTTGTTGATATCTTACAATAGAGCGTGGTTCGATATTATTGTGCTCTATAATTTATTGAGCAACAATGTATACATCATCAATGCACGTGAAAGATTTTTCCATTAACTCACATGCACTCTCATTATCTCTAGAATCATATTAAACTTCGGAGCGTCCTCCAGTGGTGATTCATGGACATAATTAATTAGAGATAATTTGAGAGTATTCCTTTTTATTGATGATTTAAATTGTGCCACATCCGCCTACTTCCTTGAGCAGGTGTTCATCGAACCACGTGGCATCCCCCATTTCCTTTTGGGAGCCACGGCCTCAACTACACCTCCACTAAGTGTGGTTGCAACACCTTTATCTGCGGTGTTGTGCCCCGTACTGGGGACTTTTAACCTCACAGGCACATTTGCAGCTAGTATATATGATCTTGTCACTTTACCGATTTTAACAAATGCATCAACAATATCTTCCATACTTTGAAGATTGATAATTCGTTTTACTTCACTTTACATTATGAAGTGTGGGGATCTAATGAGACATACTGGGAAACACTTCTCGTCGTTCCCTTAGAAAATTCTTTTTCTTATCTCCCCCTAACGACGGGAAGACTGTCTCATTAAAGTGACAATCTGCCAATCAAACGGTAAATAGATCTCACCTGTCAAAGATTTTAAATAGCGGGTAATAGTTGGGAATCTGTATCCAACATAAATACTTAATTGTCTTTAAAGACCCATTTTGGTGCATTGTGGGGGCACAATAGGCACATATACTGCATAACCAAATATGCGATAAATGAAAAATATCAGGCTAAATCCAGTTACCAACTGGTACGCATAAATTATTGGCTACCAGTGGGTCTGAGACAAATAAAATAAAGTTGCAATGATATTGCATAACCCCATATCTGATAGGCATTTTAGTATGCATTGCGATGCCTAGTCCTCCATCTATATCCTTTTGATGGTGGAATATGTGAGACCATTTTTGTGTATCCATATGGGTTAAAGGATACTATACATTGATCCTAACAGATATGCAATAATCATCAAATCCTTATGATGAGAACTCTCTAGAGTTAATAAGTTTTGTAGACATTATGAAGTGAGGGTGGTGAACACTTATATAATATTTTCTAGGAGTTTTTCAAATGCAACATTGCTTGTAGACAATAATGTGATGATCAGTTAGTGTGTCAAAGCGTTTACCAGAACCATAGATACTTTAATGGCCCGCTTTTCTGGTTTGATAGGTCCACATATATTATATTATGATCTTTTGTAAGAATGGATTGTCTTACTTATATATCAAGTATAGGAAGGGCTCGATCCTACTTAGTACCAAATAGTAGGCTTGGTAGAATGAGTGATATGCCCTAAAACAGTTAATGAGGCAGAATGGGATGTTGGTCGTGCTTTTAGTACTTTAGAAAGCATTAACTCTGTTATAACAAAATTAGTACTGACACTATACATCGTATAAGATTTTTATCCCTTTTTGTATTTCACTCGAAAGAAGAATGTCCATATAATTTCTTAAATATGGATCATCATGTTATGACTTCGATGTCTAAGAAAGTCGTACCAAAACTTATATGAATTAATGTCCCAAAGTTCATTTTGGGTAACATATGATTCTGTCTTCCAAAGTTCGTTTTGGTGAAACGATCAGAGTTGTAGTGGAGTACATGTCACTAGATTGACTCATTTATTTCTCTAAGATGTGCTTCCTTTCACATTCATTAGAGGTATCATAAATTATTCAATTCCATTCTCACATGTAGTTTTGAAATGATAGTCTTTGACACAAATATCTTTACTTAATAATATTGTAATAGCTCTTGGTGCATATAGAGCGTTTTGTGACTATAATTGTTATGTCATTAGACATCTAGAGAATTCGACGATTCTTCGTCCTTTTAGTACTTGTGATTCAATGATGGTCATTATGCAGTGATGCAGTGAGTCTCTATTCTTTGGACTTCTTGTATCTCTTATAGTTAACTGCTTGAGCAGCTTGTACAAATGTATAATATTTTCACACTTATTTAAATGTTCATTACCAACTCTATCCCTTTTGTTTAGAGGGTTTTGATGTGTCGTTTGCACATTGTTTCTATAACCGCCATGTTCATTTAGGGTAGGCACATCGGAAGGCCTCCAGGGCTTCTATGTCCCTTACTTTGTGGTGTATCATTATCACAACTGTAGAAACAGATACATTCGTTCCCTTTACTTTGGGGGTTATTTTCACTATTTAGTTTATCATAGTTAGGCTAGAGAATTTTCTTTATCCCAGCGCGTTTGGTGTTACTTTTTAGAAGAAATTGATCATGCCTCTCAACTACTTGCACTGGTTGATTAGCTATTTGAATATTGTAATTCTTTTATTTCATACTCTAACCTATACAGGTTCGCTAGTATAAGCATTAGAGTAGGAAAGTAAAGAGATTTTATGTATCATATCATCTTCTGTGATTTCTTTACACAACGTGTCCTTATTGAGGCTATTGACCCTTTTGTAGTCTAGTGAGTGGGTTTCTTTCCACTAGATAGTTAATATCGGAAGTAGAGATTCATCTACATTTTTAATATTTCTTTTATTGCATTCCGCAGCTCATCGGGTATTTTTGAACTAAACAATACTCCTAGTGTAAGCTAGGATTAATGTGTCATCTCAAATTCATTAGAGCATTGACTGTGACTTCTACTATGTCAGACAGTGCTTTGTCACTGGGGTCGGTTGATGATATGATCGTAAGAGTTCTTACAGAGTGTAGTATTTTTCATGGAAATATTTTCCTATTAGGAATACAAATTGTGGTAACTCAATTTCTTCTGAGTCTAATATTCAAATTTGGATTGAGTTGGTTTAATAATTTCCTTTTGGATAAGATTTTGAGTTGTCACACATTGTTTCTCAATGCTTTGTGAAATTTTTTTATCACATATTTGATTTGTATTGATTTTAGTGTTGTCCATGAATTTCCTTTATCATGGAATTCACAATGTACTAAATTCATGGGCAAAACAATAATCAAGTTGCCTTGTAATCAAGCAAATAAGTTTATCTATAATTTCTAGTTATAAAATCCTCAAAGAGCATAATATGAACAATTCAAGTCATAACTTTCAATTTCAGAAGAAAGTATTTAATCAGTCCAAACACTAGAGGGCCCCATGAGTAAATTTAAAACCAAACAAAATTTCATTATTATCAAAATTATACATAATAATATTCAAGTGGACATATAAATCTATCTCAATTTGTATAAACCTCAAAAGCTATAATTGTAACAAATCATAGAAGATATACAGACTCAAGCTCTTTTCATGCTTACACTTTGAGCAAAATACTTAAATCATCAGGCATAAAATAAGTTGTATTTATTTATTTCACGAAATAGAGATTTCAAATTACCTTGCAGGAAAGACACGATTCTTTCCTAGGACATTTCTCAAATTTTCCGTGTGAACCACCAACTTCCAATCCAATATCCACTCCAATGAGAAGGAGCGATTATTTGCAAGTACATATCAATCAAATTTATACAGAATAAATTTTTGTGTTAAATATCGAATTGAAGGTCCACTATAATTATCAATACAACGTTATATAATATATTAATAATTTGAATTCGAAACATATAATAATATACATATTCAAGAGAAACACAGAATTGTAATTGATCGCCAATATTTAATGCAAACTCCCCTATGTGGAAATGATTAAGTGTGCAACAAAAAAACATAATCATGTGAATCATTGGAACTAACAAAAAAAAATTTATATTCATCTTTAAGAAATTACAACATCAGATTCAAAGTATCATTTAAAATTATCAAACAAACGTATTCGATCATAGAGAAAATAAAACAAATATAGCTACACCTTCCGCGATGCATTCGTGGAAGGCTGACCATTATTCAACTTTGAAACGTGTACTTCAGATTCAGAGAAAAAAAAATTATACGACGGACTCAATAAGTTTTTATCTAAGTGTTCATTTTGTTAGGGCAATAGTTAATACTTAATAAGTAGTAAATCCTTACCAAAATTAGATTCACAATTCACAATAGGGGATGACTAATAAGTAATGATTCCTTTAAAACAGTAATGTAAAGTACAGAATTAGCTTGCGTACCAATTTAATCGGAAGATTTCCGTCATGATCATGGACTCATGGTATTACAGTGCGACAGCAAGAGATTCTATGATTGGGAAAAAAAATTGCTATCTGAAACTTTTTAGTTTCGCCGTCGTTAGCCGTCTGTAGGGCCGATTTTCTTTTTTGTGAATTTTCTTTGTTTTTCTTTTGTGCTGAAGAGCTAATTCGTGCTGATAACGTGTTGTAGAGAAAACAGAAAAGTAGAGAAGAAAGATAGACACGGAAGAATTAGAGTTCTCTTATTCATCAGATCCCCTTTATATAGGGTGTCAAATACATGGGTTTCACAGATACATAATATTTAGTAAATACCTAAATTGTCCTTCATTAATTACTTTTGATGAAGGCACACTAATTGTGTTTTTCCTTCAACACTCTAGGAATTTTTCAGCCAAATTCCTTTGTTTATTTTGTTAATTTGAATTTTGTTTTTTTTTTTATAAAATATTTTATTTGGAAATAGCTTAATTTAAATTTTGTTTCCTTTTTTTATTAATGTTTTAATCATATACTCCTTCTGTTTCAAAATAAGTGTCGCTTTAGCAAAAATATCATAATCATTCTAGTCTTACCCTAAACAACTAAATTTTCTTAGTTCAATATTTTCTTTTCCACAAAACATTTTCATATTAAATGGATCCTGTATGGATATATTTACCATTTTTACACATCCTTAATTTTTTCAAAACAGGCTAAAACGACATTATTTTTTAAACGGGGGGAGTAAAAACATAAAAATTGAATTATTTAGTAAATATTTTATAATTTCAAAATTTTACTTTTTCCAAAAAAAAATATCTAATTTTTTGAAATAAAAAATATATTTTTTCTTTTCTAATGTAATTTTCCTGTACAATAAATTAAATTAGTCATTTATTATCGATTTATAGTTTGACACCATATTGTATAAATAAATAACAAATAATGATTTGTTGGTTTATTATGTGAATTAATTACTAGTGTGTTTGTGCTACAAATAAAAATTAACAACATTGTAATGTAATGCTATTGGTACTCACTAAAAGCTTTTGAAAATTTCTTGAACATTATATTTGAAAAAAATAAAATTAGATACTTTGAATAAATATAAATGTTTATCATAAAATTATGAATATACATATATATACTCATCATTTGTACAAGATGGTCAACATTACCTCCATACATGAATGGTGGAGATATTCATACATTAAGAAGAACGAATATAAATGTTATGTAACTTACTCAAGTTTGTATATTTTTCATTGATTCTTCTTTTATTAAATAATAAAGTATAATTTTTCATCTCTAGTTATATATTGATTGTAATATTTTATTAATAAAATTGTTATCATTTATTTATTTATACTTACAAATCGTGCATCGCACGAGATATCACTGGTTGGATTATATATAGGAAAAGGATGTCAATTTCTTTTTACTGAGCATATTCTTCAATTTCGTGAGGTCAGCCGGTCAGGTCAATAAGATACTTCCTCCGTCCCGAATGAACTTGCACACTTTCCGTTTTTGTCCGTCCCAAATGAACTTGCACACCCTTAAAAAGGAAAGTTCTAACACAATCTTCACCCTCAAAATCTCCATTCTCAATCTCCACCCTCAATCAACCTTTGAAAAGTCAACAAAATCCCAAAAAGCAACTTTTTCTTAATATGCGTGCCGACCCCCCTGTGCAAGTTCATTCGGGACGGAGGAAGTATCATTTAATTGGTTATAGATTTTAAGTTTTTTTTTTTTTTTAAATAAAATGATTGCTACTTGTAGAATCTTTAATACTAATTCAGGTCGGTAGGTAGTTGAACTCATTTTAGATAGGAAAATACATTGATAAGATGTATATAGTATTTTACCAACATATATATACTTATGGGCAGTGACGAACCCAGAAATTTAGGTGAGGGGGATTTATTTATAAACGGATTCAGAAGTTCGTCTCACGAAATTTTTTTTATCTATGCTCGTGTGGTAATTTTCATGAAATATGAGACAGATTTTGAGTAGACTGGTAATTAAATAATTCTATATATTTAGGCCCTAAACTTAAAATATTGGACAAATTATATTGAGAAATAATATCTTAGAAAATTAAAGGAGCACTATCGTTGTGCGTCCCCTAAAAATGAGCAACTGTATAATAAAGCTAAAAACTATTAATAATTTAGATAAGATTAATAAATTGATTTAATCACGAAAAGTAAAAAACTATATTAAGATATAATATTTCGACATTCATTACATTTTCTAATATATTTATCTATATTGCTTATACATAATAATACAGTCATCTACTTCAAGTTAAACAATAAAATTATTTATTTTGTTTAGTTAAGTTATATTAAAATCAATTAAAATACGCATATATAATAACACATTATGACGGAGTCCAAGAGAAACACATATATAATAGCACATTATGATGGGGCCAGGGGGGCCCAGTGCTCCCCTTGGCCCCAACGTCAGTCCATCACTGCTTATGGGTAATTCTATAGTGCAACCATTGTATTAATACAATTACTGTTTTACCTACTATAATAGGTAACTAGCAGGTTATTTTTTAACTACTATACAAGTTAACAAGTAGTATGACTCCTATTATTCTGACCAATTCCACTTATCATTTAGCTTAATTATGTAATATTATTAATATTATTGTTCAGCTATTACACACTTTACATGGCCAATAAAGTCTTCGCACTACTATTTTTTTTTTTTTCGTAATTTATAGCATACATAGACAATTGAGATTATACAATATTTTTTTATTGGTTTAACAAGGGGTGAATAAATAGTTCAACAAAAAACAAAAATAAAATAAAATCTGCATTTATTTTTATTAGCTTTTTTGTAAATAAAATTACAGGTGTCAGTTTGTGATTGATTAAGGGGGTTTTAGGCTTAATTACAAGAAAAATCACGATCTTTGATCCAATTTTCAATTGCAACATGACTTTTGAAACTTATCAATGTCAATCATCAATTATAATTTTTTTTTTCAATTAAAACATTGACTATATTTTTTGACATCTGATTGTGTCGTCATCATCCCCGCGAAATGCTACTTGATTAGACATATATTTACCATCGATCTATTTCACAATTCTTCACTTTCATTGTCATTAATTGGGAGTCGAATAAGTGATATAATAACTTCAATCACCGATTAACGACAATAAAAATGATGAATTGTAAAATGGCGACACAAGAAACATCAAAATTTTTAGTTGATGTTGTAATTAAAAACAATTATAGTTGATGTTGCAATTATAATTGGACCAAAAGCCGTAAAAAAAAAATTTATTAACCAATTTTTTAATATATATTTTGGAAAAAAAATATCTAAAATACAATTTTTTATTTTTTTTTTTGTTTTTTATTTCTTACAAGTGTTTTACGTATAATACATGATATTAATAGTCTTTTTGAAATTTTTACCTTAACAATCTTGCAACATATATATTTGTATACTCGACTTTGTACCAACAACAAATCATTTGTGTGGAATATGTTAAATTAAACTAAAAACTAAAAATAAGCGACTGATTTTGGATAATTAGTATTGTTAAATTTTAGTATTCATTGTGAGATGAATATTTTGCCATTGAATTAGGCTACATATATGTATAAATTAAAGAATTTATGATTAAGTAACATAAATTGGATACTTTAAAACTCTTTGGAAAAAACAAAATCTATGTACTATTATCTAATTATGTTTATTTAAATTATTTTTTAAAATAAATGTATATAAAGTATGTCCCTACAAGTCTACAACCGGTGGCGACAAATGTACAAACACATTCTCTCTCTTTTTTCTTGGGTTAAGTCTTCCTCTTCAAGCTCATATTTATCTAAGGGAAAAATATCGGCCGAAATACCGCACATACTGTATCGAAAATACCGAAATTTTCAGTATACCGAATTTTCGGTACGGTATGATACCGGAAATTTTTGGTACGGTTACGGTATGATAATCTAAAAATTTCGGTATTTCGGTATTTACCGAAATACTGAAAAAAGTTTGGTATTTTCAGTATATATCGGTATACCAAATTTTTTTTTTCGGTATTTTGGTAGTTCGGTATACCAAATTCCTAACGGTATACCTAAAATATTCGGTATACCGAAATTTTGGTATATCAAAATCAATGGTATGGATCGGTATATACTGATACCGATACAAAATTCGATGTACCGAATTTTCGGTACGATACTGGTATTTACCGATATCATACCGAATTTTCAGTATGTCGAATTTCGGTAAACCGGAATTTTCGGTGCGGTAACGATATGGATTTTCGGCGTACCGAAATTTTCGGTACGATAACGATATGAGTGATTCGATACGGTATACCACCCCTATATTTATCATTCTTAAGCAATTAAAAACAACTGAGTGAATAAATAAAGAAAAAAGATGAAAATACGAGAGACGACAAACCACCATCATTCTTCTTCATCTCTTCATAGCACATAAATACAAGATTCTTTTAATTTTTTAAAATTACTATGAATTTGTATAAATATAATTATTCTAATTTATATAAAACGTACTAATTTTTTATTTAAATTTTGTGAAATAATCAATTTTATTTTCATTTTAGCTAAATTAAATTATTTTGATTTGTGAAAATCTCATATGTATAATGTACATTTGCATATGCCATACAAATTTTAGCTATAAATAAAATAGTTAGGGAAACCAAAGAAAACCAAAATTAATTATAAAAAAGAAAAAGAAAAAAAAGAAGTGAAGTAAGAGCCAGTTAAGCAGTTATGAAGGAATGGAAAAACAAAAACAAAAAGGGAAAATAAAAGAAGGCAAAACACGAAAGACAAATAAATAAAATATGATTGAAAGCTTATGAGTTTGAGTTAAGTGACCAATTAAGCAGGTTGCAGGTCATTTAAATTAATGGTCAAGATCTAAAGATGAAGATCTAATGGTTATTCTATATGGTTGTATTAATGTAATGGTTGTACTATAGAAGGACCCATATACTTATGATAGTTAAGATTTCGGTAAAATTATACAACTAAACGCATATATACCAACATATACTTACAACACAAGATAAATAGAACGCATGAATTAGCGATCTGCTTAGAATAATCTTAAACTAGAAAAGTTGAATGAAAAAGTAATTAGTTAAAGAAAATGATTTGGTTCAATCCAACAACTTCGAGATCGACGGCGTCCAGCAGCAGGACATGGGCGCAACAAAGTTGTGGCCCTATTATGTAAACTATAGACATACAGATTCCTACCTTCATATTTTCCAAACGAGTAGTAAATGGAATTTGTCCTAATTGATCCTGCAGGAGAAGAGCAACAAAATGTGTCACCCATATAAGATATGAAAATTGACCGTTCGCCTATGTCGTCTAGCTCCACACACTTGTTTCTTCTAGTATCGATTAAAAAAACTTTAAACTCGCAACAAAAGTTTATGCGATTGCTCGCATACATTTTACGAACCAACAGTAGCTCTTCATTACCATGGAACGAGGACCTAATCAAGAATTCTCGGATATTATTTGCCCACAGTCGTGATGATACAGGCAAACACCAAGGTTGTTCCATCTGTAATATGGGCCTCCACTGCAGAGTTTTTCCAACAAAATGAATTGTGACTAATCTGACACCATATCCAACCAAGCCGTAAATGTTCCCATCAAAAGATTCCATTGCCATTAATAGCTGCACATCACCATCCTCTCCTAAGGTTTGCTCCACAAACTCAGTATCACCAATTTGGCAAAAGGCTTGCTCGAATTTACCCCCAGAATTGAACAAGATGTGGCAACCAGGTTGAGTAGGTGGTTTCGTTAAGACACATGTAGTATATGCCCATGACTTATTCAATAATGGAAGTTGAATTAGCTTGGTAGATACTGGATTCCAAAGGCAACAATAATCAGTAACCGTATCCACCAAGACAACCCATCCATAGCTTGAACCAAGTACGCACTTGTTACATAATATTGGAACAGATATGGTATCAGTTTTGTCCTCTAATAGGTTATAAAAAGAATGCTTTTCGTAATGCTCCCCGTGTGAAAAGGAAAGGAACACGCCTCCTGGGATTTTCTTGAATTTTCATTGCCAATTCAATTGTATGCTGCATATAAAAATTCAATATAATAAATATTTTCAGGCATCATCTCAAATACCAAAACTAAACAAACTAGATCCTTATTTGCAAATCACAAAAGTTCCTGTAATTCTAAGTTAATCTGTTGAGGGTCATGCTGCATATCCAATTAGATTATCCTTTATACGTAAAACCAACTTCAAATTCAGACTATAGAAAAGGGGAAATTTTTCATATTATGCACAAACTTTGAGTATATGCAATTTATGAACGGAACTACGAAAACTGAGCTGGAAACTGACACATCAGCAAATTTGTTAACAAAACCCGCATGATTGGGGTTGCTTACTCTTCCAACTGAACTACAATTAATTCCCTTAATACATACTCTTAATATATTAGACATGAACATAGTTAACAGACGATAAGTTTATAAACTACTACTGATACATGTATGCAACATCATAAATATTGGTTTCTGCAGTATCACCTTTCAGCACAATCTCAACAAAGAAGATATATGAAAATTCCCAGTATAACATTATACCTTAAACAATACTATTAAATTTCTTCTTACCTTTAATTTGTGACCCGCTATGCAAGAGATGCTTTCTGTAGCTTTTAGAATGAATGAATGAATAATCTTAAGATTATCTGAATTTATAAGAATCTACAAATCCTAGTACATCTCAACCTTTTCTTATCCTCTAATTCTATTGGCTAATTGGGATACTATTCTTTTAATTTATGGATTCTCCCAAAATTAATTACACTACGATTCTTGGGCTCTCCCTAGCCCATCGGACTGATGCCTAAAATTAGTTTGCTTTGCCCAACTAAGGATATTCCCATATAATATTTTAGGATATGGAGAAGATCAGCTCCAAAAGAAGATAGGAAAATTTGTTAGAAAAGGTTTAGGAATGAGATTTGTAGATGAACTAGGATTGGTAGATATTAATAAGTTGGAATCCGGAAGTAATCTTTTGTAAATTATTCCATTCAAAATTCCCCAATATAAAATACAACAGAAACAACTAGTTTGGGAAGATTTATCAGTGCAGTGACCTCCTCCATTGATCTAGTTTCAAAGGTTAGAATTTCTACATGTTTCTTGTTTATTTAAGAAACTTGTTATTCTATTCTTTTAATCTAACTTGGATTAGTTTTTTCAATGCTCTTGTTATTTATTTCGTCTGTCAGTAAGAAATACAAGTTGTATAAAATTAAAGAAAATCAATGATAGAATCTGAGAATCATCTGTATGTAAGATCCATATCATCCCGAAAGAAACAATAACAGAGAGATTTAACAATAAAAGAGGTTTCTTTTTGGATTTTGCCTCCTCTCTTTGTTTCTTGTGAACAGATTATGTATAATAAAGTAATAAATTTCTTTTGTGGAATAGATTATAAGAGATGGTGGAATGGGCAGATCTTCGCGAAGAGCTTCTAGATTTGATCCTGTCAAAATTATTTGACAAAGACAGACATAATTTTAGGCTTGTATGTCGATCGTGGAATGCCGCTGCCACAAGTTCACCATATCCGTATTGTCCTTGCCTAATGTTTTACGATAGGAGGAAGCACCAGTGGGGATTCTTTCAATATAATACATTCTTCTTTAGGAGTTTCCTCGAATTTGAATTTGACAAAACAGATATTCTTTGCTCCAATCATGGCTGGCTCCTTATGGCACGAGATGACGACACCACTGTCTTTTTCTTCGACCCTTTTAACCAGCATATCGTTGAATTGCACACCCAAATTGTCAACCACTACACGTCAGTCCATTTCTTTCACGCCCCAACTTCCCCAGAATGCTTTATTTTGGGAATTGATGTAGAAATAATATCTGACGATATTGAAATAGGCCTACTTAGGTATGGGCAGGATAAATGGGTAATACAAAGTTATGAAACCAAGTTGGAAGAAGAGTATTGGGTGTCCTTGGCTGCTCCAGTTTTACATCGTGGACTATTATACTTTTTGGATATGAAAGGCGACATTGCAACTTTCGATGTGAAAAACCACGATGGTAATCCATCTAGATGGAATTTCTATACCAATTGCCTCAAATTTCACAAGCTTTGCAGTAAAATTAGGCGCCACTTCTTGTTCAAAATCAAGGGGGAAGAAGCATTGTATGCCGTACTTTTGATACATGACAATGAACTCGTCAATGTGTTTAGGCTTTTGGAGAAGGATGAAGAAGAGAAGGAATGGGAATTGGTGAATGATTTAGGCGACAAGATGTTGTATTTGAGCCAGTCTTCATCTTTTGGAGATACAGCTCGTCCAAAAAGCATGTCAAACACGATTTGTTTTCCCGTATTTTATGGTGAGGATTATGAATTTGTTTTCTACTCTATGAAAACTAAAAAGTATCATTCTTACGCGGGCGATGATTCATACAAACATTTACTCAAGCTGTCAAGATTGGACAAAGGCGTTGCTTGGATAAATCCTATATCTACCCAACAAGATTTCATATGGTATCCACAAACAGACGATTCAGAGCAATGTTAATTAAATCATGACAAACTGGTTGAAACTGTAAAATCTGGGTGTTAATTTCCTTTTCATTCAGCATTCAGCTGTAATTTTCTCCTCCAAAATTAGTTAGTTCTAGTTTTTCCTGTTGCTTTTGAATATGCTCTACTTTATAGCAGTATTCTTGGCTACTTTGCCAAGTTACTTTTTGTTTTCTGATATTCTTTTGGCAAGTTCATTTATATTTTTTATAATTTAATGTAGTGATTAAATTATCCTTATATTTTTTTCCTCGACATTTTCTAAATACTTATCTATAATAGGATGAAATTTTCTAAAAAGTTTTCATATAAGATCAAAATAATAATAATCATAACAATAATAATAACAACAGTAGTGATATTAAATTGTGAACATAAAAAAATGTCCATAATTTTATCAAATGTTGGGGTTCGTTTGCTTCCCGATAAAGCACACTCATTAACTCCGTCAGGTTTGGCCAAACACTCTTCAATCTTAAGCAAACGGATCCCTAGTTTCTCCTCATATGAAGACTATATTATTAAGTCTCCATACGAGAAGGAAATTATTGTAATTAAACAATAGTTTATTAATTCATTTAAAGTCAAAATGAAACTACCAAGATACACAACTATATTTTGACTTTAAATTTTAATTCATATAGTTAAAATGAAATTATTGTAATAAACAATAGTTTATTAATTCATATAAAGTCAAAATGAAACTACTAAAATACATAACTATATTTTAAGTCTAAATTTATTTATTTTTAACCAAAAAAAAACTTAATATGCACCATCAGTAATTTTTACTTTATTTCGTAAGTCAATAAGTTTCCATACGAGAAGAAAATTATTGTAATAAACAATAGTTTATTAATTCATATAAAGTCAAAATGAAACTACCAAAATACATAACTATATTTTAACTCTAAATTTTAATTTATATAAAGTTAAAATAAAACTATTGTAATAAACAATAGTTTATTAATTCATATAAAGTCAAAATGAAACTACAAAAATACATAACTATATTTTAACTCTAAATTAATTTATTTTTAACAAAAAAAAAAATAATATTCACAATCAGTAATTTTTATTTTATTTACTTTATTTCGTAAGAAAATAATTATACTAAATTGTGAACATAAATATATATCCACAATTTTATCAAATGTTAGTTTCTCCTCGTATGGAGACTATATTATTAAGTCTTCATACGAGAAGGAAATTATTTTAATAAACAATAATTTATTAATTCATGTAAAGTCAAAATGAAACTACCAAAATGCATAAGTATATTTTAACTCTACATTTTAATTCATGTAAAGTTAAAATGAAACTATTATAATAAAAAAGTAGTTTATTAATTCATATATAGTCAATATGAAACTACTAAAATACATAACTATATTTTAACTCTAAATTTATTAATTTTTTTTTAAAAAATAATTAATATGCATAATCAGTAATTTGACTTGATTTAGTATAAGATAATATTTCGTAAAATTATATGTTTCATGTACGGAGCACGTGCATCTTACTAGTTAATTTAAAAATCGTTTTTGTTATCCTGAACCCCCTTTACAACAACGGTCAACAATTACTATTTGTGTCTTAAAAGCCAATGATTAAAACAATTGTTCTCTAGGCACCACTTATTACAAAGCCAACATCAGTTTTACCCATTGCATTTTCTGTGTACAGTAACAATGAGGACAAATGGAATTTTTTGTCTATTTACGATATAAATAGTATTTCTTATGATTTTTTTTTAATATTTAATAATCTGCAATATACATCTATATATAGTCTAATATAAGATTTGCAGATTGTATATAAATGAAAAGTAAAATTGGACAAAAATGAAATTAATCCAAATTCATTAATCCATGTCAATAATGTACAATTGTAGAAAGGAAAAAGAAACCTAGAAGAGTTGTAGTGATACGCATAGAGGTTTCAAAATTATCAGGCCGAGCTAGCCCATCTTTGACCATTAGGTTATCGGGTTAATTTCGAAACATAATTTTTTTCCTAAAAAAGCTTGTTCAATAGCAAATTTCATACAAACACAAATTAAAATTAAGTTAAACTTATAATAAAATATTCTTATATAATGAAAAAATAAGACGAAGGACTTATATAATTCAAACTTTAAAAATTCACTTCTATTTATTTATGTATATTAAAATCTAAAAAATATGGAGGGACTTTTTCCTCTAAAAATTAATTGGAGCAAAAAGTATTTTACCATCTCAAATAAGTTATGTAATTGATAGATATTGCTAACGTGGATGTTGAGTCTTCTATTTGAAAAATAAAAATAAAATAAATAAATAATAATAATAATAATAATAATAATAATAATAATAATAATAATAATAATAATAATAATAATAATAGAAAAACTATCGGGCCAGTTCCTAACCAAATTGGGCTGTCGAGTCAAATCGGGTTGAGCCCATTTGACTAGTTGGGCTCGGGTTGGGCTAAATGGGTCCAATTTTTTTCGGCTCAATATAAAGTCGGATCAGCCTAATCGTTTTTTGAGATTGGGCAGACTGGCCCATCAGGTCGGGTTAATTTTGATAGCTCTAACTACGCATCATTGAAGTTCTAAACTGCCTCCCCATCTGTAATCCTGTGTTTGCAAGTTCAAGTTTCTGTATCCTGTTCCTGACATAGTCCAGCAGTAACATCTTACTTATTTTTCGAGGACTAATTCTCGGTATCCCGAATTGGTTGTAACAAAAGTTATTAGATTAATAGTTATTTTAGTTTTTTTTTTTCTTTAAATAATAATATTTCCAGGCCTGCAGAAAATAAATTGGAGAATTTGGGCTTCGACATGTATTTATTAATTAGGAGTTAGTAAATTGGAAAAGTTCGGCTCTTGTGTATTTATTAATTAGGCTTATGTATTCATAAATCATATGGGTGTTCCTATGTATGTATACAAATATTGTCTGGGCTTGTTTTATTTAAAGATTTAATTTAAGTTTGGTCATTGTTTCGGCTTCTTTTATTTAAAGATTTCATTTAAGTTTGGTCATTGTTTTGCGCATGGGTTTGACAAAAAGAATATAATTCATAAATAAATTATGTATCAATAATTTATGTCTATATCTATGTTTATTAGTGGTGGTAATTTGGATGGTTCGGTCAAGTTTATCGGGTCAACATAATAAATTGAGTTGGATTAGATTAGCCGAAGTTTTATCAGGCCAAATATTATTGAGCTCAGCCTAATCTTCTTAATGATTTTTGGGCTGAACCATATTCTGTCGGCCTTTTGACAACTTATAAGCTGTTAAGAACTTATTTTGGGATAAAGTAAGATCTTATTTATAAAATATTAGCAAACACTTTGAAGGAGCTTTATAAACTCTTCAAAACATCCAACATATTTTTAGAGGACCTCTTAATATGAAAGCAAAATAGTGGTAAAATTTTTAAATTTACCATGTCGCCACTTAAAAGATGCCATGTCCAAAGATTAAAGGAAAAGAAGAGAAATGAAAAGAGAAAAGAAAATAACGGGAAGTTTAATAGACGTTCCCTAGCAATTGTGTCGTGAAATCCAGGAGCAGGTATATAGTAGAATTATCATTTGTGGAGTTGAAGCTAGGCTTGAAGCTAATTAATGGGCATGAGTGGATTTTTTGTAAAAACAACCTATTAGTGGATAGGAGAGCTACTCATCTTCAAAAATGGACTATCTTGATGTTGATGAAGAGATCCATTGGTGATTCAAAGTAATTGTGAAGGAAAAAAAGGTGTGAATTTTTTTTACACTTTTGGCCTACTAAAAATATTAGACAAAAAACCCTTAAAAGTTTATCACGCGCAAGTCACATATGAAATTCCGGCGAAAAATGATCAGAAAATAAGTTTTGTGGTTTATATGCCAAACTTGTATAATTTGTATATATATTTGTGCTAAGAAAAAAATGATTTATAAACGATGAGTGTTTAGCGAAGTTGCTGCAATTAACCCTAATTAATAAACATTAAGTATTTTTGTTGTGGTAATTCTGATACATAATGATATTTAAAATAATTTTATATTAAACAAAAAATTACGTTATTTTGAGATTTATTTTTAATAAAATAGAAATACTAAGTTTAATTTAGTTTTTTTTTTTAAATAATCTGGTATATTTGAATAGTTGTGTTGTAAGCATTATTGGTCAAATAATGCAGGGTTATAAATTTTACATTTCAATTTTTTTTTTCATTTATAGATAGGTATATATTATATTAATTCCTTTTTGCTATCTTCAATCCGATATTCATATTGCATAGTTATAAATAAAATATCAATTTTTAATATAAAATAATCAATATTAGGCTGATTGTGGTATATATGAAATTTAAAATACTTCTACATGTAACAACATGTGAGATTATTTAAGATTCTTTTTAAATAATATTTAATTTAGGGAAAATTGGTAAAAATATCCCTTAAATATACTGTAATTAAGAAAATGTCCTTTAGTTTTGGTACTTTTTAAATTATCCTATAAGTTAAAAAAATTGATGAAAATAACACATCACCAGCTATTACTTGTAACCAACTAGTGACAAGGCATTTTCATGAATTTTTTTTAACTTATGAGATAATTTCAAAAATTGTCAAACTTAAAGGATATTTCTTAATTACGGCAAACTTAAATAACATTTTTACCAATTTTCCCTTTAATTTACTTTTGTTTCGTGTTTTGTATCTTGAGAATTTTTAAGTTGTTTGATTTATTTTGTTATGTTGATAACTTGAGAAAATGGTATAAATTTTTAGATTATATTAATACCTGATCAGAAAAAAAAAAAAATGTATACTAGTTAAAGTGATACGTTAATTAACTTTAATTTGTTTTTCTTTTTGTTTCTGGGTATGTAAATATTATCGAGAATTTTGTGTTTTTTCTGCAAAATTTTACGTCTTGATTTACAAAATATTATAGGATAAGTAGGGATTATATTAAATGATTTAGTGTCTTGAGCTGATTAAAACAAATAAGTGGTTAAGGATAAAAACTCTTTAATTTTTGGAATTGGTATGTAAGGTGAAAATTATCTTCTTCTTGACGGTTTGTCAGTTTCGATATCAATGAAATATATCTTGGTTTTTGTTTAATAGATAACATACCTTGATGTTTCATAACTGTTTCTGGACACAACACAATTTACTTCATGATACAGAGACAAGATAATACCATAAGCATGATAAAATAATACAACTTGATAACACAAATTTAAGATCAAATAAAAAATTATTCTTTTTCTATATATGATTATACTAAATCTGGCAACATAATTATAACAATGCACATCCTCAAAAAAAATTATAACAAGGCACGATAACACAATTTATTAGGGGTGAGCACGGTCCGGAGCGGTTCGGAGATATGGAAATCTTCAGAATCGAACCAAACCTCGGAGATATTCGGAGATTTCCAAAATTAAATCTCCAGAACCGCTCCGTTGATCGGTTCGGTTCCTTCCGGAGATCGGTTCTTTCGGTCCGGTTATTCGGAGCTGTTCGGAGTTTTTCCTTTAATATTTTTTAGCAAAATGCACGAAAGAATTATATTGTTGTCTTTACAATAATATCATATTGTTAAAGAAAAAGTGTAATATTAAACAACTTATAAGTTATATATTAAGACAAGTTTCAAAATCATAACTTATAAAAATTAATTACAAGTTACTGAAGTAGTTATCTCGTCCAAAAAAGAATAGCACTAAATTATAAAGTTATTAGCTACCGATAACGTCTTTGGACATTTACCGATTATTTTTCATCGATAAAGCTCTAGTAGGTAAACTTAATATGACTAACTACAGTAAAATTAAAGTTGACTTCAAGAGAAAAACGTGTGTGCACGAGAAAGATGGAGAATCAAAGAAGAAGGGAACAAGAAACGAGCCACTACTTGGAATTCAGGCGTAGGATAGTAACTATGTGCAGTAAGTTCAGGTCTAGAATTTTGACCTTTATATATGAAAATAATTAATATTAGATTTAATAATAAATTTTAGTGATTGGATTAAAGAAATGTAGAATTAAATTGAAACATATCATAGTAATGTATTTCTTTATATAAACTATAAACATATTCACTGTTCATATATTTATAATTAATAGATATATGTTTATTATGAAAATGATTTATTATAAATATTGTACTCTATTATTAATTACTAAATCTTTTATAAAATACTAAAACAGTAGTTATATCATTGTTAAAATTTACTAAAATTCATAATGGTTCAATATTATAGTATAAAAGAAATTAATTAAATGATATAAAAGAATTCCATAGTTGATTACTTAGAATCGGTTCTACTCGGTTCTATTTCGGTTTTTCGGTTTGGATCGGTTCGGATTTACAACAAAAAAATTCGGTTTGGTTCGGTTCGGATAAAGTCAAATAGTCAACGGATATTATCGGTTCGGAGTGCTTTCGATCCGGGGTTCGATGCGGAGCGGATTATCTTCGAGACCCGTGCTCACCCTTACAATTTATGGCCCCTGTTCTTAGAGAAATAAATATAATTATGATTGCACATGCCATTATTACTAATTTTAATATATGTGACTTAATTAATTATAATCCAAAAAGTATGTAATGTTGTTTCACCCATACAAGAATATATATATTAGCATTACTATTAGGCGGCCACTATTTGCAATCCACAAAATTTCTCAACACAGCCCACTTCTTAATACAATTCACTTTTGCTTTAAAATTAGTATAAAATTCTTAATACAACCCACTAAATATCAATTATGCCCCTTTCTTTATCAAATTAATTTATTTAAATTGAAATGTTATAAATAAAACACTAAAAACAAAAGATAAAGAAAAATAAAGAAAACAAAGAGGGCATCGGAAACACAGGAAAGAAAGAAAAGAGGAGGAAGAAGAGAAGTTGATGCAATTTATGTATGCGATTTCTCCGTCCAATATGTTGCTTGTAATTGTATTTGATAGGGATAACGGGATCAGCTCCGGTCGGGTTAATACCTGAGCCCACCGACCGGCCCAACACGCGTAGGCCCAGCAGGGTCAATTAGGGTTTTGATTTGATAGTATAAATAGGAGGAAAGAACTCTGATTAAGGGTTCGAATTCCGTATTCTAAATTACTCCGTGTAAACTCAACATTCTAGTAAAAAGAAACACCCCGACGATTGCCGTTTTATGCCCGTGGACGTAGATCTCCGGATCGAACCACGTAACTCCTGTGTGTCTTTACATTCAGTTTGCGTAAATTATCGTTCAGTTTCCGGGTTCACCAGATTGCGCATTATCAGTATTCTCCATTAATGAAACCTTGGAAAACCAGGATTTATGGAGTTTAGACTTTAAGTAATTTTTGTTGTTATTTGTATTCTCCACTTATGAAACCTTGGAAAACCAGGATTTATGACGTTTTGGGAAAAAATAACTATCTGTTTAAAGATAAGACAGAAGAAAAAAATACTATCCATCTCTAACCCTCACTTACCATATAATTTGATGGGAAAAACAATAATAATTGGAAGACCCCATCTCTGATTATTTTCATTTATAAATTGTCTAAATTCCACTAAATCATCTTCCCCACACATATCAATGCAGAATGGTTCTCTTATCCCCTTCTCTTTCTCTCTCTTTCTGATCCAGATTATTAGCACTAATTGCCGTTTGTTTTCTTTATTTTGCGTTTTCTTTTATTGCTTTTCTCTTGATTTTTCGTTTCTGTGGTGGTTTTTCTCCGATCAAAGTAGTTTACTCTCGTTTAGAGCGTTCTGGGAAAAAGAATAACCGTATGGTTGAAGATGATAAATATAAAAGAAAATTATATATTTTGTGTTTTTTTTTTTTTGGATTATAAATATTGATTTTAATTAAGTATTGTGTTAATGGTATCTTTTAGCCTGATAAAGCGCAATCCGCGAATCCGGGAATTTTAACAACAACTAACGAATGCAATATGCAAACAATACGAAAAACGCGCAAGATTTACGTGGTTCGATCCGGAGATCTACGTCCACGGGCATAAAACGGCAATCGCCGGGGTGTTTCTTTTTACTAGAATGTTGAGTTTACACGGAGTAATTTAGAATACGGAATTCGAACCCTTAATCAGAGTTCTTTCCTCCTATTTATACTATCAAATCAAAACCCTAATTGACCCTGCTGGGCCTACGCGTGTTGGGCCGGTCGGTGGGCTCAGGCATTAACCCGACCCGAGCTGATCCCGTTATCCTATCAGACTAATTACACCCTTGATAGTATAACATGTAATAACAATTATAAACATGACATAAAACTTGAGGGTAAGTAATAAATACTTAAGGGTAAGTAATAAATACTTACATGACTTATAACTTGAGGGTGGGTAACGAGCATCCACATAACTTATAACTTAGGGGCATGTAGCAAAGTAGCATGCAAAACTTGAGGGATTGAACTAATCAATCATACTTAGGGGTGCAAAGCACAAATCATATAATAAAAGTTAAACATGTACACATATCATTCCTCTCCGTTTTGGCCAGAATAATCACCCCGGTGTATCCTCCACCTCGGATAAACTACTACACTCCGGTGTCCTCTCCGTTTTGGCCAGAATAATCACCCCGGTGTACCCTCCACCTCGGCCACGTTGTCACGTCGCGTTCTTCGCTTTTGAGAAGTTCGGTGTCTCACTACATGCCCCGTGCACCTCGACCTAGCTCGGCGCTGCGTCCGCCAATCACTCCGCAGAGTCCCAGCGACGCGGCTAAACTCGGTCCTCCGTAAACACTTCGGCCCGCCAGCGACCCCGGTCCTTCTTCCACCCCGGTGACAACCGAAGCTCCTACCTCGCTCCGGCTGGGGGGGCATCTGATAGGGATAACGGGATCAGCTCGGGTCGGGTTAATGCCTGAGCCCACCGACCGGCCCAACACGCGTAGGCCCAGCAGGGTCAATTAGGGTTTTGATTTGATAGTATAAATAGGAGGAAAGAACTCTGATTAAGGGTTCGAATTCCGTATTCTAAATTACTCCGTGTAAACTCAACATTCTAGTAAAAAGAAACACCCCGGCGATTGCCATTTTATGCCCGTGGACGTAGATCTCCGGATCGAACCACGTAACTCCTGTGTGTCTTTACATTCAGTTTGCGTAAATTATCGTTCAGTTTCCGGGTTCACCAGATTGCGCATTATCATAGCCTTTTACTAATAGCATTTTAGTAGTGGATTGAATTGAGAAATTTTATGAACGTCAAATAGTCGTCGTCTTACTATTAATAACAATTTACTATTATATTTTTATAATTATTAGAAATTGCATTGGTGAAATACTAGTAAAAAAAAAAAAAAAAAAGAGGATTGTTGGCAAGTCTTACCGCCTATTTAGCAGGCCCAGCAACATAGACAAAGAGAGATGCCGACCGCTGGACCACGAGCCTATTGGATCCACCTTCGTCTACGCATATAGATATGGGTAGCTACTAAAATTAATTAACAGACTTCTTCGACTAACCAAAAATCCAGCTCTACTTCTCCATAAATTATAAAGATAACAATTATTTTTTGTTAACGTGATGAGCATATAATATTCTAAAAATTATATATCCCCAATTCTATTACTTGTTAATTTTACTGATTCTCTGAAATCAAACTTTTTAAATTTTTACGTTTATTATTAATTTTGAACCATTGAGTCTTTTAGTTCAATATATATGTTCATTGTTTTAATAAAAACATATAAAATTATTTAAGAAGATATTATTATTTACTAGCAAGTTGCATTATTAGATTGTAGTTATTGTATTGTATTTTATTACATCATATGTAAATTATGTCATGTTCATATCACATATTGTGCACTGATATCTGACATAAACATAAACATGGTGCTTATGGTGGGTAGGAGAGCATCTCCCTAGATTATCAATATATTATTTGCGACGGAATTGTTGAGATAAACTATCTTTTATGAAAATTGTCGTCCAAAAAGTTGTGTCACTAAAGCCTTTTATGTTTAAACAACGAGGATATAATTGATAAACTGTGAATCTATAACTATATAAAAGCAAGACAGTTTGGAAAATTTACAGAAATGCCATTTTTCCGCCTAAATTGTCCTGCTATATTTAGAAAGTCTGAATTAACTAATTTCAATTTCTGCATTTTCACATTCTTTTTCATTTCTCAATGTATAGCCTGCATGAATATAGATTGAATTCATAATTACGTGTTTCATTTTTTTTTCTTACTCACTCTTTCTTTTTTATTTTTTCGTTTGAAGGGGTTATTGTGTAGTTATTTTGTTGAAATGGAGTTATTGTATAATTATTAGTGTTTATTGAATAGAAATAAATTTATAAAAGTGAAAGCCACGTTGGTTGCAATTGGGATGTATCATAGTTGGCTTAAATATTTTTTACAAATCTACATGCATGAGTAATTTACATTTTTTACTTTTAAAAATATTAACTTATAAGTAAGACGAAAATATACAGACTATTTCAAATTGGGCTCCAAACACATAACATTTTTTCTTTTTAGTAAAATATGTAGAAGTTGAGAGATACTGCATATTATATATATAATTTTTTTCCAAACAAGAATTTGTGGAACTTTTTAATTTAGTGTTATTTACAATATTTAATATCCCCTCCATTTCAAAAAAAATGTCACTTTAGCTGTTTTTGGAAGAGTAAGATGGGTAAAATATTTCTACACAATTCATTTAGTTGGGATATACTTTGTTGAATAAGGAAATATAATCAATTAAATTAAGTATGTTGGTTAGAGTAAAATTGGAAGAATTGTAATTTTCTTTTTGTTAAAACTGCTTTTTTTTTTTTTTTTTTTTAAATTTTCATATTCTCTAATGCGATTTTCTTTTTGAAATGGAAGGAGTATATAATTTCACTATAATTATTTCTTAAATGAAAATACAATTAATTGGCTTTTTTTCTTATATAACAATTGGTCAAAGTAAGAATATGATAATATTACAATAGTAGTTAACATCTTTTAATAATTTCCTTTATAAAATAAACATCTTTTTTTTTTTTTTTATCTTTACAGATTTTTTTTTTTTCAATTTGAACTCATTAAAATTTTAGGGCCTAAATGTCGGTGATTGATTTTGTTGACTAATAGAATCCTGCAAGATAATGGGATATTGATGTTAAACTTTTCGTTATTATTTCATTATTTGAGCTTATTTAGTTTAGGACCAATTTATTTTATGATATTTTGCTGGGTTGGGCTTTTGTTGATTTCCTATTTTCTTCAAATTGAAAATTTTTTAATTTTATTTTTGTTGAGTAACTAAATTTAGATTATTTGATGCTTTTAGGGAACATTTATATTTAATTAGTTGCCAATTCAATAGAATATGAGGAAAATTGTGAAGTTATTTAACTAAAAATATTATTTTAAACTATAATTCTCCATCATTGATCCACGATTCAAAATTTATTTATTTGTAAGAAAAAATTAAATATCAAATAAAATAATAGAATAACGTAACTTTCGTTAAATAAAGAATACTAAATTATCTAATAACTTTTCATTTCATTAGTAGAAAAAGTTAACTTATTCTTATTTGCAACTCATATCCAATTAAAATAGTTCAACCAACAATAGATATTCAAATGTAAACTAATCAACCAACAAATAATTGTCATTTTAAATATAATATATTATATCAAAATATTTAACATCGGTATCAGATTAAATACTAAGAAAATATTATTAACACTTATATATTGCAAATAAAAAATAAATTCAAAAAAATATATATTAGTGCATTTAGGTTGTTGGAAAAAAAAAATTGAGAGAGAGAGAGAGATATACAAAAAATAAAGCAAAGCTCTAATTTTTTTTTATCCCTAACGGGGGCGCATGTGTTCCTAGAATTCTGTTATTTTTCTTTATAAAATTCAAATATTATCCCTGAATTTAGAAACTGAAAATGGTTGTTTTTTTTTTATTATTTGTAAACAGCTGCATTATTGTAGGAAAGATAAATATATAAATTTGTTCTAAAAAAGGAAATTTAATGTTTTTAAAAAATTGCTATATTTTACATTAAAAAATAAAAATAAAAATAAAAAGAAAAAAAAAATATTTATTTTTTATAAAATAAATCAACAAAAGTTGTCACATATAAATATTTTTATAAAGCAACTTCCAACAAAAAAATCATATTTCGAACTAATTTTAGCAAAAAATTTCCATACACATATATATGCAAATTTTTACCATATTTATACAATCTCTTATATATTAATAATGATTTAAACCTAAAATTTAGAAGGTCAAAATGAGCAGGAAAATGTGATTGATTTTCTTATATAGAGGATTCTCTTTTATTATATAAGATATATAAGATAAGCTTGACTGTTTGTAAAAATTCTATGGAAGCAACTCAAGCTCGACAATGTTGCTCCCATAGTGTTATTGACTTTATTTAATTGTGATTGTTATTCAAATTTTAAAAGAGTGGTCACTTTCTTTTAATTGTTTTATATATAATGACGATGAATTAAATATAAGATACATTACTCTCTAAAGCTAGATTTTGTTGAAGAAACATATATAAATATGAAGAAATCTATAAATATATAAAAACAAGATAGTCGGAATAGATTACAATAACGTCACTTTCTTGCCTAAATTACAATGATGTAAAAGTTGCAATGTGTAATTTTAATGATTTTTTTATATTCTGCAGTGAGATACTGATAACACGTTATTTATGCATGTATTTAGGTCGATTTAGGATCATATACGTGTATATTTGATCAGCCCTTATTGATATTTATAATATTTGGGTCATTTGACGTGTTTTGACTTGTTTTAAAGTTAATTAGGTATTTTTAGTCCATTTGGATGAAGTTCGAAGGAGAAACCAGCCCAAAGGAGTGAAAACCGGGCCAAAGGAGTGAAAACCGTCCAAGAACCGGTCCAAACCGGTCCGAACCGGTCTGAACCGGTCCAGGAGCAAAAAGGGGCAAGAACCGACACGGCCGTGTCAAAAGTGGCCTGCAACGCGCTGTTAGTTCTGTAATGGAACACGGCCGTGTCACAACTGCAACACGGCCGTGTCAAATTGTTGCTGGAAAAGTGAATTTTGCGAAGCAACACGGCCGTGTCACTTAAGCAACACGGCCGTGTCAGAAGGGTTTTTCTGCGAGAAAATCCTATTTTTAATAGGATTTTGATCCTATCTTCCCCAAGATTCGTCCCCAACTCTATAAAAAGGACCCCAAGCTCTAGGAAAAAGGGAATCAATCATCAAGAATATCAATTACATTATTCCACCTAGAAGAATTCTTGGAAGACAAAGAAGACGAAGATCATCGAGAGGGAGTCATCCGGGTTTAATTATTCTTTTCTTAGTTTTAATTCTTACAATGTTTTTATTAGAATTTTGTATTGGATTATTACTAGGCATGAGTAGCTAAGCTATTCGTGTCCTAGGGTTAGAAAGTAGGGATTTTTATAACAATGGTTTAATTATGATTTAATCTATTTAATTCTGTTCTTTACGTGTTTTATCTCTATGTTTGTGCTTAAAACTGAATTTAGCTTGATCACCTAGATTTAGTAATTTAGTTTAACAATTCCGCTTCGAGAGGAGGGAATCGTTATCAGACTTAGAGCATAGAGCGCAGTTGTCTATGACTGTGTAGGCCGTGGCTTAGGATCGTTTGGGAGTTATTAGGTTTAATTGACTCGAGAGGGTAATTAGCTTAATTAATCAACGGTTTAATCGCTTCGAGAGAAGGATTAGATTATTGTCGTGCCGCCTAATAAACACTAGAATTGGTAAATTAATAGGTTAATCATATTCAACATTGAATTAATATCTTGAAATCGAAGCCCTAGGATACCTTTTCTCATCGATTGTTAGTTCTCTTTGTTGCCAGTTATTAGTTAAATTTCTTAATTCTTGTTAAAATCAACCTTTGAAACTTAGTATCTAGTTAGGACAATCCTAGAGTATTAAGGTATCAAACTACCTAAAACTATTCCTTGTGGGATCGACCTTGATAATCGTTACTACACCTACATCCGTCCACTTGCGGAACACTAGGTTAGAAACCGACGTGTCAGATACACAAAAATTGGATGCAAACCCTAGAGCATGTTGTTAGGCATTTTGAACATATTTTGTTGTATTTAATGCATGAATTTTTATAGGGTTTTGTTGCCCACAAGAATTGGAATACAATGGTCAAGTTTTTCTTTTATCTATTAGACAAAAACTTGTATGAAACCGTCACACCGTGTGACGAAAAAAAAATATTATTTTTTGTAGTAAAATTATTATTTTTATCTGAAAAAATATTATTTTTTTGAACAAAAATAATATCACTTTTTGTAGCAAACGTATCACTTTCATCTATAAAAGTATCATTGTAGGAAGAGTATCACTTTTACCTGTAAAGTATCTTTTTTTTTTCCTCTATAAACGTGTATTCTGTCACACGTAAAACCGTTACACATAAGACTCCCTCTATCTATTAATACGCCCCAAAAGAAAATTCCAATTCGTCCATTAATTTATAACCAACGGTAATTGCCATCACACTAAATTGCTATAAAAGAATTTGAACACAATACAATAGCACATTTACCTCCCTTATTCAGAAAGGACTAAACATATTTATGTTGGACAATGCCAATATTATTGATTTTAATATATGACTTAACAATATAAAAATATTAAATATATTTCACGCTATTTTATTCGATATACATATTTATAATTATAATATAAAAATTTACTCTTATACTATTTCAAATATTACAAGTCGTGTAACGCACGGGTGAGATACTAGTTAATTATCAAATGCTAAAACTTTGTGTATAAAATCATGAAATATTAATATGTGTTTGTATATTTTGCATTAGCGATTTTTTAATTCCATTATTAATTATGGTTATCAGGGAAATAAACGAAGAAAGAATTGCTTAAGAAAGAGGCTTATTGATATAAATACAATTTGAGCTGGAAGAAGAATTGTTAATAGGTTAACTAATCAAATACTGTCTCAGTTTATCTAACTAATCTGTTTGAAATGAAATAACTAATAGTGGTTAATTATTTTTGCAAAGAATAATGGTTAATTATTGAAAACTGTGTTAGGTTGGTTAAATAGTATAACAATGGGATATTTGCTAAGAAAAACCAAAGGGGATACATAACGTACTTTGCCAGATGGGTAAGACTTTATAAATTCTGTTGAAGAAAACAAAAATTTATTAACAAATAAACATATCACCACCATCTCAATCAACTGACGACTGCGACGGGAGATTGGCTGGGATTCCTATCGTCCAAAGCAGAGTGCGGAAAATTCCTGGAGCCTTGCGAGGTAAATCTCTCATTGTTTAAGTAAATTAGTTCCGCGGAAGTGTTCTTATCAATCTATCTGTAAAGAAAGGTTGTGTTAAGGTGGGAATTAGAGTATTCAGCAATGCATCTGTAGATAAATTTGCAATTACAAGTTAAATTAGGGCTTAATAGATTGTTTAGCTAAAGAGAAATGTATATTTTAGTTTTCTTTGATTTGTTTAGTTATTTCTTTAACAAAATATCATACGACTGATTGAAATAGTTTGTTTAAATAGAAGCCAGAGAGAAAATAATACTAGTGAATTGTGCTCATTGAGTGCTAGTGAGTAGGTCTTCAGGAAGTGATCTTTCAAGGGATAAACGGGGGAAAAAGGGAAATATCACGATGTCTAAAGTGATTGAGGTTTGTTATACTTGATTGATTATGATTGATGTTTGCTACTTCTTGTTGTGGTAAAAGAAATGATGCAGAAACGTTTCAATTTTCACCTATGGAGAAACATTATACTTGATATGGAGAATTCATGTAAATCCTAAAATTGGTTTTGATTGCTAAAGAGGAAGTTATTCTTGGTAACCGTACTATATTTGATTGATATTTCTTCCCCTCCCCCCCCCCCCCCCCCCCCCCCCCCCCTAAAAGAACCCCTCTTATGCTGGAGTATTGTTCTTGAGGCCTTTAATGTTCAGTTGCTCGGTGCTCCTTACGAGATGGTATTTTTTACATTATAATGTTAAAGAAAGAATAGCCAGAATATGACGTATCGTACTAGTGATTATTTTTCTGAGAATTACATGGGTGCTCATCAAATCTAAATTGTGGCTAGTGATTTGTTTCTGTATGAGGGTGATTTCATTAGTCCTTCCAAAGAATTTTGCTATGACGTTGGTGCCTCTGATTTTGGCTATATAATATACCTAAATCTTATGAAACAACTGTCTATGATGTGATGGGGCGACAACCTTTGTCTTTTAAAGGATCACTGGAGAATAATTTCTGATTATTTCTCATAAAAGTGCTTAAGTTCTTTAAGTATACATTAATTAATCTAATTTAATCCTCATTGAGTGCTGGACCTATAAATAGAAACTTGCTGCTTCTCGCCTATCATTGAAGTGCAATGAAGTTCCTTATTTATTATAATCCACCAAGCCTATTGGGTTCTCTAGCGATAGAGATACTTTTGCTCTCAAAATATGTGTTGTTAGCAATTATGTGTTGCGTGTAGTATTAATAATAATTTTAATGTTATATAATAGCCTATATGTGGCGTAGATAATACTCATAATTATACACTTTCTTGTGCTTTCATTTGCAGTTGCACAATAGGCAAAGGAAACAATTGTTTAGTGAAGCTGGTGATCTTACTAGTTCAGTATCTCCATTTACAGTGCTGGACGAGTAAACTGGTGATAATGGATAGAGACTTGGTCCAACTATTGGTTGCAGTTGTACTTTCAGCTGCAATTTCCACCAGGTCATATAGAAAAAAGTCCCTTGATTTTTCTGGAGCTATATCTGGTTTTGCTGTCATGACAATTCATATTGCTGTGAACTATAGGTATTTCTTCCATATATCAGAACATTTTTCCATGTATTAAATGTCAGTGTGTATGTCGTTATTCTTATTTTCCTTCTGAATGACGCTAGTATAAATTGTAGGTTTGGTGCTGTGCTACTTGTTTTCTTTTTCACTTCTTCAATGTTTACCAAATTTGGAGAGGATAAAAAGCAAAAAATTGATGCAGATTTCAAAGAGGGTGGCCAACGCAATTGGTATCCTCTTTTGCTCTATTAGAACACACTCTCTCATACACTAGATTGTTGGCACATATGTCCTTTGTGTTTTATTAATGGACCATGTCATTAAACTTTGTCTTTAATAGAATGATTCAAAGTAAGTTGTCTAAACTTCAAAATTGGTAAATCCAGTTTATCTGGCAATGGCTCAACAGCTACTTTGAGTTGAATAACTCAATAATTACACAACTAAAAAACCTCTAGTTAAAAGACTGGATTTTTGTTTGTTGTTTCTGAGTACACACTGATCTTCTGCAAATTCTTGAAAATGTTATCCCAAGTCACTGGCTCTCTGTCTGGTTTTTGAACAACCTAAAGACTTCAATTAATATTGCACCGGGCAAATGATTTTCAATTTTTACTATTCAGAACAGATTTATGTAACTCTGTATCATATAATAGCTACCTATGCCTTAATTCTTTCCTGATATAATCTGATGAACAAGTTACAGAAATGAATTGAAGCTTCTCTATGTTTCACCTTTAAGTTCTTTCTGATTTTAGAATATCATAGCTCTTAATTTGTTGTAATTTACAGGATACAAGTTCTTTTTAATAGTGGCATCGCAACAATTTTAGTGTTCATTGCTTGGATGAAGGTGGGAAATCAGGACTATTGTCTTAACTCAAAAGAATCAAGTCTTGCGACTTGTCTAATTGGTGGGATAATCGGGCACTATTGTTGCTGCAATGGAGACACATGGTCATCCGAACTTGGAGTTCTCAGTGATGAGCAACCACGACTGATCACGACCCTCAAGGTCGGGATAAACACAACATCAGTAGTCATGCTGTTAGAAATGCTTTCATATGACATCATCTTCTCTTGGATTCAATTTATTGCTCCCATTTTTTTTTTCATGTACTTTTGTTACGGTTCATGTTCCCAACCAGTTCCCTTTGCATATATTGGCGGTAATTGTTAAAAGACAAAAACTTGAATACTTTGACTCCAAGATCTTATCTCTGGACCTCTTCAACGGTGCACATGCGGATGGCTTTGATTGACCTCAAATGAACCATTTTCTTTTCTTTTTTTTTTCTTTTTTTTTTTTTGTGTGTGTGTGTGGTGGGGGGAGGGGGGGGGGGGGGGGGAGGGGATTGGTGGAGTGTGGCGGGCGGATCAGAAGGGGAAAAAGAAAGTTTCCTAAGTATTCAAATTTTAACTCTGGTCTTCACAACATATTCTGGCTCCTTACGCTCTCTTTCAATTAATCAGCGAGTTCGGAAGGGTACAAATGGTGGTGTGACAAAGGCAGGACTTGTAGCAGCTGCAATGGGTGGCAGTGTGCTTGGGCTTACATTTGTAATCTTCGGATTTGTCACTACAAACTGCAGTTTCGACATAGGTCTGAAGCAACTGTTGATAATACCGGTGTCAGCTCTTGCTGGATTGTGTGGAAGTGTGATAGATTCTCTATTGGGGGCGACCCTCCAATACAGTGGTTACTGCAATGTTCGGAAAAAGGTGATATTTACTTCTTTCTCTTGTTTCCCCATGTTTATTGGATGTATGTTCGAGGCTAACATTAATTTATGGCTCACATTTGCATCAGCTGATTGTGCATAATCTGTCAAACTGTTTGGCTGAAGGTGAAATTATTCCACTTGTATAGGTTTGCTAGACGTACGAATGTTTTCTTTGCAAATATCTGTTTTAGGCATATATAACTGTACCTTTCATTCCATAGTTCCATCCCATGAGTGTGTAATAAGAGTACAAAGAAAAATCTAGTGTGCTCTGACAAGAAATATCATGAAATCATTGATGTAAAAGGTTTTCTTATTTTATTTTATTTTGTTATTATTTTATTATTTTGAGAGAAGATGAATAAGGTTATCACAATTTGCATCGCATATAGATGTATCATGCATGATTCCTGTCAAGCAAGGACGAGTTGATTGGTGTAGATGTTATTTCGTTACTTATTATCCACTGCTTATAGGTGGCTGTTAATGATTAGTGATTGTTGTTGGCGACTGATAATTGATACTTCTAATGTGCTGTCAGCTCTGTTCTAGAAATCCCCGATTAGCTCCGATTAATCACCGTCTAGGCGCTAGACTCCCATTGACAATGACCGCCTACCCGCTTAACTACGTCTATGCCCCGATTAGTCCCGCCCAGATCCCGATTAGTCGCTAGGCTCCAGTTCACCCCCTAACTAGCGCCTAGAGACTTTTAGAACCTTGGCTGGCAGGATACTTTTTACCTTTAAAAAAAAAAAATAAGATGCTAAATTTCCTTTATGCTGCAGGTTGTTGGAAAACCAGGACCAACTGTCAAGAAAATCTCTGGTCTGAGCATACTGGACAACAATGCCGTAAATCTCGTATCCGTAATGTTGACTACTGCGTTGACTTCCATCACTTGCTTGTACATTTTCTAAGAAACTGTACTCAACTAAGTAGAGTTGTAACCAATGAGAGAGGTGCAGTTCATTTTCCAGCCACATGATACTATGCAGTAAGTCCGTCTATAAAATGATTGATCCTCTCATGTAATTCGATACATGGAAAAAACGTAAACATAAATGCTGATTGTCCTACAAAATGTAGAAGAGGAAGGAGATGATATTCTGAGCTGATTTTTCCTTTCCTACTGTAATTGCATGTGCACATCTTAGAGGGTGTTTGGTTGACCTTATAAGCTCTTATAAGCTCTTGCAAAGTGTTTGGCAAAATAAGATGTTTAGGAGCTTATAAGATAAAAAAATAAGCTCTAAAAGCTTATAAGATCTAAAAAAAATAAGTTGCTGTACCCCAACTTATTTCATCTTATTTTTTAAGATCTTAATTATTACACATAAATTTCACACACAATGCACACACTTACACACACTACACACATTTCACACACTATACACACTTCACACACTACATACATTTAACACACTAATCAAAATATGTGTTCAATATTAATTTTTAAATTAGACCCCAAATTTATAGCTAAATCGCTATTTTCAATTGCAAGCTTATAAGTTCTTTTATCCAAACACTTTGTAACTTATAAGCTCCTTAAAAATGACATCTTATAAGCTCTTGAAACAACTTATAAGATGTTGGAGCTTATAAGATGTTTAAAATAAGCTTAGCCAAACACCCTCTTAATCTTGTGCTTGGATTGGGCTTGCATTCTTTTTATCTTGGTGGGCCAGTTGGGAATCGGAACCTTGAACTTGGGCTTGTATGGGCAAAGCCGTATCGGCATGGTTTGCCCCATTCTGTTGGGATATTGGGGAATTTTCGTCTGTGGCCGCACCACATTGGTAAAAACAAATGGCAAAAACTTGTATGTAGTCGTCACACGGTGTGACGGGAAAAAATATTACTTTATGTGGTAAAAGTATCATCTTTTCTGAAAAAAAAAAGTATCATTTTTTGTAGCAAAAGTATCACATTTATCTGTAAAAATATCAATGTAGTAAAAATATTATTTTTTCCTGTAAAAGTATTAATGTTTTCTGTAAAAGTGTATTTCGTCACACGTGTGATCGTTCACACACAAGACTCACTCAAAACAAATTTGGTACCAAAATCACTTTCCTAATGTAAGCTTTTACGCCCAAAGAATTGGAATAATCCAAGAATTGTATTAAGATTTTCGAGATGGTTATTACAATATCTGTTCTTCTACATATAACGAATTGAATCAGAGAATTTGGATAACTGTCGCAGCAGTTTAGTTACAAATGAATTGGAAATTACAATATGACAAATGCATTTAATAAGTGGAATGCGTCTTCTTCAAAATGATGTTGTATATGCTATTCTTTTATCATCCCTCAACTTCTCTTCTCTTCTTTTTACCCCCCTTTAATTCTTGCTTGTGATAATTACTCCCCCCCTCAACACTAGCTTGTCCTCAAGCCACCAACTCTGAGAATTTTCCTTGCATGATCTCAAAATCCTCCCATGTGGCCTCCTCTTTCGGTAAATGGGCCCATTGTATCAGAAGTTGTGTGATTGGTTTGTTGGCCCTTTTAACCAATCTTCTGGCTATGATTTTGAGGGGCTTCAGAATAATTTTTCCTTCTTCATCCATTTGTGGCAAAACAAATGTCACTTGCTCCGTAGGCCTGATTTTGCTCTTGAATAAAGAGACATGAAAGATATCATGTATCTCAGCGCCTGGCGGGAGTCTAAGCTGATAAGCAACTGGACCAATGGCTGCTATAATCTCGAATGGTCCAGCAAACTTCGGGCTGAGTTTTCGCACTCTCTTTTGGTGAATCGAAGTTTGCCTATAAGGTTTCAATTTTAAGTGTACCCATTCACCCACTTGGTACACTTTTTCCCGCCGACCTTTGTCTGCATACGGTTTCATCCAGTTCTGCGCTTGATATAACAGTTCCTTCATTCGGCCTGCATGTGTTGTCGTTCTTGCAACGCGACCTCAACCCCTATGACAGAGGGCACGATTATAGTAGACAATCCCAACGGAACTGGTTTATATCTGTATAAGGCCTCAAATGGAGAAATCTTGAGGCTGGAATTGTACGAACTGTTGTACCATAGTTCTGCTTGCGGAAGCTATTTGGCCCACTCTCTAGGTGCTGAGCTGCACATGAACCTTAAAGTTGCTTCAAGACTCTGATTTACTCGTTCCGATTGCCCATCTGTTTGAGGGTGATGGGGTGTACTCATCAGCTGTTTGATACCCAAAGCTTTGAGTAGTTGCTGCCAGAAATTACTGGTGAACAGGGGATCTCTGTCTGACACAATTGAAGTAGGTAGACCATGTAATTTGTAGATAGAGTCTATGAACAACTAGGCTAGTTTAGCGGCTGATAGAGGATATTGAAGGGCTTCAAAATGCGCATACTTGGTATATCTGTCTACTACCACCCAAATGATTTCCTTCCCTTCTGATTTGGACAGCTGTGTAATAAAGTTCATCCCTATATCTTTCCATGCTCAGTCCAGAATTGGCAATGGGTGGAGCAAGCCTGCCGGTTTCTGCGTCCCGTGTTTATTCAATTGGCAAATGTGGCAAGAGGATACAAAGCTCTCACTTCCTCTTTTAATGTCTGCCACCAAAATAATGTTTTGATCCTTTGCCATGTCACCATTTGCCCGGAATGTCCTCCCTCGACCGAGCTATGCATATAAGCAATAATCTTGCTTCGTAAATATGTCCCTTGCCCTACGTCAATTTTTCCTTTGAATTTGAGAACTCCTTCCCTGTGAGAGAATTCGGTAACATTCCAAGGATATAAGATGAGTTCTAGTATTTGTGCTTGAGCTAATACATCACCCTCATAGCTTCTTTCAATTTCCCCTACCCATAATGGTTTAGTGATAGTGATGCTGCTGCAATTTTCTATGTCTTGAGGCCTTCTAGAGAGAGCATCAGCTGTTACATTAGTGCTGCCCTTTTTGTACTCTATTTTTTAAGTGAAGCCCAACAATTTTGTCAAGTATTTATGATGGAAAGGCATAGAAATCTTCTGTTCCAACAAGTACTTCAGACTTTGTTGATCCGTTCTGATCGTGAAGGACTGATGCAGCAAGTAAGGCCTCCATTTCTCGACCGCTAGAATTATAGCCATAAACTCTTTCTCATATATCGATAAACCTAAATTCTTAGGCCCCAATGCTTTGCTGAGAAAGGCTATTGGATGTTTTCCTTGTAACAATACAACTCCAATTCCACTATATAACAGGTGCCCGTCTCAATGATAAATTCTTGATTAAAATCCGGCAGCTGGAGGACTGGAGAATTAATCATAGCCTCCTTTAGCATCTCAAAAGCCACTTGTGCCTCTTCATCCCACTGAAACTTGCCCTTCTTAGTCAGGTTGGTTAGTGGTCTAGCCATTAGTCTATAACTTCTAATGAATTTTCTATAATACCCCGTCAATCCCAAAAAACCTCGTAACTCCTTTACTGACTTTGTTATAGGGCAGTCTGCCATTGCTTTTGTTTTGGCCGGGTCTGTTGCCACTCCCCCATCCGAAGTCACATGCCCCAAGTATTCGATTCTATCCTGGCCAACACACATTTCGAGGCTTTAGCATAGAGTTGCTGCTGCAACAGTCTCTCCAATACTTTTGCCAGATGTAGTTGGTGTTGTTCCATGTCTTTGCTATAAACCAATATGCCGTCAAAAAAAACCAACACAAAATCCCGTAGAAACTCCCTGAACACAGAGTTCATTAATCCTTGGAACGTCGCAGGGGCATTAGTCAATCCAAACGGCATGACCTCATACAGCCCTGTGGTGGTGACGAACGTTGTTTTCGGGATATCTTCTACCCTCATTCTTATCTGATGGTATCCCGCTCGCAGGTCTATCTTAGAGTATACTCTTGCTTGCCCCAGAGCTCGCCTAATAAATCGTCTATTAGGGGAATTGGACAATTATCCTTAACTGTCAGCGAATTCAGCCGTCTATAATCGACACATAATCTCCATGTACCATCTTTCTTTTTCACTAGCAACACTGGGGATGAAAATGGGCTTTTACTGTTCTGAATAATCCCCGTCTTCAACATTTCCGTCACTAGTCTCTCGATTTCCCATCTCTGTAAATACGGGTATCTGTAAGGTGGGAGTTTGAAAGCTTCAGCTCCTTGCTTTAGTGTGATAGGGTGATTATACTCTCGGTCAGGAGGTAAGGATTTTGGCTCTTCGAATATTGGGGAGAATTTCAATAACAATGGTTTTAGCTCCTTTGCTCTTGCACACTTTCCCAACACCATTTCTGGTTGTTGGTCTTGGTTACTCTCTTCAGCAGCTATCATACATAGACACCCAAACAATGCACCCCTCTTTCTTATAAGTTTTTTGGAATTGTTATGTTGTCACCATCTTCAAGGTAACTTCAGTCTGCATTCCTTGTAGTATCACCTCTCTATCCCCTTTCTTGAATTTCACTCTATTATCATCATAGTCGAATGTCACCGGCCCCAACTGCCTTAGTAAATCCACCCCTACTACCGTATCACAACCTCCTAAATTCAATACTTAGAGTACTCTACCACTCCACCACATCTTTGCACAACTCCACTGTCAATGAAACTTTGAGTACTTCCTGTATTAATTAGTACTATCAGTTTATGTTTGCCCATTCGTCCCAAAATCTTGATGGTGTTAGGTGAAAACTGCCCCGCTAGTGCACTTACCGAAATCACCAAATTCTCCTTCACTGATTCCTCCACTTCAACCACCAACTCTTCCTTCTCCTCTTTAGTTTCTGCCATAATAACAAACAGATTTACATTTATGGCCAAAGTGTTACGGATTATCACACTTGAAGCATAGATTCTTCTTCCTTCTTGCCTCGATTTCTTCAGGGGTCATCTTCCTTATAGGTGCATAGCTCTTTTCTTCGCTTTCTCCCACTTTCTGCCCCTGAACAGTTCCCCCATTCCTCCAGTTTCCTGTATATGTGAAATTCCCTTTACTGAGTGCTCTTGTCCCCTTATTTGTGGCTTGCATTAGCAATTCTTATTTACGAGCTATATCCATTGCACTAGTCAAGGTCTGTGGCTTAAGCATCTCCACCATCCTCCCTATTTCTTCTTTCAGACCACTAACAAAGCTATTAGTGAAGTAGATTTCTGATGAACCTGGATTCTGAAAGCTTTCAATTCTTCAAATCTCATGATATATTCCTGTACACTCCCCAACTGCTTTAGCTTGTTGAATTCTCCCACCAGATTCTCATTCTGCCAATTAGAAAATCTCTCCACCACCATTTGCGAAAACTTCTCCCAACCGATTTCCTCTTTCCCCTCAACATACTCGCCATACCAAAAATCCGACAGTCCGTCCATATACATCGTTGTTGACTCCACCTTCTCTAGTTCCCTCATTGGATTAAAACAGAAATACTTATTACATTTCCTAATCCAATGCCTAGGGTTTTCCCCTGTAAACTTTGGAAAATCGTATTTCGAAAATTTCTGTTTATTACTTCCCCCGTTATCCCTTGATGAATGTCTATTCCTTTCCTCAGATGAATTGTGCGACTCATGCTGTTCGTTTGGAGTAATAGGAATTGCGTTATTACCTCTTGCTCTGCTCGCATGTAATTTCACAAACAACTTCTCCATCTTCTTGAATCCGGCACGTATCTCCGAAGCTCTCTCCTCTGATTGCGTTTGAATCCCCTCCATGATCTGGGTAAGATGTGCTACATGAGTCTCCAGGTTTTCCACTCGGCTATCCATCCTGCTAACTTTAGGCATCGACTGCTTCCTTAGATTCGCAATCAGCTCTAGCAAAGATCGTCTGGCTCTAAGATACCAAATGTAAGCTTTTACGCTCAAATAATTGGAATAATCCAAGAATTGTATTAAGATTTTCGAGATGATTGTTACAATACCTATTCTTCTACATATAACAAATTGAATCATTGGATAACCATCGCAACAGTTTAGTTGTTACAACTGAATTGGAAATTACAATATGACAAATGTGTTTAATAAGTGGAATGCGTCTTCTTCAAAACGATGCCGTATATTCTTTTATCATCCCTCAACTTCTCTTCTCTTCTTTTTACCCTCCTTTACTTCTTGCTTGTGACACCTAGTTTCAAGGGTAGTTATTGATTTCGTTTCATTTCAACCAAGATTGTTAGAATGTTCTATTCCGGTGACGAAAACGGAACGTTTTAACCGTCATTCTGTTTCGATTATCTTCTAGGTTGTTTTGGTCCAGAACAACCTAGACGGCGCCAAAATGGTTAAATTCAGATATGGCTGCAACTACTTGGGTTTTGTTTTTCTTTTTTCTTCTTTTTGTGTGATTTAGTTTCTTTATATTTTATCTCACACAAACATATATATTAAAATTAAACGTCCAACAACAATAAATCACACAAGACATAATTAATTATTTGAGTTTTTCTTTGGAATTAGTGTAGTCCAACCTTGAGGGACCCAAATGGGCTAATTCTAATGGAACATTTATGGCCCTTTTTCAGAAATATTAGATGCCGAAATACATGACGATGGTCCAAGAATGCACTCGAAGCCTTGAGATGGTAGTATGATGTGGGTGAGTGGTTTATATTCTAATATTGTTGGAGCTTTTACTGAAGAAAATGGTCTTTTTTGGACTTCCTAATCACTCTAGTTGTTTACACCTTTTTGCAAGGATTCTGGTTTTGAGGGGCAATTGGGTTTATTTTTAGTTTTTGGTGGTTATACAGTAGCAAGACTACTTTTGACAAAATGTTACAAGTTATGATCTTATTACAGGCTTTCTGACTCGAATTAATAGAGTTACAGATTCTTTTAGCATCAATTTCACATACTTTATTCGTGATACATATAATTTGAGAGTTTTTACGTATTCTTTACTTATTTATTTGTTTTGCTTCCACAATTAAAATATGAAAAATAATTTAATTTTTCCCTAAGCTTGCAATTTCTGACTCTTCCACTTTCTTTCTCTTTTTTAATAGTTGGGCTCCTAATTCAAGAGTTAGATCCGATATTTGCTCTCAACAAAAGTCTTTGAGCGTTGGCCCATTGTCTAAGGATTTTTTTAGGGTATTTGTCTAAGAATTTCTAGATAGATAAATAAATTAATACATAACACGATCATATTTCCCCCCCCCCCCCCCCCCTGTAATAAAGTTCTGTTGATTTAGGCCTGTAGCTAATATTTACATATACATAAATATTACGTACCTTGCACATATTTTCATATATTGCAATTTAATATAATATAATCTAGCCATATACTACAAGAAAAATGTTAAATGATCGTACCCAACATTCTTCACTAAACCAAAGGATTGATGCCTTTGAAAGAAAAATATTAATTTTCAAAATGTTAGTTGCTAAAATTTAGAGATGTATCTTTCTTCCCTAGGTTTATTGAATGAATTCTCGTTTCTAATATTAATTTACCTATAAAAAATAGAGAAAAGGTCGTTCGTATTTAGTGACGATGCTATTCGTCATTTATTAAACACTAGTGATGAAAAAAGCATTTATGCTGTTTACTTGGGTATCCAAATTTACATTGGGGCTTAAAATAAATAATAACATATCTTCTTCTGATGACAGAGCATATCCGACGTTAAAAAAAGTACGAATATAGGCAACCTCGAATCAAACTCCAAAGCCAGTACTGGGCGTGCGGTCAACTAAGTGCCGCCACACTAGCACAGTAGCCATATGCTATATATATACATATATAAAAGTTGGTGGCAATCAAAAGTTATTCTTTCTATTAGAATTTATTATATTTTTCAATTTTTGTTGTTCTTTTCTATTAGAAAAAAATATTTATCTTGATATGAGAATTTGGTATTTAGTAATTTATTTGATTGCATTATTATCTTCTTAGATTTTTGTCATTTTTTTTTCATTAGGAAAAATTATATATTATGATATGAAAATTGGTGCTTTCACCTAGGGTTTCATTTTCTTAATTATGTAACAAAAATAACATTATGTGTATCTTCATTTTAATGAGATTAGAATCGTTTAGATTGTAACGCCATATTTTTAATAATTAGTATGCATATTATTTTTATTCGGTCTATGAAAATGATTTTGTAAAAATATTAGTAATTTTAATTAAATATAGCATGGGACTTAACTTTGGCCTCATTTAATTATATGGGCATCAGTGGACGAAATTAATATGACCAAAGTTTATCTGACATGTTTTGATTGGTCCATACTATTAATTTCTTTTATTAATTTGTATTAAGAGCAATTAGAAATGAAAGGAATTAGAAGAGATCAATCATGTATACCAAATTATCTCATATAAGGGGTGGATAAGTAAATTAATGCATATCCACCGGACATGATCGAACACCACACGAAATTGTTGCTGTTTTGACTTCGTTCACCATACTTCAAGTTCCACAAAATTGCATTTTTATATTGTACTCACCAAAGTCAATCATATAGAGATAGCATTATCTCTATCGGTGGTGTATCCAGGAATTTAAAATTAGTGGTATGATATATATTTTATAAAAATATTATTTAAATATATCACACAAAATACAAAATCGAAAACAACTAACAACAAGATTCGAACTCCAATTAATGAAAAGAGGGTTCAGACGCGCTGTCGTTGCGCCAACATGACAAATGTCTACAAATGCTACCTATAAATGAAAAAATCTAAATATTTTGAGGGTACAATTACGTGCTACCGCTGAGCTAACATGACAATAATACCTAAAAATACTATCTACAAATAAAAAAACTAAATATTTCCGGGTACTAATTAACTGTACCTCCTTGTTCTACACCGTGGTCTCCACAATTGCAGATTTAATTCTTTTCTTCACTTAGTCAAACATAAGTCAAAGTTTTGTTATTGATTTTATTTATTTATTATATATTTATATTTTTACTAATGTATATAAGTATGCGGTAAACATAATTGATAATTTAATGCTATGAGTAGCCTCGTAAAAAATAATTTAGAAAAAAATTGAACGTACCGCTTCACAAAGATAGTACTCTATGTTTTATTGTTTTGGGTATCTAAAAGATATACTGAACTTTCTATATATAGTCTATTAGAAGTTCTTTTCCCTAACGTATCCATACTTAATTTTATTAAAAAAGATGAATTATATTTTTTTGCACAATTTACTTACTATATTAAATAAAGGTACAATAATACTTTTCATGTGTAATGCCTCTCTGAAAAAAGATTTTTCATGTGTAGTAATTATTTAATTTTTAATCTAAAAAATTGAAAGAATATTATATTTTAGGCAAAATATCATGTGCATCAGTTCACGGTGCAATACAAACATGATTTATATTTAAATTGATATTATTACCAAATTATGTAATACATTTAAGTATAAATAGTAGTAATTTTTAACTTATAACCCAAAGTACACGAATCTAAGATTGTTGCAACTGATGCAGAAGAGACCTCTCCCATCTTTTATAAGCCGAGGAGAGTAAATTGACAATCTGCCTCTTAAATTCTGAGCAATAGTTAATACAGCCAACGCAGCAGTAACTTTAAACTCAAATTTTGTTTATTAAATAATGCTCTACTCCACCGGTAATGAATTTTGATTATTACGAGAGAATTGAGCTAAGCAGCTTGTAAAGAAGAATTCCTCTCCCTCTCCAGCAACAAACTCTGCATTCATTGTTATTATTACACAGACACAGACAGAGGCTGACGATTCTGCTCCTCTACTTCCACCGCTTCCAAATCTCACCGCTTTCTCATTTTTCATGCACATTTAACACTCCTCCAAAAATCTATTTTGCTTACAACACAGGAAAATGGGGACTAACTCAGTGATCTTCTTCTTCTTCTTCTTCATTTTCTCTCATGTCATCAACTGCACTGTCACTTATGATAACAAGGCTGTTGTTATCAATGGCCACAGGAGAATTCTTCTCTCTGGTTCCATACACTATCCCAGAAGCACACCTGACGTAACATACACACTCTCTCTCTCTCTCTCTCTTGTTTAATTTCTCTCTCTTACCCAAGTTGATGTTTTCAGATGTGGGAAGATCTGATTCTGAAGGCGAAAAATGCGGGGTTAGATGTTATTGACACTTATGTGTTTTGGAATGTACATCAGCCTTCCCCTGCCAATGTCAGTCTTCTTATCAACTTCTCCATTTCATACTTTACATATTCAGTTGGTTAAACTATTTCTGATTATATTTCTTGCCTCTATTATTAATTAGTACAATTTTGAGGGTAGATATGACCTTGTGCGATTTATCAAGACAGTGCAAAGACTTGGCCTCTATGTTCATCTACGCATTGGACCTTTTGTCTGTGCAGAATGGAATTTTGGGTAATCGTTCTCACTATAAATTGATGTCCTTTTTTTCTTTCTCTTCAAAATATCACCTATTGCATCCAAATATTTTGGTAGATTCTTGCATCTCTTTTGCAGTCTTAGTATGCTTAGAGGATGCTCGCAGTTGCTTAAATAAATATCTGCTATAAAAATAGTATTTGCAAGTGACATCTACTTAAATTTGAGTTGACTAGGGCAAAAAGATGGAACCTAGATAATTATTGTGTTTTACAATCTCTTATTTTGATGGCTTCTTCATGTACAATTAGCTTTCCTTGTCTTGAGTTTTTGATTTGTTAACTTTGTGTCAGTAATTATATTTCAATGTCCATTCTGATCTGTAATGCAGGGGATTTCCAGTATGGTTGAAATATGTACCCGGTATCAGCTTCCGAACAGACAATGAGCCGTTCAAGGTTCCTTCTTTTCGCATTCATCATACCATTTTGTTTACTTTGTTCTATCAAGAAAATAAATAGATGATAGATATGTTATTTCTATTTGATTATGGAGAATAGGCTGCAATGCAACAGTTCACCCAAAAAATTGTGGGTATGATGAAAAGTGACAAGTTATTTGAATCACAAGGAGGCCCAATTATATTATCTCAGGTATACAGTCATTGTTTTCAAGTGGAGAATAAGTATTAGAAACTACAAGACAGAGAAAATGCAATATGTTAATGTTGATATTTGTTGGACAGATAGAGAATGAATACGGGGCCCAAAGGAAGGCACTTGGGGCACCCGGGGAGGCATACATGAATTGGGCTGCAAAAATGGCAGTGGCATTGGACACTGGTGTTCCATGGGTCATGTGCAAAGACGATAATGCCCCTGATCCCCTGGTATTTAATAGGAGTACTATCTCTGCATTGCCTCTTGGCTTTACCATTCTTCAGTTGTCAATTTTATGTGTTGTTGAACAATTGCAACAGATAAACACATGTAATGGCTTTTACTGCGATTCCTTTTCACCCAATAAACCTTATAAACCCACAATGTGGACTGAAGCATGGACTGGCTGGTAATTTAAATGTCACCACAACTTTCAGTTATTGCTGCAATATGTGCATCACATTATTTTTTCTATCTGATAAGGTTCACTGAATTCGGAGGAACAATCCGTCAACGCCCCGTTCAAGATCTTGCGTTCGCAGTTGCTCGATTTATACAAAAGGGTGGTTCATTTATAAACTATTACATGGTTAGTCTAAGTGTCCAGGAAATTAACAGTAACACCTTAATCTGTTAGTCTCTGATGAATAAAATTTTAACAGTTCCACGGAGGCACCAACTTCGGCCGAACTGCCGGAGGCCCTTTTGTCACAACCAGCTATGACTATGACGCCCCTATTGATGAATATGGTTAGAAACCTAAAACAATATAAAATATATTTGACAAATTATTTTTCTAAATAAACAAGCAACTTTTATGCACAGGTCTGATTAAGGAGCCCAAATATGGACATTTGAAGGAACTGCACAAGGCTATCAAGCTTTGTGAAGTTGCACTAGTCTCATCAGACCCTACTGTTACTTTATTAGGGAGTCCTAAGCAGGTACAAGTTTTGATCTTCAGTAATGGTTTGTTTTGTAAAAAAAATTATTTGTATTTATTTCACCAAAAACTTGTCGTATTTCCAGCTGGCTCATGTATTTTCCTCAGGGGGAGGAAATTGTGCTGCTTTTCTTTCCAACTTTGACAGTAATTCTTCTGCAAGAGTTGTGTTCAATAATAGGCACTATAATTTACCAGCTTGGTCCATTAGCATTCTTCCTGACTGCAAGAATGTGGTCTTTAACACCGCAAAGGTTGGAACACAAACGTCGCAATTACAAATGTTACCAGTTGAATCTCAGCTACACTCATGGGATGTGTACGGCGAAGATACAACATCAGTCGAACAAGACACCTCAGCTTTTACCGCACTTGGCCTACTTGAGCAGATAAATGTGACCAGGGACAACACAGATTATTTATGGTACATTACTAGGTTAGTTTACATAAAAAACTTCTTCAGTTTTTGTGGGTCTAATATTTATATATTGAACTTCCTCTGCAATTGTTGTTCCAATGTAGAGTGGACATTGCTTCATCAGAATCATTTGTACAACGAGGCGAGAAGCCGATTCTAACTGTCAACTCTAGGGGACATGCTTTACATGTCTTCGTCAATGGCCGGCTTCAAGGTTTGTCAACAGATATTTTGGAAGTTGTCTTAATTATAATACATATGCGTCAATAAAATTGTACAAAAATGGTTTTGCATTTGCAGGATCTGCTTACGGTAGTAGAACAAATACAAGATTCATATTTACTGGACCTGTGAAGTTGCAAGTTGGAACAAATAAAATCTCTCTGCTCAGCATAGCCATGGGACTACCGGTACATTCTTTAATCGAATCTTGAATCTGTGAAACAAACAAAAAATTAGTGAAAGGATTGCATTATTGATACAGTATTTTCAAAGTCCATAACTAAATAAACTGATGAGAAGTGGTTTCATTAACAAAATGAAGAACAACGGACTGCATTTTGAAGATTGGAACGTCGGGATTCAGGGACGAGTTGGGCTGAACGGGCTGGATAGAGGGACACTAGACTTGTCAAGGCAAACATGGTCTTACAAGGTGAGACTATCTTAGAACGTCTTCTTTTGAAATTATGTTAATCAATGTACATTCCCATATCTTTTAGTTGTTTCTTTTTGGTAATTAAACAGGTCGGATTAAGAGGTGAGAAGGTAAACTTGGCTTCTCCTGATAAGGTTTCCTCCACAGAGTGGGCGAGAGTGCCTGCTAACGCTCAAAATCGACAGCAACCTCTGACATGGTACAAGGTAAAGCTGCACGCGTACAGATTTTGCGTACAAGGGTTTATGTTGTAATGTAGTTGCTGGCAATGGCATCGCTTTGAGATTGGCAATATGTGCAGGCGTACTTTGATGTGCCGAGTGGAGACGAGCCTTTGGCATTGGACATGAGAAGCATGGGGAAAGGTCAAGTGTGGATCAATGGCCAAAGCATTGGAAGATATTGGATGACTGTTGCGAATGGTAACTGTGGAGTCTGTCATTATCCGGGTGCTTTCCGGGCGCCAAAATGTCAAGTTGGTTGTGCTAAACCGACTCAGCGATGGTAAAATTGTGTATCTTCTGTCTTTCCTGAAAATTTAGTTATTAACACCTGTATTGTCTCAGCCGGGTGAGGAAATTGTGGCCCAATGTGAGCCCGGCTTGTCCTTACCACACGCCTTTACTTGGTGGGCTCGGGCAGGCCCAATTGACATCATTTGGATTAATATGGTACAACCAGCTGACTATCATTATTGTGGCTTTAGGTACCATGTTCCAAGGTCTTGGTTGCAACCAAAACGAAATCTGGTTGTAGTCTTTGAAGAAGTGGGAGGAGATCCCTCAAGAATCTCTCTCGTTCGAAGAAAGAAAACAAGTGTGTGTGCCAACGCGGTCGAGCACCGCCCTATGGTTGCGAATTACCATGGGGAGAGTACGAGCACGCACGAAATGCTTCATCAAGCCAAGGTCCATCTCCGCTGTGCACCAGGCCAGTCAATATCAATCATCAAGTTTGCAAGCTTCGGGACTCCCACTGGAACTTGTGGAAGTTTCCAACTCGGAAAATGTCATGCACACAACTCCCACGCCCTCATCGAACAGGTAAGTTCGTATGTTCCTTTGCCATCACAGCACACACACGTACACACACACTCTGATGCATTGTTTGTGACAGATGTGCCTAGGGAAGGAAACTTGCAAGCTATCAGTTTCGAATAGCTACTTCGGAAGTGATCCTTGTCCTAATGTATTAAAGAAGTTATCTGTGGAAGCTATTTGCTCTACTCCAATGAGTTGAGACCACTCAACTCTCTTGGAGAATATGGATGATTTTGACAACAAGTAGAAATGCAAAATCTGTGTATCTATCTTCTTAGAGATAGATATATACAAATAATGATTGTTACTGATCCTCATAAATTACATGCACTTGTTGTGCAGCAGTCTCTATGAATATGCAACATTTTCTGTCAATTTTGCAACTCTGATCATGCCTTAGTCGTATCAATGAGTTCTTCAGGTTAGATGGAATGAAACTGGAAATTAGGCTATACATTGACTTTTTTGTAGAGAACTGCCCCCTTTGTCCCAAAAAGGAACATTGCTTGTGTTTATAATATTAACTCTTTTTATACTCAATTTGGTGAAGGTACAATCCTCTAAAAACTATAATTCTCGAATATACCGACTTTTTTATTTGTTAATTTAACTTATTTAATTATACTAACAATTTATCACGTGCAACACACGTGATTCCAATATTTTATTGCAATATTATATTATTATGTAGTTTTGTTAAATATTATTTTCGTTTATGATATTTTATATAATTAATTTATATCATTGTTATTTAATTATAATATTTAAAGTAATTTTAAATATTGTAATTTACACATACTTTGTTAAATACAACATAATAAAAAAAATTCAGTAAAACTTTTAAGCTATAGAAAATGTAAGCGCTAAATAGTTATGTGAATTTTTATTTATACTTGTCATAATTTGATAAAAAAAATAAAAAATTCATAACATATTCCTGATATTCTATTGACATCGATTCAAAAGACGAACATTTTGTTACCATGTTTATATTTTGTCATTCAACATTCTTATTAGATAGCATACAAGAAACATTTTTATTTTACTCCAGCAAGCTTGAGTATCATACTCTGTTTTAAAAATTTCTGACTAGCTCCGATTAATCCCCGTCTAGGCGCTAGGCGCTCATTGACCACCTACGTTTATTTCCCGATTTCTCTCCGCCTAACTACGTCTATGCCCCATTAGTCCCGCCCAGACCCCGGCTAGTCGCTAGGCCCCAATCCACCGCCTAACTAGCGTTTAGCGACTTTTACAACATTGATATTATATATAAGACATCTTACTGAATTCCAATATGTTCATGGATCGGCTATAAATATACAATTATCCATAGACAAAGTTTCATGTGCACCAGTTGCACGATACAATTCAAGGTGAGTATCACCATTTATGCTTAAAGGTATTATAATACATTTACCTAAAGCAGATGATACATTTAAGTAGAACTAGCAATACGCACGTGCGTTGCACGTTATTATAACTTTTTACTAATTTTTAATAAAAAATTAATTTAAAAGTAAAATAATTGTACCTTGTGATCATTGTAATATATACACAACTTCGTAGATTATTCAATGTAATAAAAAATTAATCCACTAAACAAACATAATTTTGAATCAAGTAAAACTAAAAGAATCACGAAAGAGAAATAGAAAAATAAAATAACATTAGTGTTAACAAAACAAGTTGCAATAATTAACGTTAAAGATTCATAAAAAAAGAGATACCATGATATAATGTATAAATCTTTAGTCTTACAAAATTTTCTATTATATATGTAAAGTTTGATATATTAAAACTATTGTTTACTTCTTATTATACACAAACTCGACCATCATTAATATATCTTGAATAAAGTTATACGATGGGTGAAAAACTATATATGTAATAATGCTGCATAGATTTTTATATTTTGCACCAAATCACTAACATTTGAAGAAAAATACATGTTTAATTTCTCATTACATCATCAAATGACATCCATAAGTTCATTATTGTTATATACACACAAAATATTAGGCCTAACATACTTTTTCTATAATTTCTCTAATAAATAATGTCTATTTTAATGTGAGGAAAACCTTCCAGCAACTTAGTGTCAATGGTTAACATCCAACTTTTGTTATGAAAATTCTTTTCTAATTTTTTTATTATTATTAAGTAAAACTCTCTTTAATACAATTTACTTATCGATTTAAGATTGCTTATTTCAATTCACTTAATTATTTTCTCAATTCAACATCGAAATTTAAAAATTATGTGTGATTTAAAATAAAAATCCTTCAATAGTATAATTACAAAATAAATATATTTTTCCGCACATTGCACATCCATTTAAAAGTCATATATATATATATATACATATATATATATATATATATATATATATCTATGTTTAAACCACACATTCTGATTTTATTTTTCATTTAAACTATATAATACTTTATTCAACGCAAATATTATTTACTTTTTATCTAATCTATACTCAAGCAAGAATTAACTTCACATTTTACTGTCTTTATTTTTTTGTATTTTTTTATTTAATTATGTGATACTCATTCACATAGTACAATTTTTTTATCATTCACATAGTACAACTTAGTCCATTATTTCTTTATAGTTCCTTTTTATTCTTCATTGTATCCTATAATTTTATATAGCATAGTAAATTCACTTATCAAGTTATTACATATGCTTAAAATATATGCATAATATTTTTATTGATTTAATAATTTATTTACTGTTATATCTTAAATGTTTAAAAGAATCCGGGGCAATTATTTATGTCCACTAATTTTTACGTTTGTCATTTTATCATTTCTATTATTAATAGTACAATAAAATTTCACACCTCAGTCTAAACTCCAATTATTATAAACCTTGGGATTTTGATGTCTCTCTCCAATTTTATAACATAATAGTTTTTCTTTGATCCACTAAAATTACATCACCCTATTAAAAGTATTACATTGGTGAATAGGTTTGTGTAGGCGTGTAATTGAAAACGATGTTCAAACGCATAAATTTATTTTGAATTCAATAAAATACGTAAATCAATTATTATTTTCTCTTGTTGCAATGTTTATAAATGTTATTTATGCAGTATATTGATTTCATTTCTTCTAAATCATTAAAAATAAATATAATATATAATTTCATTTACTACAAACATAATACTTCGATTTATATTCACTTATTAATGCTTATACAAAGAAATTTATCGTGTAAAGTTATATATTGCTAGTTTAATCTAAATTTGAACAACAAGACTAAATGCATGCCTTGTTTGATCTGAATTTCAAAATACTACATTGTAATAACTTGTATGTACATCTATCTATAATATAGATATTTAAGTTTTGTTTTTGTATTCTATTCTGACTGTATAATATATCTAACTTTATCACATTAGTTTATTCTTTGATTTTTCTATTATATTACCTAGACTCGTCTAGTATAATTTATTTTTTTATAATGAAAAGTCACTTAGACCCTTTAATATTAATAATTTTTGCATTAGTTTTTTTTTTTTATTATTATATATAATTTTGTTCATTATGTTAGTAAAGTTATATCTACTAATACTAAAATCTATTAATAAGTGTGTGTTATTTTTCTGCACAATTGATAACACGTTACTTATGTATGTATTTAAGTCGATTTAGGATCATATTTTATATCATTTACGCACATATTTGACCGGCATACATTTATATTTATCATATTTGGATCATTTGACGTATTTCGACTTGTTTTGAAGTTAATTAGGTATTTTTATTCTATTTGAATGAAGTTCGAAGAAGAAACAAGTCAAATAGGGTTAAAACGGATGAAAAGAGAGTTAAAGGAGTCAAATGGCCAACACGGCCACATCAAAAGTGGCCTAGAACATGTAAAAATGCACTGCCAACCAACACGGCCGCGTCAGAAGTGAGCCAAAACTGAAGTTTTCTGTCAGCTTGACACACCTCTAGTATTTTGGCCATATCTTGAGATCTACAACTCCGATTGAGGTGAAATTTGTGGCGTTAGAAAGCTGATTCAAAGGGCTACAACTTTGTCTGAAATAGACAAATCCCAAAACTGACCGGAAGACCCTAAAAATGATTTGGAAGTCAGACCTGAAAATCTGCCTGAGCGAAACCGACGCGGCCGCGTCACAAGGCCAACACGGCCGTGTCAGAAAGGCTTTCCTACGAGAATTTCCTAATTTTAATAGGATTTTGATCCTATCTTCCCAAGGATTCGTCCTCAACTCTATTAAAGGGACCCCAAGCTCTAGGAATCAGATAGAAAACATCAAGAACATCAATTACATCATCATTCTACCTTGAAGAAGTCTTGGAGGACAAAGAAGGCGAAGATCATCGAGACGGATTCATCCGGGTTTAGTCGTTCTTTCCTAGTTTAATCTTTTACAATGTTTTTCGTAGACTTTTGTATTAGATTATTGCTAGGCATGAGTAGCTAAGCTATTCGTGTCCTAGGGTTAGAAAGTAGGGATTATTATGACAATGTTTTGATTTATGGTTTGATTTATTGATTCCATTCTTTATGTGTTCATCTCTATGTTTGTGCTTATAACTAGATTTTGCTTGATCACCTAGATTTAGTAATTTAGTTTAGCAATTCCGCTTCGAGAGGAGGGAATCGTTATCAGACTTAGAACATAGAGCGCAGTTGTCTATGACTGTGTAGGCCGTGGCTTAGGATCGTTTGGGAGTTATTAGGTTTAATTGACTCGAGAGGGTAATTAGCTTAATTAATCAATGATTTAATCGCTTCGAGAGAAGGGTTAGATTATTGTCGTGCCGCATAATAAACACTAGAATTGGTAAATCTATAGGTTAATCATATTCAACATTGAAGTAATATCCTGAAATCGAGGCCCTAGGATACCTTTTCTTATTGATTGTTAGTTCTTTTTGTTTGCCAAGTTATAAGTAACATAGTTATTCGTTAAATTCCTTAGTTTTTGTTAAAATCAATCTTTTACAACCCAGTATCTAGTTAGGACATTCCTAGAGTATTGAGATATCGAACTACCTAAAACTATTCCTTGTGGGATCGACCTTGATTATCGTTACTACACCTACATCCATACACTTGCGGAACACTAGGTTAGAAACCGACGTGTCAACAATGCATGTTTTCACTTATATTCATTTTATCATCATATAGTTCCTATTCAATTGTTTTGACATTATTTTCTATTACTGGACTTTAATACAGTGGTATACACACAAAAAAAAAAAAAAAAAAAAAAATTTGTAAGATGTCTTCTTACTCACTCAAAAGTTAATTCTAAAATATAATCTCAACGATTCCACATGCAAGTCATTTCATTCTTTCATTTTAGTATCTGCTTCAAGTTTATATTATATTAAAGTTGAGTTACCATTCACATTAAGCTCTAACCCTTCATTAATTCAATAGTTTACACTTTAGTCTAAATATCCTATATTCATATTTTATTTTTCATTAGATAACTTATATAAATTCTATTTTTGTTTCTCAAAGTTGTAAAATTGATACTTCAATAATTTAGAAAATTAGGGAGATTATTGCAAGTAGAAAATTTATAATATTCAAATTTAGACAAATAAATTGTTACTATTAGATAAATATTATTCTAATTTATATTTCTAATAAGAGTTGACTGTTTTATTTATGACCAAACACTATGTAAGAATTTGTCGATAATTTATACATAGTAATATAAATTATTGTTAATCATTTACATATCGTTATGACATATAATATTTACATTGTTTAAATAGGCTAAAACATATTAATTTAATCTCATCTTTTTTTTTTTTGAAAAAAAAAATTCTTTAATGGCATATTTTAATTAAACTTTTAATCAATTTCATATCATAAAAAAAAATATATACGATCATATGTCAACAATCTTGTATCCATTACTCGATTATAAAGTCAAACTTATAACTATTGAAATCATATTAAACTATTACATTTTACATAATTTAAAATTTTTGTCATGTAAGTATCATTAGCTGAGTCATTCATATATTGCGGTAAATTAACCAACATATTTTTTGTTGTAGTTAGTGGAATGAGTATATAGATGTTATGGAAACGTACTGTACCTAACTTTAGAAAAAATAAACTAAAAAAATTATCTCCAAAAAATTAAAGATGATAAATTAAATCAATACGAGATTTCACTATTATTCATTGTTCTTGTATATGGTTTTTTCTTCTTGCTACTAATTCTAAAATCTATTAGTACTTTTTTACCATGAAAATGCAAAAACTTAATATAACATTCAATACCTAAATACCTTTATTGTATGCCACTATTGGAAGTTAAGATTCTTGTGGTCTTTATTCTAACAAAAGAAGCCAAACTTTTGAGCTACTAAAATCCTATTAAACTATTAATTTTCTATAATTTTTTATGCATACATAAATATCTTTTGTGTAAATTTCATTTATCTAATATTTGAGAATCATAAATTAAAGTACTTTAATATTCATATTCCTTTTTAGTAATATACATTATATTATTTTTTTTCCCTTTATTTACTCTATTCAGTTCTTCATAGATTTCTTATAATTCTTCTAGTTGGATTCTTTTACAATTGTAGAGAAAGGAGAAAGATCTATGAACTAAACTAAACTAAACTAAACTAAACTGAACTAAACTAAACTGAACTAAACTGAACTGAACTGAACTAAACTGAACTAAACTGAACTAAACTGAACTAAACTAAACTGAACTGAACCTGAACCTAAACTGAACTGAACCTAAACCTAAACTAAACTAAACTAAACTAAACTAAACTAAAAAATTAAGAGTAAATAAAAGAGATATAATACACTATAGTTGTCCTATCAATATATTTTTTGTCGTGGTTAGTAGAATGATGATGATATATATATATATATATATATATATTATAACGATGTACCTTAATTAAAAAGAAAAAAATAAACTAAAATAAAAAAAATATATTTAAAATGAAAAATGATAAGTAAGAGATTTCACTATTAGTCATTGTTTTAATGTTTACGTGTATGATTTTTTTCTTGTTGTTGCTAATCATAAAATCTTTTAGTATTTTTTTCACCGTGAAAATGCCAAAACTTAATAGTTTTGCAAACATTTAATATCTAAATAACTCTTTAGTACCCCTATTCGAAATTAAAAGTCTTAGAATCATTATCCTAGTAAAAAGTCAAACTTTGGAGTAACTAATCCTATTAAATTATACGATGTTTAATTTTCTATATATTTTTTTTATAAATACATAAATATCTTTTGTGTAAACTTCAATTATTTAATATCTTGAGAATTGTATACTAAAATAATTTTACTTATTGTAAATACATTTTTGCTAATCGGTCTTTCTCTCTTCTCTTCAATTAAAGAAGAAACCAATTAATTTTTTTTTATAAAATTTATGAAGAATAAAATAAAATAAAATAAAATAAAAACAAATAAAAATAATAATATAATGTATTTTACTACAAAGGAATAATAATATAGAATATTATGAATATTTAAGTTCAGCTTATGTCATTAGTTGAACTATATATTATATGAAATATGATAGAAAATTTCATAAGTTAAGACTTGAGAGATGAATTTGAATTATAAAATGAATCTTACTAAATAAATAAAACTTTAAAAAATAAAGTTACTAAGTTAGCCTTAAAATTTACTAATGTTTTTTTTAATAGTTTTCTATTTTGATAATTATATAAAACAATCTCATTAGAAAAGAGATAAGAAATTTAAAAAGAAACTTAAAAAAATAAAATAAAATAGTAATGTTATGTATATTATTAACAATAAAGAAAAAATAGAATATTATCAATATGTGGATTCAGCTTATGCCGTTAGATGAATTAGATATTATATCCATGAATTTATTTTGAGGGTATCGTATCCATGAATTGATATATGATTTTTGAACTATATAGGGCTCTAACCAAATAAACAAATCTTAAAAAAATATAGTTGATAAACTAACCTTAAAAATTAACATTCATTAAGGATATAATAGGCAAATCAAATTCTTTCCAACCATATAAATAAAATTTTAAAGATATAGTTACTAAACTAACCTTGAAAATTAAAATTCATTAAGGATATAATAGGTAAATCAAATGTTGTAAGAAACAACTCACACCTTTATAATAGAAATAGATTCATAGTACCTTTTAACTATGATACCTTTACCCACATTATGTTATATTTTTAGGCATAAATAGTAATACCCTTTGACTCATGACCCGGATTGCACGGATCTATTAGTATCATACAATTAATTTTTATTTTACTTATAGTATAACCTTTTGTGATTGCTGTGTATCTCTCCGTACATCTAACTTGCCATTTACTTCTTCCTTAAGGAAAAAGGAAGTAATATTTTTTTCACAACTAATTGTGTACAACTTTAAAAAGTACCAATCCATTCATCCCAACAAAACAATCGTGTTTATCTAATTAAAATGGGTCATGTTTGCATAACTAAACTTTGTAGAACTTAAATGTCTAATCTATACACTAATATAAAAATGTCTTAAGTTTGTGTAAATGATGAAAGAACCCTTACACTCCGTACATCTGTAGATTACAAATCCGACAAATTATATTATTAATCCTAACCTTATTTATTTGAAGGCAAAACTATGACAAATTCCATTATTAACCCTATACTAATTAATTTGAAGGGGATGGAAAAAATAGGTCAAACAAGATTTAGCTGAAACATAAGGTTATTTGACCTTGTGCTAATTATTTATATGAGAAAATAATTTCTACAAACCTAATTACCGTAAATAAGTGATATATAAGACTTAGTGAAATTAGGCTAAACAATGAATGAAAATTAGCCAGCTGCATCATTAGCCGAAACTAATTAATTTAAAAGAGGAAAAATAGAAAAAAAAAAAAAAAAATAGGCTAAACCTTAAGATTGTTTGACCTGTCATAATACTCTATATGAGAAAACAATTATTAGAAACCCAACCGTAAATAAGGAATATGTAAGACCTAATAGAGTTAAGCTAAAGTATGAAGTAAAATTAGAAAATCGCAATCACTAACTAAACTAATTAATTTGAAAGAGGTAAAACATGTCAAATAAATGATACACTTAATCTCTTGGATACATGTAATAAAAGTAGGATAAGTCGTGATTATAAATTGTGTACGAATTCTTATATATAAATAATAGTATATAGGCACAGTATGAAGTTTATCCAACTTTGAATAATTTAAACAATCAAGTCTCTTCTATATATGTTGAGACCTACATATAACCCATATTATATATAAGTGAAAAAATTGAAAGAATATAGATAAACCCATATAATATATATGTATGTAGATTTTGAAGATGGATTTGGAGGGTTCAAAAGCTCGTTTGTTAAGTGTGTGTTTTGAAGGAATAAGATTTATTTTTGTAGTATGTATTTGTATTATGGAAGAGATTTGAATGTTAATATTTAAGATATAATAAAATCAAGATATAAAGGAATTACATCACTAACCCTATACTAATTAATTTGAAATGGACAAAATAGACAAAACAAAAATTGATTGAAACTTAAGACACTTTTATATTAGTGTATAAATTTAATTAATTTGTGGTATTAAAAAATTCAAATATTTCTTTGTATATTTATGCCCTGATTACTAATGATGATCATATGTTTCATGGCAACTAACTTAACATAGAAGTTTAATTTTGGGACCAACTAAGTTAAAACAAAACTTAAGTTTTGGGCTAATTTAGTTGACACAAAAATTATCATTTGGGCCACTTAATTGACATAAAACTATCACCCCAACCAATCTAGGTGACACTATCCTTCATGCCAACTTAATCGTTTCACACATGAAAGGCCTATGTTCACAAAGCCTAGAGGCCCAGCGCAATAGTAAGCAGCGTCCCTTAAAGCCCAAGGCTCAAGCAGACATCATCCCACAAAGCCCAACACATTGCCTCAACCGGGAGTTTGCGTTTGCTTTTTCCAAGTGTTTTTAACTTATAGCTTGAAAAAAATTATTTTACAGTGTTTGCAAAAACATCTTCCACTTAAAAGAAATGCTTCCAACATAAAAGTTAAAAACAAAAATTTACTGCTTTTTCTCAGCTTATAAATAATATGGTATTTTTTATCCCATTTTTATCCCTAGCGATTTTATTAAAATCCATCATTACCCTTACTAATATTTAAAAGTAAAATATAATTCTTCAATGATGAAGAGGTGAAAATATATCGATGAGTTCTTTAGACCCTGTTTCTGGTTCTTCCAACAACAATTAAAATAGGATAAATAATTGGAAAGAATTGTATTTGTTGTAACGATTTTGAGAAAAGTGTTTCTGTTAAGGATATTTTGGTAAGTTTGAAAGACATAAGTGATTTTTATACCAAACACTTCAATTTCTAATTTTTGTTAGATTTTTTTTTTTTCTCAAATACTACCGACTTTTCATATAAGTGATTTTTATAAAATTTTCAATTTTAATTACTTTTTCAAAGCAAAAGCAATCGCGAACACGGGCTAAAAATTAAGTTTGAAGTCACCTTAGTCTCCAAGGTATGGCGTGATGTGCATACCCTATATACTATGGCCTATGTGAGCGTTTTTATGTAAACTAGTTGTCCATGCGATGAAGGAATATAATATATAACATTACATTAATTTTATGCGATGATTATATATATATTTTTTAATATTTATAATAACTATTTGTTCAAAATTCATATACTAAATATAATAATATCATGAGAAGAGTTGATGAAGTAGAGAGTGGGAAATAGTATTATGAAAGAAAAAGAAGAGATGTTAGTTGAGTGATGGAGTCAACATTCCATTCAATTTCAAAAGATATTAATAATATTTGAAAGAGAAAAGAGTGAATGGACTAGAGTACTAAATCGAAATCTAGATCAACAATACATCATTTAATTGGTTGGGTCAGGTATTTATTCTAATTTTTGTGTGTGTGTGTTTGGGCATCCATCCACAATACCTTCCAAAAAGAATAAATTAATCTCCAGACAATCACTTGTTTGGGCATCCATCCACAATACCTTCCAAAAAGAATAAATTAATCTCCAGACAATCACTTATTGTGGCGTTATATATAAAACATGGTAATCATATAAGCAAAGTAACATATAGAACAATTGGATTTCATTTAAATAACTAACATAACAATTACCTATTTTCCTCTGGAGTACTGCAATCATTTTTAATTTTCTTGATATCCAATATTCTACACATCACTTTTAAAATGTATGTATGTGTTTGTGTGAGAAGAGCAACAATATTTTGGCGTTCGAATGGGGAAAATTTAATAGGAATTTAGATTACTATGTTTTTATGGAAGAAGAAGAAGAGGAGAACGAGGGTGGGGATGCATTGGAGTGTTAAGTCAAATACCTCAAACAATCAACAAACACTACACTTTTCTAGTTACAAACTCATAATCAAACACATCAACTAAACTAATGCATTTTGTAAAGAATTCAAACACACAAACACAATTATGTGGAGAGAATATCAAACGTTTATTTCACTACAAGTTCCAACAATTTTACAAGAAATCACTCAAAATCGCCATACAATATTTCAATCTCTCTATTGCGTATTCTCGCTTCTATTTCTAGCTAAACTCTCAAGTGTTTTCCCCTTTGATGAAAGAATTTTTGCTGCTGAATTAATTTTCTCTCTCTCAAGTCTCTTGTGGAATTAAGTGTATATCTCTGCACCCTTCAATCTCTTGTTTAACACAGTTGCATTGCCCATCGAAACTACAACTCTAACTGCCAAGCTTCATAACAGATTTTTCATGCAGAATGACCAACAAGTCCCCAACTTAAGAACTGAAATTTCCAATATACCCTTCTAGTTAGTTGTTCACTTTCCTAACTAATTTTCAAAGTTTAACTAACATTTAAACTTCTAATGTTTGAACTAAAAATTCACATGGGAAGAGGGGTATTTGGCATGTGGATGTAAGCACTACCACGTCTCTCGAGAATGGTTGACCAAAAGAGCACGTGTAACGGCCTCACGTGAAAAACGACCTCGTGAAAGGTAGATGCCTAGAAAAAGGGAGAAGCGACCTCAGGTGACAGGCAGCCTCGTGAGCTCTCAAGCCCTTCGATGTCGCGAAGCGAGGTGTAGCACATCTCCATGAGGGTTTCATCTAGCAAGATGATCTCGCTGCCAGCGACCTCTTTCGCTTTCTCCCCCGCAAACTAAAAGGAAGTGCGGGACATAGATAAGTGCACCTCACACAGGCCACATATGTAAACTATCATATATGCGTTCGCACGCGACCTCAATGGGATATCTATGATGTGAAAGACAAAATCTTGTTTCCTACTAGCAAATATCATTCTAAATAGGAGAAACTTGTATTAGAGAATGGTCAAAATTCTAGAGAGAGAAACTATAGTGAGCTCAGTTCACATGGCCTGAGTTTAGTTCGCTAAGGTTGTTGTAAGTAAGAAAATTATTCAGTATTATGTCACTATAGTGAGTTCAGTTCACACGACCTGTAGTGCATGTGGATCCCTGGCCAGCTCACGCAGCCACCTCAGCAATCCAACCATGTCACTTCCACACCCATCACCTGGCACATGATTTGTTATGTCTTATATAATATATAGGCAAGATTCTCTGTCTGATTCACTAATCGGGTTATTTTTATCCGATTATTGAATAGACTCCAACAGAGCTGGTCATCTTTCCGCGTCCGATACCGTGTAATATGTTATCTGCATTGAGAAAAAATCCAATTTTCAGTAAGTTAATTAAATCAAATTAATACTTAGAGGGTGCATGGCTAAGCTTATTAGCTCCTTAAAACATCTTATAAGATGTTTGAGAACTTATAAACTCTTCAAATTTATTTGGCAAAATAAGATATTAAACAACTTATAAGATGTAAAAAAATATAATCACATTTAGCCTAATAATATCCACGTAAAAACAAGAAAAATCAGCAAACAACAACCAAATAAGCATTAAATTCATCCAAAATCAGTGGAAAGAAAAAATAAAACGCATAAAAAATCAACAAAAGCAGCCTAAAATTAGCTAAAATCATAAAAAAAAGCAAAATGAAAATCAGCAAAAGCAAAACCCCCCCCCCAAAAAAAAAAAAAAAAAAACCAGCAAAACATCAACCAAATCATAAAAAATAAAATCAATCTCATCAAAATATCAGCAAAAGACTCCCTAATTATCAGTCAAATCATAAAAAAGAACATAAAAAAAAAAAATTAAAAAAAGAAAAGAAAAAAGAACAACAAAATTAGTCTAAAATCAGCAAATAATCGGTCAATCATATAAATTAGCAGTATTCTTCCACCAAACATGACGACATACAAATGGTGATAAGGCCCACGGCAAATGTGAGATGAGGAAAGACGAGTTCAAGAGTCATTTTAGGAGAGGGACAAAATTCCCAATTTGTAAGAACCCTAATTTGGAGAAGAACAAGATTGAGAAGATTAATGATGTTACGAGTTGGAGATGAGATGAAGGACCTTCAATGGCGAGTCAACGGAGGCAGGAGTCGTCGAGAGGTGAGATTGAAGAATTTCAGTAATTCTACTTCTTCTCTGCGTTGCCCAACCCATGAAGAAGATGATGTTTATCTTCTACTTCTTTTCTTTTCTTTTTTTTTTTTTTTAATTTTTTTTTGTATTTCTTGTTTTTTAATATGGTAACATAGATTTTGTTTTTTATGTGCCTATGATATTGTAAATTAATGTTTGCATGTAATTGAAAATTTTGAGGTGGATTTTTTAATAAATTCAATGCTTCAAATTGCGGAATGTGGCTTAAATAAATGAAAAGATCCCCAATTTTGAGAGTCACGTGCATAACTAGTCTGCCACTTTAAAAACATCCAACCAAATTTGTCCTGAAGTCGAGCAAAATTTAAATTAGGGGACTTAATGTGTAAAAGGCTCAACAGGGAGGACTAAAAGTGCAAGCGGGTAAAACTTAAAGGACAAATATTGCATTTGTTCCTATTTATTTGATCTTTTAATGTAAATAGAATCAAAATATTAAGTTTTAATATGATTTTATTTAAACTATTTTCTAGTAATGTAGCTTTATGTAATTCAGAGTTTATCCTTAATTTAAAGTTACTAAGTTTAATCAAGTATTGTACAAAATATTTCCTAAAATCACACCCGAATATAACTAAAAGTTCTTATGCAAAATTATTTATTATAAATGTTTAAATAGTTATATACTTATACTATTATTTAGTTATAAATATTTTTTAATAACCTCATTCTTTAATATAAATATTGAAATATTTAATTGAACAAATAGTCACTACTTCTTTACCGAATACAATTAGCTTCAGATAATTTAAGAAAGTTATTAGATAATAAATTTATTTTTTTAAAAAAAGTGATTCATGTACATGACACGTGATTTTAATTTACTAGTGTACACAAACACACATAAATACTCATTCCGTTCACAATAATAACTCATTTTAGAGAAATCATTTTTATATGCAAAAACAAGTTATTCTAGCAAAATATCCATATTTCTTCCAATATTGCCATTAAATAAATTCAAGTAAATCTCCCTACAAATCTCATAATATTATTATTACCTAAATTATTTATTATCTCTATTGGTAAATTTATGGTAATGAAAAACCTTTTGAAGAAAAATTAAATTTAAGATAATAAAGATAAACTATGAGGGAATGTTAAGCATTATGGCATTAGGATTTCCAAGCTTTGGCCAGGGGATAGCTCAGGATCCCACTACTCGTTGTATTTGGTTTGGTATTGCTAGTGCACATGACTTGAAAGTCAATTTTTTGTCAATCCTATAAATTCTTAATTTCTAATTAAAATGACTTGTTTCCGTGAGTGGAGATAGTATATATACTAAGCGAGATAATATGAATATTCATTTGTATAACTTTTACTATAATTTTGACATCCTTATGCCTATACTATAATTTTATCCTTTTTGAATGCAGATCTAACCTTTTTTTTACATGACTACACTTACTAATTAATCTAATTAACCCACACAATTTAAATAATTATTTTATTCCGAGTTGAGATAACTCCTACACTACCTAGAGATTAAAGTTTAGTCACAACCTCATTCTTCCTCCATACTCTCCATCTCCTGAAATCATATCCCCTCCTCCTTCTTTTCTCATGCTCCAATTGTAGGAGGATGGAAGAATACTTCTAACATGTTAGGATGGAAGAATACTCCTAACATGTTATTTGTTTGTTTTCTCTCCTCAGGTTTGTCTTTGTGAGATTTCTCCATGCCTTTGTGCGTCTTTCCATGCCTTGTGGGGTCTTCGATCTCCTGTCTCATGTAGATCTTTCAACTTTGAATGATGTTGTGATTGACAAGCGTCCGAGATGAATTTTGAAGGAGATTGATGACCTTGATTTAGAGTGGAAGCTAGCAGTTCATGCTTGTTGTGATTCGTTGCTTGTTGTGATTCGTTGTTTGTTGTGCATACAGTCACGAGGCAAGAATCAGGTCTTTCTGCTATTGGACTTCTTATGGATAGTATTTAACATATACTTTTGACGGATTATTTAATGTAATTGATCATAGGCTTGCACATTTTTTCTTCTTCAACCGATCTGATGTGGATGGGTCTTGATTTTTCTAATTGGGTTGAGAGTCATGTACTTGAAATTTTATCAATGAGATTCTCGACTTTATTAAAAAAAAAAAAAAAACTAATAATTTTATTCCCAAAATCCAAACCCACTTCCCCAAGCCCAAGACCTCTCCCCAAGCCCCACGTCCTGCCCAAACTCCTCATCCACACTTAGCCCCCATCCCCACATCCTCTCTAGAGTCACTACTAGAATTAAGGTCTTTTGCAACTTCAAAAAGTAGTTACAAAAAATGGTAAGTAGTTACAAAAATATTTTTCGCAACTACAAGTGGTTGCAAAAAGGTAGTGGCAAATAATAAGTTGCAAAAAGTTTTTTTGCAACTACTTTGTAGTTACTAATGTATTTGTAACTACAAGTAGTTGCAAAAAGATTAATAATGGTAACCACAATGTAGTTACTAGTCACAAATATTTAACATTTTTTGTAACTACAAAGTAGTCACAAATAATAAACTTTTTGCAACTACATGTCCTTACAAAAGCTTCACTTTTTTGCAACTACATGTAGTTACAAAATATCATGTAGTCACAAATATTTAACTTTTTTTGTAACTACAAAGTAGTCACAAATAATAAACTTTTTGTCACTACATGTACTTACAAAAATTTCACCCTTTTGCAACTACATGTGGTTACAAAAAAAAAAATATCCAAAAAAAAAAAAAAATAATAGCCTTCTTAGAAGAGTAGTCTTTCAAGCTATCTATCATATCCACAAGATTAAACTAAAACATTTAATGTACCGATACTTTTGAATATCTATAATGTAGTTAACTAAATTCGCATATCAACCAATATAAAAGAACATATCAAAGTATGGAAACTTAAGTCTAATAATAGTCAAACTCAATATCCTCATCGTCCAAGATATCATCATCATCATGAGTAGCTTGGCTCGGCTCTCCTGGATCAACCCGACTCGACTCTGAAGGAACAGGTCGAGACGATGGAGGGACAGGTACTCGCATAGGAGGGAGCTGAATATCAGGAGCCAAACGAGCAATGAACTCCCTCAATAATATGTGATCTTCCCTAAGATAACGAAACTCCTCTTGCAAAGATAGCTCCCTTGACTGAAAATTAAGTAAATGTTCTCAGATTTAAAAGAACACATGGTAGATGATGGGTTTAGTGTAGTCTAGAAACTATTACAAGCTTACAAAAACCTAGTAGAGGCTGTCTAATCAAAATTTGAAAGGGATGCAGCAAGTTTCATTTGTGAACAAATAAAGGCTATCTAATCAAATTTGACTAACCAATATCATGGGACTTATTTCAAAACTTATTTAATACCACAACAAACATGAATTAGATATTTGATATCTGAAATCCGGCCGAATGAACGGGGTTTACCACCTCTAAAATCTTATAAGCCCCATCATTTTTCTATCCAAACATAGGATATAGCATATAGGTATTGTATAATTAAAGTAATTGGCAATTGCGCAACTATCCAATCACAATTATCTGATCTTCCAAAACCCAACGACTAACCTATGTAATCAAACCCAACTCAAGATATCAAACAGAACAAGCATTCAATAAAGAAAACGGTAAGCAACAAAGATCTTAACATAAATCATAATAAAAAGATAAAATCTTTGTAGCATACTTGCAAAGAAATGTAATCAGAAAAAGAGTTCATGAAAATTGCAGCAAAGATAATGTATAGCGTAACAACAACAAAGCAGTAAAGGAACAACACCACACTAATTTAAATGTGTTTGAAATAACTAATGATGACTTACGTAATCCCATTCTGGGGGGCCGTATGAAATGTCTCCCTCATGTGGTAGTGTTGGGCCAAATCCATTCCGATGGCCCCTATGAGCTCCTAATACACCTCCCACAATTGTAGACTCGTCCACTGGAGCACCAGATACAGTCGCCTCTGTTACTCTCTCCTCCATATCATTCTAAAGCATCAAATATCAAGTATTAAGTACCCACTTAATGATCCAAAATAATAACTTAAAGTAATGGATAAGTACTTACATAGGCCTGTCCTGCTTCAGCATTGACCCATTTTGTTCCATCCCAATGACACTCTCTCCAGTTTGAAATTAGGGACAATGGCTCATTTGTTTCTTTGTTTCCCTAACCAGTTAAAATAATGAAACACATAAAATTTCAATCTCGTCTAGGTGCGATCACAAAGGCAAACTGGAATTAATAGTAACTTACCCTTTTAACACGACGTTGTGCATAAGAATTCCTCCCATGCAAGCTTGGATACAAATGCTTTTTACGATTTTTCTTTGTCCTTTCTGACCTTTTCTGTTTCATTTTCAATATAACTAAAGTTTGCAATTTTCCATCACTAAACAGATGTTTGATAACGAAACAACTAACAAGAATATCCTTCTGCAGAGTCACTGAGGTCCATACAAGCATGTTAAAGATCCATATCAGAAAGAATTGTTTGTAAACTAAGAACAAGCAGCAGGTACTCCTCGGCTTACTTAAGAAACAAAAAGGTAATCCCATATATAGGCCCTTTAGCTAGTAACTTGTATTTTAGATAAATGGAGCATATTGTGAAGCTGATTGATGACACTATAGAAGTTACTTATCATAATGATGCTATGATGTACAACATAAACCTTTCGGCTAAGCACAATAGGGAGTTACGGAGATTGAAAGGAGTAACTCATTTCTTTAAAGAATGCATATTCACAAAAAATATATGACGACCTTAAATACAACACATTTAAATACATACATGAACAAAAAATTAAAGAACACAATAGAATGCATCATTCTTCATAATGAAAATTTTCAAAATTTTAAGTATCTAATTATCTTTAACAAGATGCACATAATGAGATAGGACTTCTTTCCTTCACTGTAAGACAACTCATAATTTTACTACCAAATTATAAGTTAAGGACCCATATTCTATCCTCAATGAAAAGGTAATATAGTAAAACTAATTTACATGAAGAGAATTTATATGAGCCAAGGCCAAGCACAATATACATCCGCCCAGGAATAAACATCCATATTCCTACTAAATCAATTGATTTCTATAACCTGTCAAATCCCTTCTCCCTTAGTCCAAAGATAATTTCTAAGTTCAATAAAATATGCATAATGTGTTTTGCAGTATGAATACACAATCACCTCAATTAAGATCGAGATGCTTCTTGAAAAGGTTTATTTGTGAAGAAAGGTGTGTTGAAAGTTCAAGACACAACAATGATCTGAGATTAATGTAAACTAGGAAATGTTGAATGTACAACTCATTTCAGCATCTTCATACAAAATCTTTACAGTCACTTTCAAAAACACACTTGGATAACAAAATCTAGATCTAAAGCAATAATTTAGCAAATGGATAAAAAAATTAAGCTGAATCTTAAGCAATACTTTCAAAAATCATCACTGCTTGACTCAATAAGCTGAATCTTTTGCAAACAACATTAGATCAGGAATACAAATAACAACATAGTAATATCATGTACATAACTGAAAAGTTGAAATCCAAGTAATGTTCCAAAAAACGCACTATCCAAAGTATTTTTGAATTAATAAATAAATCTAGAACATCACATTTATAGTGTATGTCTCCTCAACTCAAGAACCTTCACGCCTCCAAGTTCAAATCTAATACTAGCAGATTCAAACACATTCCAAACCAAAAAAATATTAAATAACAGTAGTAACTAGAAGCTTGTCATCGTCGATTTGCCATGGGGAATCAGATGGAAGTAGGAACAAGGAAAAATTACCAGAGAATCCGATTGTGGAGGCGACCGCAACAAGTAGAAACCCTAGAGAGGCGGATAAGCAGCAGCACCGAGAGTCAGAGAAGGAGAACACCTCGAAAATACACCATTGTAAAATCAATATACAAATCGATACAAGAGGGGAGAGATGGAGAATGAGGGAGACGTTGACCTGAAATGGCGGAATTTGTAACTGTGCAGCCGATACAAAGGAGGAGAAATGGCAGAGCAGAGCGAGACGCGAATGGAGAAGAAAGGGAGGAAGAGAGAGAAATTGATACTGAGGGGGAAAACGTTTTCCTAAACTTATTTCTTTTCTGTTTTCTTTTTTTTCCTGTTAACACCTTTCCTCAGAAGTTCCAATTTGTATTATTTGTAAAAAGATACGGAGATAGTATATTCAAAATATATGATTATTGATATATTATTTGAAAATTATAATTTCTTTTGTAACTACAAAGTAGTTACTAATAGTTTAATTATTTTATTTAATATTTATTAATATATTATTTGTAACTACAAAGTAGTCACAAATATTATAAAATCATTTGCAACTACAAGTGATCACTAATAATTTGATTGTTTTATTTAATATTTATTACTAAATTATTTGAAACTACAAAGTAGTCACAAATATTATAAAATCATTTGCAATAACAAGTAGTCACTAATAGTTTGGTCATTTGTAACTACACATAGCTACATATAGTAATTGTAATAATTTTTAGTTAAAATTATATAAAATATTTTATGTAACTACTAGTAATTACAAAAGAGATTATTTTTAGCAACTACTTTTGTAGTTGCAAAAAATATAGTGGTAAATGACCTTTTTTCTTGTAGTGAGATTCATCCGTTATTCCTCTAATGTCTGTTAATTTCGGAATGTATTAGTCAATAAAAAATTGATATGATAAGTAACATTTCAATGTGATGTATTTCACAAATTAATTTTTAATATTTTCCCAGATTTGTAAACCAATCAACCATCAGTTTTCCGTTACACAATTGTTTTTTGAAAATACTTTAAAATAATATCGGTTATTCTTTGTATGAACCATTCAATTTTATAAAATATGATCTTATATTGTTTATGTTTCATCCTATTACAATACAGTAACTTTTTCTGAAAAATTATAGTTTAAAAACACACACGATATGTCCTATAATCAGTAACGGACCCAGGAATTCAGTCGAGGGGGGCCCATTTATAGACGGATCTAGGAGTTCATTTCACGGGGTGTTTTTTTTTTTTTTTAATTTTTTTACTATGCTATAAGGTTATGTGCCAATATTTTACCAAATAGGAGACAAACTTTGCAGGCTAGAAATCAAATTAAAATTTGGCTCTAAACTTAAAATATTGGATAAATTATATTAAAAATTAATATTTTAAAAAATTTAAAAGGAGGACTACCCTAAACATGTCCATGAGCCTCAACAATCTTCAACTCTATAAATAAAACTAGAAAATTACTACCAATTTAGATAAGATAAATAAATTATTTTAATTACGAAAAGAAGAAAAATTATATAATGTCTCTATATTCATTATATTTTTTAACATCTTTACCGTTTTTGCTTATAGAGAATAATACATCCATCTAATTTAAATTAAACTATATTATTATTTATTTTATTTAATTAAGTTGTATTAAAATTAAAAAAAAAAACATATATAATAACACATTATGATGGAACCAACATATATAATAGCACATTATAACGGGGCCAGGAGGGCCCAGTGCCCCTTGGCCCCTACGTGCGTCCGTCCCTGCCTATAATATAAAACAATATAAGGTGCACGCAATTTGTTTTTGGCTATACGGTCTCAACAAACCAATCATTTTTCTGGACATATATGTCACTGAAAAAAAAAACATACGAGTAAAATGCCGATTAAAATTATACATATAAATTATTTTAGAAAAAATTATGGTTTCCATAAAACATATAGATATTTACTATAACATAATCAGGATCTACCTTACTAGGTGATATTTGTATATATTTTCCCGGGCGATATCCAAAAAGAAAATAAATATATATTCAAATTTGAATGGTCTAAAAATTAACTTTTTAACAGATTAAGAAATTTTCAGTCGTCATAAAGTCTACATATTCAATATAAAAAAATATAGTAATTTGAATAATCTCATATTTTATAAAAATTAACTTTTTAACAGATTAAGAAACTTTTATTCACCATAAAGTCTACATATTCCATATTTTAGAAACATATGATTAAACGAAAAAATGTAGATATGTTCAAGAATATAATAAAATAAAAAGCAATCTAAAAATCAAAAGATTTGTATATGTCTCCCTATAGATAGCATAAATGTCGGTAAAATTGTTTTTCCTGTTAGATAATATCGTAGAATGAATGAACCGAAATTTTTAAAAATTACAATGAAACGTTTTTCTTTTAAATTTATTTGACAAAATAAAAAAAGGGCATATATGTAACACCCCGTAATTTATTTAATTATACTATTTTATTTTATCTTATATATATATATACATATATACATATTCATAATATCATTATTGGTATCTATAAATAAAGTGTAGGAATTGAATCAGGTTATATTAACCTACCAAAATATTCTTTAATGAATATTATGTTTAAAATTATTATTTCAAATACTTATTATCTTTAATTACTATTCTAAAATTTATTGTTGTTGTTGTTGTTGTTGTTGTTGTTGTTATTATTATTATTATTATTATTATTATTATTATTATTATTATTATTATTATTATTATTTTTATTATTATTATTATTATTATTATTATTATTATTATTATTATTATTATTATTATTATTATTATTATTATTATTATTATTATTATTATTATTATTATTATTATTATTATTATTATTATTATTATTATTAATACCATCATCATCATCATTGTTGTTATTGTTGTTGTTGTTGTTGTTGTTGTTGTTGTTGTTATTATTATTAGTATTAGTATTATCATCATCATCATCATCACTATTATTACTCTCATAATCACTTCTAATTTATTTAATTACTCTATTATGTTATATTATCATATATTAATATGTTTGTATAAATATTTCGCTAATATATTTTGTACATGTCATATTATATTTTTCAAGTTTTGGGCTAATTATATTTCTAGACCCAAAATAGTATTACTTAATTATAAGTCAATTATAATTCGAGAAATTATATCTTGAACTCATAATTGAGCCTGATATGTACGACATCATTTTTATGTTCATGTCTCAGTTAGTTCATTTCATGCACCATTATTTATGTTAGGCCTATATCATTATTTTATTATTTTTCAAGTGCATTTATTTATTTAATTAATTAAGCTCAATGTCTCAAAAGAACCTTGTTCATCATAGTTTAGCAAAGTTCATTCATTATTTATTTCATTATTCATAACATTCCTAAGCCCATGTATTTGAGTCCAAGACTCGAGCCCAATGCGTTAAAATGAAAGGGAGGTACTTTTCACGCCACTGTGAAGAAGTCACTAATAGAGATACATAAACCTAAGATTATCCAAAAACATGAGACTACAAAGTCTTGCTTTGGATGCTGAATGTGAGGAGTTGAAGAAATTTTTCGAGTGGATTGCAAGTGTAGGAGATGGTACTCTAGGGTGTCCCAATGATGGTATTGTGGATATTGAAATACCGGATGACATATTGGTAAAAACTTCAGGCAATCCGATTGCCGCAATAGTGGAAAGCACTTATCCTGATTTCGGACAGACAGCTAATGACTCATCATACTTAGAGGATAGAACAATCTTGGCACCAACATTTAATGAAGTGAACTCTATAGATGACTATATGACATCCAAAATTAAGCATGAGCACAAGATGTATTTGAGTTCTAATAGCCACCGCACGTCAGATTCGGGGGTTGACTTATTGCAAGATGTACACGCACCGGAGTTTTTGAAGATAAGCAAGTGTTCTAGAGTACCTAATCATCAATTGAATTTGAAAGTGGGTACTCGTGTCATGTTGTTATGGAACTGTAATAATAAATTTCGTGTATAAATAAATAAACACAAAAAAAGAATTACAAGATCGAATTTCTCGGATCAAATGGATAATGTCTACAACTTATAAGTTCCTATCTCTATTTTTCCTCTGATTCTTCTCTTCGATTGATTGATGTTGGAGTTGATTTTACTTTTTTTTTTTTTTTTTTTCCGATTTTGGACTTTGACTTGATAACGTTAATTCAAAGGTTTGTGAGCTTGATTTTGAATTAAATGATACTTTTGATTCAATATGCGAAGAACGTCTTTGAAGTTTTGACTTGAAAACGCCAATCAGAGGGGCTTAGCACCATGATCTCGAATCAAACGTTGAAAATCTTGAGATTGGCTTTGTAACGCCTTGAAAATCTCAAGATTGACTTTGTAACATCAGATTGTAATACCGGATTGACTTTGTAACGCCGGATTTTGGCTTTATACAACCTTAATCTCAAGATTAGTTTTGCACCACCTTTCTTGAGCTTGCGTTATTGTGATTTTTGGTGGAGAATGAGGTCCTATTTATAGTTGTAGGATGGAAAACCCTAATGGGCTTGAGTCTGAATGGAACAATATGATTGGTCCTTCACAATATCATTATCCATAAGATAATTATTAAATTAATTATATTTAATTTAATAATTACTGCAACAACTTGACACATGAAGCATTCTGATTGGTCCACCATGACTTGATGTTTATCCTCATCTTCTTGGATAATTACTAAATTAATTTAATTTAGTAATATCTGCATCATCTTGACACATGGCGGATTCCTATTTGTCTATAAAATATATAGTAAATCACCAATTAAATTGACTATTTAACTTAGGAATTTAAAATAATCAATATAAAATTGATATTCAACATATATTTTATTACGTGACGCATTTTAATTGGATACAAACTTTGCGTATCAACAGGAATATTGACCACTCACTTGGATTGTGCAATGGAATATAGATGATTATTACTAAGATATTGATCACGTTTTGCAGACACGTTTATTTTTGGGAAGTAATGTGGGTGATATTATTCTAATACCCAGAATGACTCTAACACTTTCTGATAAAAGATTGTGATTCAAGTTCCAGCGAAGACAATTTCCTCTCATTGTTTCTTATGCAATGACAATAAACAAGAGTCAATGTTAGTCAATCTCTCACGATGGACTCTTTTTTAGGAAACCGGTATTTAGTCATGACCAGCTATATGTTGCGGTGCCTAAAGTGAAATATTGCGGAGGATTAACAATTGTAAGTTGTGGAGATGGTAACTGTAGTAGTAAAACTACTAGTGTTGTTTATAAGGAGAAATTCCAGAATTTGTAAAATTTTTATTTTATCCTTATAGTACTTTAAGAAATCATTACTTTAAAATCCCTTAAGAAACCAACATTTTATTGTTTATCATTACCTTATTTTTTTCATATTTTTTGAATTAAATATCCATCAAAATAATAATTTCAAATAAACCACCTTTAATATTAATGTGGATTTACTTTTAAAAGAATAAGATAGCTGGTGTAACACCCAGATTTTCGTAAAACCTTGCATATTATGTTTAAATTTTTTTTTTTTCATATCATAGATCTCTTTAATTATATGCACATATATTTTTACTAGACTTTGATAAGCTAACATCTTAAAAAGGGGGAACAAAGTTTTATCCACAATGCAGGAAAAGCTACCAAAGGAAACTGAGCTTGCTCATATTTCACTTGACTGGCACAAGAAGACGATGTTATAAGATAAGTTATGTAAGACATTGCAATTATTACCTCCTAAGTGGTACACCACATTAAACACTATAAATCATCAAATAAGTATACCACCCTTATCTTCCCACACCACAAATATGTAATTACAACTATAGCAATCATCAAATAAGTATACCACCCTTATTTCCCCACACCACAAATTATGAACATCCAATTGAGATAATGGATAAATACTTAATTAAGAGATAAACTTCCTGCAAAGCTTATCAAATAGAAGCATGACAAAGCATGCTAGTCTATAATTGACTAAGCAAACCTATTTAATTTCCCTTGAGCCACGTATATGGATTTGCATGAACTTCCTAACATGCAGCCCTTATATATATATAGTACATGTGTAAGTAAAGGGAGAGAAAAAAAAAAAGGAAGGAAAAATAACAAAACAGCTAACCCTCTCAAAACCGACGAAGGGTGCCTCCTGACGAACTACTACAGTACGAAGGTCTAACGAGGCAAAGGATAGGCTCCTTAATTGTCAAGATACAAGGTAAAATATCTAACCCCTTGAGCTAGTGATCATGTAAATGATTAGGGATCTTATATGACTAATCATCACTCGTCAATTTTGCACTACAAGTGAAACTTACGAAAATTATATAAAAATATCCACTAGGTTTTTTTTTTTTTTAAAAAAAAAAAAAATGTTTTACTATGTATAACTACATGATGTTAGGATTCTATGGTAAAAATTGGAGAATATTTAGTCAAGTCTGTAATTTTTGGCGAATTTTACAAGTTAAGCTGATTCAGGGTCCAAACTAGGTAACTTACGAAAATTACGTAAAAATACCTACTGAATATTATTCAAAACTGTTTTACTATGATTAACTATATGATGTTAGGAACCTATGGTGAAAATTTAAGAATATTTCGACGAGTCTATGATTTTTAGCGAATTTAACAAATTAAGGCTGATTTTAGGTCCAAAATGGGATAATTTAGACCTTGAAAAACCTGTTTTGTATAAATTTATCCCTTAGGACTTTTTGTGAAATATTGAATTCTTAAAAATGTGAGAATACTACCAAATAAGACTAATAGAGCAAAAATCGTCACAAGTGTAGTACGAGCTAGATCAAGATCTTCCTGGAGCTTACCCCTACAATCAAACGACAAGAGTGGGTAACTTTTATTTAATGTTCTTCAATTTTGTGTATTCTTGTGTATGCCGGCTTGGCTTCAAGGTCATTCCATTATATAGAACCTTTGGGTCACCGGCTTGGCATCAGTGTCATTCCGTTATACAGGACCTTCGGGTCATAGACCTTCGGGTCGGTAGTTAGTTGGTCGACGGGTTAACTGATTATAGTCTTACACGTCAATATACAGTTTCGTGGAATTTTGAATAAACGTTATCCAATGGGTCACATAACTCATGATGATATGTGAAAATGATTTCAGGCACGGCGGGAGATGATGATGTATAGCTAACTGGACGACAGGTTTCCCAGTAGATGCATATGTAAATATTTAAGGGTGTTTAAGTGCGTTTTAAAACTCAAAAATTGTGCAGTCTATGTTTGAAATTGACCAGAATATGTAAATAAATAAATGTGAGTTGAATTGCTTTGCATTCTAGTAGATATTATAATATGATTTTTTTGGAAGCTTCTGATTCAGAGATGTGGGTGGAACACGAGTAATTTCCCCATATGGTACGTAATTTTGAAAAGGGAGAAAAATTTATAACTCGTGTTTTGTATCAAAGTTATTCTTCCGTTGTAACTCTTCAGCTAAAATTATTCGTCAAGCAATAGAGAGTATTAGTAGCGACTCTGAACCATGATTCTGGGTTCGAGGCGTTACAACGTGGTATCAGAGCCGAGGTTAGGATTTTTCCTCGGACTCTGAGTCGAAAATTCTTTTTCGAATATAATAGAATGTTTTTAAAACTGTAAGAAAAGAAATGGTCTCCAGTTAAGCTAAGCATCTACATGAACCCGAGGTAAGTACGTATAACCAGGTTTTTGAAATACTTTTTGAATTACGTTAGCTAATTGAAATAGTTTACTTTTAATACCGCTGGGTATTAATATTTTCTTTTAAGAATATTGCATGCATATTTTTAATTTTATTAACTAGTAAATGACGCAGGCAGATGTGTTGATGATGTTGTAACTAGAAATGGAGCAGTTAGACCAACCTAGATCCTAGGAGGAGACCGAGTCCAAGGAATGTTATCAAGCAGGATGGGAAAATATTCGGGAATTCATCACCCGGATCCGTCGTGCCCGTAGAACAGCCCGGGTAGCAGGTATAGAGGATACATACACAGAAGCAGTAGTTCACCTAAAATCATGTGTACACCCTGCCTATCGCAACTGTGCCCAGACGGTCTATGATCGTTTGCTCGTCATCGACAGTAGGAACGGTGCCCAGATAGAATACCACACATACTGTAAGGCGCTAGAAGAAGAAGTTGAGCATTTTGAAGACCGAATTAGGGAGGCACGTGAGCTGGAAGATGAGGCCTACCGTTTAGACTTGAAGGTGTTGAACAGGGAAGTCCGTATTCAGACTCTTCAAGAAACACTAACAGAAGTATGTGCCTTGTTTCGAATATACCTGCAAATGTTTTTTTTGACTCGGGAGGATCACACTCCTTTATGTCCAATGCCTTTAGAAAAGAGCTAGGCTTGAATTGCATTAGGAATACAAAACTTGAGGTTAACATTCCTTCAGGAGAAAACATAAGGACTAGAAGTCTGGCAAGGAACGTTAAGATGAGCTTTGATAAAGAAGTAATCGAAGCAGATTTGCACATACTAGGTATGAAAGGCTTTGACATCATTTTAGGTATGGACTGGCTATGTAAGAATAAAGCGGTAATTCAATGTGTTGACCGTGCGATAGATCTAGAAATGCCAAACGGTCAACGTTTCACTTTCCATGGAGTAAGTATACATAGGAACGTACCGTTGATCTCTCCGATGAAAACAGTTAGAATGTTGAACGGAGGATGCGAAGCATATCTGGTAAATATCGTTGAAATCGGAAAGAAGAAGTTGACCCCAGCTGACACAATGGTGGTGGAAGATTTTCTCGACGTCTTTCCAGAGGATCTATCAGGGATCCCACCCGATCGTGTAGTGGAGTTTGCCATTGAATTAGTCCCAGGAGCTGCACCCGTGTCTATGGCTCCATACCGAATGGCACCGAAGAACTGCAAGAATTGAAGTCTCAACTACAAGAACTATTGGACAAGAAGTTTATCTGACCAAGTGTCTCACCGTGAGGAGCGCCAATGCTATTCTTGAAAAAGAAAGATGGTTCAATGAGAATGTGCATTGATTACCGAGAGTTAAATCGATTAACGATAAAAAACAAGTATCCTTTACCAAGGATAGAGGATTTATTTGATCAACTGAAGAATGCGAATATATTTTCCAAGATTGACCTTAGGTCCGGCTACCACCAGTTAAGGGTTAGGGAGAGGCATATTCCAAAGACAACATTCAGGACCCGATATGGACATTATGAGTTTACTGTAATGCCATTTGGAGTTACCAACGCACTAGCGGTATTCATGGACTTGATGAATCGTATTTTCCATGAGTATCTGGATAAGTTCGTGATCGTATTTATAGATGATATCTTAATTTTCTCAAAGGACTCAAAGCAACATGAAGGACACCTTCGCACTATCTTAGAAGTGTTACGGTGAGAAAAGCTTTACGCCAAATTTAGTAAGTGCGAGTTTTGGTTAAATAAAGTTGCATTCCTAGGTCATGTAATTACCGGCACAAGGGATTGAGGTTGACCCCGTCAAGGTAGAAGCTGTACTAAAATGGGAGACTCCGACTAATGCAAACGGGATTCGTAGTTTCCTAGGTTTAGCAGAATATTACAGAAGATTCATTCCAACCTTCTCACGAATCGCAAAACCACTTACGAAACTCACAAAGAAAAATGAAAGGTTTATCTGGAGCCCGGAGTGCGAAGTGAGTTTCCAAGAATTAAAAGGGAGACTAACAACTGCGCCGGTCCTGACCATGCCCGATGGATTAGAGGGATTTGTCGTATATACAGATACATCAAAGACTGGTTTGGGATGTGTCCTGATGCAACATGGTAAGGTTATAGCTTACGCATCTCGACAACTGAAGATACATGAGCAGAATTACCCGACACATGACTTAGAATTGGCTGCAGTAGTACACGCACTGAAAATCTGGAGGCATTACTTGTACGGAGGGAAGTGCGAGATTTACACGGACCATCAGAGCTTAAAATACTTCTTTATGCAAAAAGGACTCAACATGCGCCAGAGGAGATGGTTAGAATTAGTAAAAGACTACGACTGCACGATACTCTACCACCCAGGCAAAGCCAATGTCGTAGCTGATGCACTCAGCAGGAAGGAGAAGGGACAATTAGCATTTTTACCTACGGAACAAGAAAAACTTATCCACGAATTCGGTAAGATGGGACTTACATTTGTCAGAACAAGACAAACCTCAGCACTGCTAGCTGCGATGATAATTCAACCAACATTGAGGGAACAAATTGAAGAGGCCCAAAAGAGTGACAAATTCCTCAATCTGATGAAAATAAGATCCGTGATAAGGAGACCATGGACTTCTGATACATGCTAGTTTTACATGTATATTAGGTCAATTAAAGGTCGTAATATGGGACATATGCATGTGTATTTGGGCGAAAAGTGATTAAAATCCATCTTTTGAGCTAGATGACGTGTTTTTGCTTGTTTTAGTGTTATTCAGGTATAAAAAGGCCAAAAAGTCCGTTTGGGCAATGTTCAGATGGAAAACGAGCAAGAAAAGTCGAAAATAGCAAAGAGATGTTGAAGCATGATCAGAAAGTCTGACTAGGTCGAGTTGTTTAGCAACTCGGTCGAGGGAGGAATGAAGAGCAAAACGTGAAAATTGGTCAGAGACTCCAACTCGGTCGAGGCCTATTACAACTCGGTCGAGTTGACCCAACTCGGTCGAGGCCGATTATGACTCGGTCGAGGCAGCTTTCCGAGTCCAAAATAGAGTATGCGCGTCTTCTGATTTTAAGCCCATCTTGGGCCCAATTTGGCCTTAACTATATAAGGAGGTTCCCAAACTCGAAAAAGGGGGTTAGAGAGATCATTAGAAGACATATTGAAGAGGAGAGCAACATCGAAGAATCAAGATCAAGACAACGATTAGGGTGCTTATTCATTGTCTCATTTCTTTATTTCAAATCATGTTTGTCTATGAACATATTTGTGTTATGAATATGAACATGAGTGAGTAGTTTTTTTTTATTATTCTAGGGTTTTGAGAGTAGGTTTTAACAATGATTGATTAATTGAAGTTTTCTATTCTAGTTAATGATTGTTATTCGTTATCTATGTGTTGTGATTTAGTTTCATGAATAGTTAAATTGATCACTTGACTATTTCTACATAATTCATAAGTTTGCTTTGAAAGGAGGAATTTGTGAATGGAAAGGCAACATATAGCGTAGTTGTTGAGCGCTCTGAAAGGAGGTGAGATAAGTGCGTAGGCATTGGTCTAAGATCGATTGGGAGTTCATTAGGTCTAGTCGACTTGAAAGGGTGGCTAGGGGTAATGAATCTACAAGTTAATTGCTTCGAAAGGAGAGTTAACATATATGAGTGCCGTCTAATAACGATAGTAATCATTGCTAGTTTAGAATAATTAGATTGTCAGACTTAGTTAATTCTGAAATCAATTCTCTAGAATTTGTCTTCCAATCTTGAATATTTGATAAATTGTTTTCTTATTCTTGAATTTAAGTGTTTAGTAATAGTTTAGTAAAATTAGTTTAATACTAAATTCAATCCATTTGAGAGCCTAGTTAGGAGTGTTTTAGGATATTTAGAGTATCAAACTAGTCATTAAGTCAGTCCTTGTGGGATCGACCTTGCTTGCCGTTATATACACTTGCACCCGTACACTTGCGGATCGTTAGGTTATAAAATAGGCGAACAACTTCTCAGTAACCCTAGATGGAGCATTAGTATTCAAAGGTAGAATCTGCATTCCAAAGGACGAAACATTACGGAATGATATCATGTAAGAAGCTCATAATACCCCCTGTACCGCACATCCAGGTGAAACTAAGATGTATAGAGACCTCAAACTAATCTTCTGGTGGAGAGGGATGAGACGTTCCATTGCCCAGTTCATTAGTAGGTGCCTCACATGTCAAAGGATCAAGTCAGATCAGCAACGACCTTACGGATTGCTGAACCCGCTAGAAATTCCGGAAGGGAAATGGGAACATATAACAATGGATTTCGTTACTGGACTACCACGGACTTCTAAGCAGAATGATGCAGCATGGGTTGTTGTCGGCAGACTGACCAAAGTAGCCCACTTTATTCAAGTTAAAATGACCTACTCAATGGATCGTTAGCAAAGTTGTATATCGATCATGTAGTTAAATTACATGGGATACCAGTCTCGATTGTATCTGACTGTGACCCATGCTTTACCTCAAGATTCTGGGGAAGCTTACAAATGGCAATGGGTACCAAACTGAGTTTTAGTACTGCCTATCATCCGCAAACTGATGGACAATCGGAAAGGACAAATTGAACTCTAGAAGATCTACTTAGGACCTGTATCTTGGATTTTGGCGGAAGTTGGGAAGATCACTTGTCCTTAGTAGAGTTTGCCTATAACAATAGCTATCAAGCTACGTTGGGAATAACACCATTTGAGGCACTTTATGGGAAAAGATGTCGAACACCAGTTCATTGGGATCAAGTTGAAGTTAAGAAGCTGTTGGGACCGAATCTAGTGGAAAAATCTGTGGAAGCAATTTCCAAGATCAAGGAAAGAATCAAGGGGGCCCAAGATAGGCAAAAATCTTATGCTGATAAGCGAAGAAAGGATCTGCAGTTTGAAGTTGTAGAAAAGGTGTTTCTAAAGGTTGCACCTATTAAGGGACTGATACGCTTTGGGAAAAGGGGAAAGTTGAAACCAAGATACATAGGTCCTTTCGAGATACTAGAGCGAGTTGGAAACATAGCTTATCGATTGGCCTTAACCCCAGAATTATCTGAAGTACATAATGTTTTCCACATATCCATGCTCCGAAAATATATACCTGATCCTAATCACCGTATTAAGCTGGCAGAGTTAGAAGTCAATATGGACCTCATGTATGAAGAGCAACCTACAACCATTCTCGGGAGGAAGATTATGACATTAAGAAATAAGGACATTCCGTTGGTATTAGTTCAGTGGAATAGACACGATAGGGAAGAAGCAACTTGGGAACGGGAGGAAGATATCCTAAACAAGTTCCCCGAGCTAACCCTTAGTAAGTACAAATTTCGGGGACGAAATTTTTAAGGGGGGGGGGGGGGGGGAGTTGTAACACCCGAATTTCGTAAAACCTTGCATATTATGTTTAATTTTTTTTTTTCATATCTTAGATCTCTTTAATAATACACACATATATTTTTACTAGACTTTGATAGCTAACATCTTAAAAAGGGGAAACAAAGTTTTATCCACAACGTCGGAAAAGCTACCAAAGGAAACTGACCTCGCTCGTATTTCACTTGACCGGCACAAGAAGACAATGTTATAAGATAAGTTATGTAAGGCATTGCAATTATTACCTCCTAAGTGGTACGCCACATTAAACATATACATCATCAAATAAGTATACCACCCTTATCTTCCCACACCACAAATATGTAATTACAACTATAGCAATCATCAAATAAGTATACCACCCTTATTTCCCCACACCACAAATTATGAACATCCAATTGAGATAAATGGATAAATGCTTAATTAAGAGATAAACTTCCTGCAAAGCTTATCAAAAAGAAGCATGACAAAGCATGCTAGTCTATAATTGACTAAGCAAACCTATTTAATTTCCCTTGAGCCACGTATATGGATATGCATGAATTGATTTGCATGAACTTCCTAACATGCAGCCCTTATATATATATATATATATATATATATTACATGTGTAAGTAAAGGGAGACAACTCCCCCTCCTAGAAAAAAAAAGGAAGGAAAAATAACAAAATCTACTAACCCTCTCAACCGACAAAGGGTGCCTCCTGACGAACTACTGCACTACGAAGGTCTAACGAGGCAAAGGATAGGCTCCTTAATTGTCAAGATACAAGGTAAAATATCTAACCCCTTGAGCTAGTGATCATGTAAATGATTAGGGATCTTATATGATTAATCATCACTCGTTAATTTTTCTCTACAAGTGAAACTTACGAAAATTATATCAAACTATCTACTAGTTCCTTTTTTTTTTTAAAAAAAAAAATCTATTTTACTATGTATAACTACTTTATGTTAGGAGTCTACGGTCAAAATTTGAGAATATTTCGTCAAATCTGTAATTTTTGGCGAATTTTACAAGTTAAGCTGATTTAAGGTCAAAACTAGGTAACTTATGAAAATTACATAAAAATACCTACTGAATATTATTCAAAACTGTTTTACTATGATTAACTATATGATGTTAGGAACCTATGGTGAAAATTTAAGAATATTTTGACGAGTCTATGATTTTTAGCGAATTCAACAAATTAAGGTTGATTTTAGGTCCAAAATGGGATAATTTAGACCTTGAAAAACCTGTTTTGTATAAATTTATCCCTTAGGACTTTTTGTGAAATATTGAATTCTTAAAAATGTGAGAATACTACAAAATAAGACCAATAGAGCAAAATCCATCACAAGTGTAGTACGAGTTAGATCAAGATCTTCCTGGAGCTTACCCCTACAATCAAACGACAAGAGTGGGTAACTTTTGTTTAATGTTCTTCAATTTTTTGTATTCTTGTGTATGCCGGCTTGGCTTCAGGGTCATTCCGTTATATAGGACCTCTGGGTCACCAGCTTGGCATCAGTGTCATTCCGTTATACAGGACCTTCGGGTCACAGACCATCGGGTCGGTAGTTAGTTGGTCGACGGGTCAACTGATTATAATCTTACACGTCAATATACAATTTCGTGGAATTTTGAATAAACGTTATCCACTGGGTCACATAACTCATGATGATATGTGTAAACGATTTCAGGTACGACGGGAGATGATATGATGTATAGCTATCTGGAAGACAGGTTTCCCAATAGATGCATATGTAAATATTTAAGGGTGTGTAAGTTCGTTTTGAAACTCACAAATCTTGCAGTCTATGTTTGAAATTGACCAGAATATGTAAATAAATAAATGTGAGTTGAATTGCTTTGTATTCTAGTAGATATTATAAAATGGTTTTTTTGAAAGCTTCTGATTTAGAGATGTGGGTGGAACGCGAGTAATTTCACCATATGCTACGTAATTTTGAAAAGGGAGAAAAAATTTTAACTCGTGCTTTCTATCAAAGTTATTCTTCCGTTGTAACTCTTCAACTAAAATCATTCGTCAAGCAATAGAGAGTATCAGTAGCGACTCTGAACCATAATTCTGGGTTCGAGGCGTTACAGTTCGTGCATCACATGGGTGCATTTACTAGTAATTATAAATAAGTTAAACACAAAACTTGAATGAACGGGATAAAACTGTAAAAGGTGAAAGCTTGGGGTAAAATTGTATATTTTTTTAACATTTGGACGGAAAATGGATAGAAAAAGGAACGAAGATATCAAACATTTTTCAATGGGTGGTGATTTACTAAACAGTTATCTACTCATCGTGATTGAATTGTAAATATCGTAAAGCGTCGAACTAGATGGCCTAAGAATTCAATTATTTATGAAGGCTATGTATACTCCAAATAATATTTCAACAAGTCCCCATTACAATAAAAAATGCACGAGAAATATCATATATGTCTCTAGAAGGATTTGAGGGTGAATTTTAAAACTCACCATTAAATTTACTCAATTTGCCGGGCAAAAAAATCAAGTTAAGAAATTGCTCCTAAATGTTTAGTTTACTGGGATGGATTTGATATCCTTCCCGGAATACTACCCACACTCCACACATAAAACACATACTACATTACACACACTTCACACACACTATATGCACAATTCACAATACATACTACACACACGACAGACATTTTCGATACTACACACACTACAAACACATTGAATACGCACACAACACATACTACACACCCACGTCAACACACTACACAAATTTGCACGCATTTTACACATAGTGTACATACACTAACACACACAAAAACTACACACAATTTACACATATATATATATATTTTAAATAGGCACTTAAACTTTTTAAATAGGTAAAATAAGCTCATAAACGATTAAATTCAAGACACAGAATCTTTCTAAACATTGAAATAACTAAATAAACTTGAAAACTGTTTATTAAATAAAAAAATAACAAATTAAATAAAGAAATGTATATGAAAAATCGAGAAATGGTTAGAATATTTAATAGAATTCTAGGAAATTATTTAAATAAAGTATAGACAGAAAATAATACTAATTCAAAAAATAATTAAATATTTCCTAAATATGTTAAATTATTTTCGATTCATTTCTAAAATATTAAATGAATTTAAAAATTTATGTTGTTAATTTCTTGTTTTTAAAGTATTTTTCATTCAATCTGGTATTTTTTCGAATTTATTAAATCTTTAAGTTTATTTATTATTTTAATATTTTAGAGATCCTATTTATCATAAATTCAAAAGTTAAGGGATTTATGCATTCTATTAAAATAGTTCTCAGTGCTTATTTAAACTAAAAACTAGTTCAAGGTCTAATTTGAATTTAAGGTAGAAATCCTAGGCAAATTTTATATATTCTATTGCCAAAATCCCAAATCCCAATTCATCCCAAATCCCAAAGTCTGAGAGCGGCCCTAGAGAAGAAAGCTGTAGAAAAGAATCTTGAGTTCGTCTTGTTAAATCAGTGAAGGTGCTATAATTCCAATGTGTTTTGGTGTTAGTTTTTAATCGGTTTCTATAATTTCAGTGTGATTTAGTCTGAAGTTTTTTATCGGTTCCAGTGTGATTCAGTATTAGTTTTTTTATCGGTAAATTGGTATTTTCTTATATTCATTGATATTGGTAGCGTGTCGTTACCGCCACAAATTTAACCTATTCTTAGCCCACAATATTAAACAAAATAGTACATGATAAGAAAGGATCGTTTCCCACGAGGAGAATTTTGCTTACTTAATTTTAGAATCAAACATGATAAACATTAACTCAAATTATGAACTATAAATAATATATATAAATATATATACATATAAATAGAATTCACACGCACACACACGAAGGGGGGGGGGGAGTGTTTAGCAAGATAATTAACGTCTAAAGTAAAGTTAAATAATTCTAAAAACTAACGTTTTCAAAACAAATAGGGAAATAATTAGCATATACGAATTTTGAGATTAATGAACCCAAGAGGTTGATTTTTTATCAATTATACAAAACAAAGTTAATAGATTGAAAATGAGAACCTTAAGTAGCTAAAGTTTCACTATAATCCCTCTAATATAATTGAAATTATTCTAGGATAATCTCAATTCTAATTAATCTAATCATGTCAATCTTTACTATTCAATTAACAAGACTTCGACTAATTGCATAAAGTTTGGGAAGATCAATCCTAGCAAATCACAAGTTGATATTACTAGTTCAAATCATATTCAAGTATGAATTAAAACTATTTGACTATTCTTAATTCAAACTAATTGCTACTTAATTTCTATTCAATTCGGACTAGGCCGAGCCAAACAAAATAGCTATAATTCCAACCAACATACATGAAATGGATCCAAAAGTCATGAAAATGAGGATTAGAATATAAATCAATTACCACAATATGACAAGAATATCAACTAAATTTTGTATTCATTTGAGCAAAATATCAAACACCTTGTGTGCATAAACATCAACACAAACATATTACAATATAACTTAACTATAATTCAAGAGGGGTGTGAGGGACATACTAAAAACAATATTTTGAAGATATAAAAAGAGAAATTTGACAAGAATTAGTACTAGAAATCTTCCCCTTGTTGAGTTGCTTTGACACCTCTCAAAAAGCGGGAAATTTCCTCCGTCTACCGTAAACGGACTAGCCCGTTTACGATAGGTTTCTCCTCCTTTTACACTCCCAAATATGTCCTTAATAACCCTCACACCCTCAAAGGATTACAATAAATAAAACCCCAAAAGATTGCTAGTCTACATCTACTTTAGAATTTGAGTTGTAGTTGAATTGTTGAATGATTTTTCCTCCCTCTTCTTCCTCCTTTTTATAGTTGAAATTAGACACTCATTTGCACCTTCAAAGCTGTCAATTTGCTGTTTTTAAGCTGTAAATCTGTTGCCTCAAGGCTGTCACTCTGCTGAAAAATACATAAAAATGCTTGCCCACTTGGTCTCCAACAAGTTGTCTCTCTCTCTTTATTTTTCTGGTTTGGTTGATTGTAAAAATTTGCTGCTGTAGTCTTCCCATTTCAGCAGCTGTAGTTAACGCAAGATGCAGCTGTAAATTTGTTGTTTTTCACCGTCAATTTGTTCGCCAATTTTCAGCAATTTGTTGTTTTTGTGGAACATTTTTTCCCATTCTCTTAGGCTGCAAGTTGCTACTGTTATTGGCTGAAATTTGCTAAATATAGCAGCCCCTTTGCTGGAATTTGATGATAAGTTGCTGGAATTTGTGGCGCAAAACAAATTTGCAGCTCTGCTATGTTTCCTTCTCTTGGAAAAGTCAACAATTGTTGGCTGATTTCCTTTTCTTTCTCAATTCTGCAAATTAGCATACTTCTTGTACATGTGCTCCATTTCTTTGATTTATTATTTGTTCTATCATGCAAGTCTTATGGTCAACATTTGTGGGCTTTTAATTTAGGGTCATTAATAAGTAAAATAAGTATAAATAAAGCTCAAATTTTAATTAAATAAATAAGAAGATCAAAATTATAAAACGTTGCAAAATAAATTAATATTGGCTATAAAAGTGATAAAAATGCATAAATTAAAAGGGTTAAAATATGTAGAATAATGCACTTATCAAATTTCCCCATACTTAGATTTTGGTCGTCCTCGAACAAAACATTTATGTCCGTTTATCAAATGCATAAGAGGTATAACTCACAAGTATAGAAACAATGAATTGGTTCAACACATAATATTTCAAGAACAACAAGCTCAATTACTTATAACTAAATAGACTTTTCATCTCTTAAGAATGGAGCAAACTAAGTAGGTAGACACTCACAAGATAATTCACTCTTCGCTCGTGTGTTTAAAAAGATTAGTGTTTCACTCAAATTCATTTCATAAACTTGACCCACTATAAGCTTGCATGTCTTCTCATTTCTCCATTATTATGATCACATACACCACATAAATCATAAGGATTTTTGAGGTAAATAGAGTTGGGAGTCTTTGTGTATGAGATGTTCATGAGGATACAGTATATGAGAAAAATGGTTTAGGATAACTTATAATTTTGTAGAGGCAAGTATGGTAGTAAAATATGGCGGTAAAAACCCTTGAATTAGTAGAGCAAAACAACACCATATCAAAAATTTGAAAATTTCATACTTTGTTCTTTCTTTTCTTTCGTCATTTTCTTTTAACTTGAGCCATGATCGACCAAAGTAGGTGCATTTAATGCTCCATCCTACCATGACACAAGGTTGGTGAATTTTAAGGTCACCCCTTGCTGTCCACATCGGTACCTCCAGTTGTTATTTATTTTTTTTTTTTTTATTATTTTTTTTTCTTTTTTTTTTTCTGTATCCTTACTTTCACCACAATCCACATTTCTTTGAATTCAAGTGCTCTACTAATCCTTAGGCCATGGGGAAAAATAGATCACTTGGGTTGAGGCTCATAATGAGACAAGCAAAAAACAAAGAGAGGCAAAAAGGCTCAACTTGGCTCACTAGTGGAAAATATATGTAAGGTTTGTTTTCGCTCAAGTGGTTTCCTAAATGCCTTAATCATTTTTATGTGAAATGTATGTGATAAGTTCGACTTTGAAGAGAATAATGCAAGTTCTAGGGATACAAATCTACAAAAGAAAGCACTCATGAAAGAAATGAGACTTGATAAGATATATATCAGTCATTAAGCTCAAATCTCACCAGCTTTTGTCTACCATCCATAGTCACTACTATTTTTAAGAAAATATATCAACTAGTTACAAGAATTGAGCCCGTCTATCAATCATGTTATGATTTTTCGAGCAAATTATTTCAAACTTGTGATCATACACCTTTAGCAATTGAGAACTCAAAATTGTTCCGTTTACAAAATAAGTGCCAAAAAGTGCTTAAAATAGCAAGAAATTTTTAAAATTAGCCTCAAAATTCATGAAAATTTGCCAAAAATTTCAATTTTCAATTTCAATTTTCACTTTCTTTCCCCCCCACACTTAAACTATACATTGTCCTCAATGTAATATTCAAATGTTAAGTAAAAGAAAAATTAGACCAGTCAAGATTTTACCAAAAAGCTAGTTGCATACTAATATTGCAATATATATCCGAAAATAAAGCTACTAAATGGCAAAATAGATTAGACAAAGTAGAGTAGAGAATGCAAATCTGGTATTGGGTTGCCTCCCAAGCAGCGCTTTTGTTTATTGTTGTTGGCTCGACATACTTCCTCCTTTCTCAAGACTCCTCTAAAATAATTTCCTCCATCAGCATCACTTGAGCTTGTTCGTAGAATGGCTTTAGCCTGTGACCATTAACTTTGAAAATCTTGTCCGTTTCTAAACTTCTTATTTCTACTGCACCATGAGGAAAAACGTTAGTAACAACAAATGGACCAAGCCATCGTGTTCGGAGCTTACCTGTAAATAATTTCAATCTAGAATTCAATAACAACACTTTTTGCCCAATATGAAATGACTTCCTAAGTATCATCTTGTCATGAAATGCTTTGGATTTTTCCTTGTATATTCTAGCATTTTCATAAGCCTCTAATCTTAGTTCCTCCAATTCTTGCAATTGTAACTTTCTCTCTTTTCCAGCTTTTATGTAGTCTAAGTTACATTGTTTTACCGCCCAATATGATTTATGTTCAATTTCAACCGGCAGGTGACAAGCTTTTCCAAAAACCAACCTATAAGGGGACATACCAATTGGAGTTTTAAATGCAGTCCTATAAGCCCAAAGAGCATCATCTAATCTAATACTCCAATCTTTCCTATTAGGATTAACCATTTTCTCCAAAATTTGTTTAATTTCCCTATTAGAGACCTCAGCTTGCCCACTAGTTTGGGGGTGATATGCAGTAGAAACGCGATGTGTGACATGATATTTTTCAAGTAATGCACCAAATGTCTTATTGTAAAAATGAGTACCACGGTCACTAATGATTGCTTTTGGTATGCCAAACCTATTAAAGATGTGACTCTTAACAAATTTGACCACAGTTTTAGCATCATCATGCTTGAAAGCCTTAGCCTCTACCCACTTAGATACATAATCAACGGCAAGAATGATATAAACATTACCAAAAGACGATGGAAATGGTCCCATAAAATCAATACCCCAAATGTCAAAAATTTCACAAACCAAAATACCTGTTTGAGGCATCTCATTCCTTCGTGATATGTTACCTGTCTTTTGACATTGTTCACAAGATTTACAAAATAAATATGCATCTTTATGCAAAGTAGGCCAATAAAATCCACATTCAAGCACTTTATGAGCGGTCCTTTTGGGACCAAAATGACCTCCAGCATCATAACTATGACAAAAAGTTAAAATAGACACATATTCGGATTCATTCACACATCTTCTAATTATTTGATCAGAACAAGATTTCCACAAATACGGGTCATCCCAAAAATAATATTTTGATTCAGCCTTTATTTTATCCTTTTGAGCCCTTGTCAATTCAGTTGGGAAAGTCCTAGTTACTAAAAAATTTACAATATCAGCGTACCAAGGAGGTTCCACGGTCAAATAATATAATTGCTCATCAGGAAAAAATTCAGAAACCATTGGCCAATCATCTCTAGGTACTATTCTACTCAAGTGATCCGCAACAAGATTTTCAGCACCTTTTTTATCTCTAATTTCTAAATCAAATTCTTGCAATAAAAGCATCCATCTCAAAAGTCTAGGCTTTGATTCTTTCTTTTTCATCAAATATTTAAGTGCGGCATGATCAGAAAAGACAATCACTTTGGTACCAAGCAAGTAAGAACGAAATTTTTCCAATGCAAATACAACAGCAAGCATTTCTTTTTCAGTCACGGTGTAATTACATTGTGCAGGGTCAAGTGATTTAGAAGCATAATATATCACATAAGGCTCTTTGTCTTTTCTTTGTCCTAACACAGCCCCTACTACTTTGTCACTCGCATCGCACATTATTTCAAATGGCAAATTCCAATCAGGGGGGCGAATAACAGGAGCAGAAGTCAATCTATGTTTCAAATCATCAAAAGCCTTTTTACATTTTTCATTAAATTCAAAGGGAACATCTTTTCCAAGCAATACACATAAAGGGGATGCAATTTTAGAAAAATCTTTTATAAAGCGTCTATAAAAGCCGGCATGCCCAAGAAATGATCTTACCTCACGAACACAAGTAGGGTAAGGTAATGAGCTGATTACCTCTATTTTGGCTTTATCGACTTCTAGCCCTTTAGAGCTCACAATATGTCCCAAAACTACGCCTTGTTCAACCATAAAGTGACACTTTTCAAAGTTTAAGACAAGGTTAGTTTCAATGCACCTTTTTAAAACAAGAGATAAATTATGGAGGCAAAAATCAAACGAATCACCAAAAACAGTAAAATCGTCCATAAATATTTCCATGTTATGCTCGATCAAATCAGAAAATATGCTCATCATGCATCTTTGAAAAGTACCGGGTGCATTACAAAGGCCGAAGGGCATTCTTCTAAAGGCAAACGTGCCAAACGGGCATGTGAAAGTGGTTTTTTCCTGATCTTCTGGAGCAATAACAACTTGAATATATCCCGAGTACCCGTCTAAGAAGCAAAAGAAAGCTTGTCCTGCTAGTTTTTCCAACATTTGATCAATAAACGGTAATGGGAAGTGGTCTTTTCTAGTAGCTAGATTTAGCTTCCTATAGTCAATGCACACTCTCCATCCATTAGATATTCTAGTAGGAACAAGTTCGCCTTTTGTATTTTCTATGACCGTTATTCCGGATTTCTTAGGTACTACATGAATTGGACTTACCCATTTTGGATCGGAAATGGGAAAAATTACTCCTGTTTCCAACCACTTAAGAATTTCATTTTTCACGACATCCATCATAGGAGGATTTAGCCTACGTTGTGCTTCTCTAACAGGTTTAGCATCATCTTCAAGAAGGATTCTATGCATACACAAGGTTGGGCTTATTCCTTTAATATCAGCAATTGTCCATCCTATGGCCTCTTTATATTGTTTTAACACATTCAACAATTTTTCTTCTTGGGGTGGGGTTAAAGAGTTTGAAATAATCACAGGCAAAGTTTCACCATCACCAAGAAAAGCATATTTCAGATTAGAGGGGAGAGGTTTTAATTCTAACTTAGGAGCTTGTACTACAGAAGGCAATAATTTTGAAGAAGTGAGAGGCAAAGCAAGAGATGTAGAAGTTACCTTCAATTCTTCTAAATTAACCTCTTTTTCAACAAAAAATTTTCAGAAGATTCAAGTTCAAGTAGTACTTCATCCAAGTTATCAAGATCAAAGATTTGTTGCACAATTACATCAATAATATCAATAGTATCAATCGAACTCACATTATTAATGTCACTAGGATATCTCATTGCATAAAAAATATTGAACTTAATTACTTCCCCGTCAAATTCCATTGTCAAATTTCCTTCATGCACATCAATCTTAGTCTTAGACGTTTTCAAGAATGGCCTTCCTAAGAGTAATGGCACATTGTTAGACGAATCATCACCCATGTCAAGAATGTAAAAATCAGCAGGAAATACCAATTCATTTACTTGAACTAAGACATCCTCAAGTATTCCTACTGGATATGCATTAGACCTATCAGCCAATTGAATCACAACATCAGTTTTGCTCAATGGCCCTAAATTCAAAGAGTCATAAATAGTTCTTGGCATAACATTTATGGAAGCACCTAAGTCCAACATGCATCTTTCAAACCTCAAATTCCCAATTTTGCAAGGTATAGTGAACATACCTGGGTCTTTGCACTTAGGTGGAATTTTCTTTTGAATCATGGCAGAAATATTCTCACCCATACTTACCTTTTGAGAGCCTTTGAATTGCTTTTTGTTGGTGCAAAGCTCCTTGAGAAATTTAGCGTACCTGGGAACCTGTTTAATAGCATCTAAGAGAGGTATGTTAACTTCTACCTTCCTAAACGTCTCTAAAATTTCTTGGTCCATGGATTTTTTTCTTGATTTTGCAAATCTAGAGGGAAAAGGTGGGATTTATCTGAATTGGGTAGGGGGTTTGTTATTTGGTTCGTCTTTCCTTAAACTAACTTCCTCCCCATCTTTCTTTTCATTTTCACTGTTTCCCATATCCTTAGATTTTACTTCTAGCTCTTTCTCAATTGCCACCCTTTTACTCTTAGGCTCTTCTAATTGTTTTCCACTTCTTAGTGTTATGGCCTTAGCATTTTCTTTTGGGTTAGGAATGGGTTGGGATGGAAGTTTCCCGGACAATTGGGTTTCTATGTTATTCAAGGAAGTGCAAATTTGCCCAATTTGGTTGTCTAGGTGTTGTAAATGAGTGTCGGTTTTCTTTTGGTATTGGACGCCTTGGGTATGAACTTGACCTATTTGGGTAGTTAACTGTTTGACCATATCTTCTAAAGAACGATTAGAAGTTTCAGGTTGACGCATATTTTGGTAATTGTTTGGTCTAAAGTTACCTTGGCCATATCTCAAATTAGGATTATCTTTCCAACCCTCATTATAAGTATTAGAAAAAGGATCATATTTTCTTTGGGGTTGGCCAGGGAAACCGCCTATAGCATTAACATCTTCAATCTGTAAAGTAGGACAAGCATCAGTAGTATGAGAAAAATCAGTACATATGCCACAAGCACGGGCTTGCGTGTTGCCATTTGACACAAACTTGGACATAAGAGTAGTTAAATGAGCCATTTGTTGAGCATTTTCTCTAAGTTGTTCTTGCACAACATTAACATCAATTTCATTAACTCTCTTAGTCTGTCCTACATCATTTCTAGTTCCAAACTGTTGCGTATTTTGGGCCATATTAGATATTAATTGTCTAGCTTGTGCAGGCGTTTTATCAACTAAAGCACCTCCACTAGCAGCATCAATCATACCTCTATCATGTGGTAAAAGACCTTCATAAAAGTATTGAATTAATAATTGTTCACTAATTTGGTGTTGGGGACAACTAGCACATAATCGTTTAAATCTTTCCAAATATTCATATAATGACTCATTAGAATTTTGCCTAATTCCACATATTTCTTTTCGAATGGATCCAATTCTACTTGCGGGAAAGAATTTTTCAAGAAAAGATTTTTGCAATTCCGCCCAAGTAGTAATGGATCCTGGTGGAAGATAGTAAAGCCAGTCTTTAGCTAAATCATGCAATGAAAAAGGAAAAGCACGTAGTTTGACTTGTTCCTCATCAACACCATCAGGTCTCATAGTAGAACAAACAACTAAAAATTCTTTCAAGTGCCTATGAGGGTCCTCACCTGCCCGACCATTAAATTTTGGAAGCAAATTTAGAAAACCTGAGTTCAGCTTGAGAGGTTTTGCCAATTCTGGGAAGATGATACATAATGGTTGGTCATCAATATTCGGTTGAGAAAGTTGCTTGAGCGTCTGGTTAGCCATGTTCTCCTTTCTTTCTTTTTCTTCTTCCTTCACCTGTTTTACTTCACTTTCTTCACCGATAATCCTACCACGTCTCAATCGCATGCACCTTTCAAGATCAGAGATAACATCATAAGTTAGAAAAGTAAAATAAAGTAAATGAAATAAAAGAAAGGAAAAAGAAAATAAAAGATATTGTGAAAAGTAAGTTAATAATCACAACTACTTTAATAGAGAAAATTATAACTTACTAATATAATAGTACAAACCAATTGACACAAAGTCTAGCATGCATTTAATCAATTCAACATGCTTGCAAATAATAATAATAATAGTAATAATAATAATAATAATAATAATAATAATAATAATAATAATAATAATAATAATAATACCACAAGTTCAAAAGAGATATTCAAATTTGTATTAATTCTAAGATTAAGTATACAAACAACTCTCCCCGGCAACGGCGCCAAAAATTTGGTAGCGTGTCGTTACCGCCACAAATTTAACCTATTCTTAGCCCACAATATTAAACAAAATAGTACATGGTAAGAAAGGATCGTTTCCCACGAGGAGAATTTTGCTTACTTAATTTTAGAATCAAACATGATAAACATTAACTCAAATTATGAACTATAAATAATATATATAAATATATATACATATAAATAGAATTCACACGCACACACACGAAGGGGGGGGGGGAGTGTTTAGCAAGATAATTAACGTCTAAAGTAAAGTTAAATAATTCTAAAAACTAACGTTTTCAAAACAAATAGGGAAATAATTAGCATATACGAATTTTGAGATTAATGAACCCAAGAGGTTGATTTTTTATCAATTATACAAAACAAAGTTAATAGATTGAAAATGAGAACCTTAAGTAGCTAAAGTTTCACTATAATCCCTCTAATATAATTGAAATTATTCTAGGATAATCTCAATTCTAATTAATCTAATCATGTCAATCTTTACTATTCAATTAACAAGATTTCGACTAATTGCATAAAGTTTGGGAAGATCAATCCTAGCAAATCACAAGTTGATATTACTAGTTCAAATCATATTCAAGTATGAATTAAAACTATTTGACTATTCTTAATTCAAACTAATTGCTACTTAATTTCTATTCAATTCGGACTAGGCCGAGCCAAACAAAATAGCTATAATTCCAACCAACATACATGAAATGGATCCAAAAGTCATGAAAATGAGGATTAGAATATAAATCAATTACCACAATATGACAAGAATATCAACTAAATTTTGTATTCATTTGAGCAAAATATCAAAGACCTTGTGTGCATAAACATCAACACAAACATATTACAATATAACTTAACTATAATTCAAGAGGGGTGTGAGGGACATACTAAAAATAATATTTTGAAGATATAAAAAGAGAAATTTGACAAGAATTAGTACTAGAAATCTTCCCCTTGTTGAGTTGCTTTGACACCTCTCAAAAAGCGGGAAATTTCCTCCGTCTACCGTAAACGGACTAGCCCGTTTACGATAGGTTTCTCCTCCTTTTACACTCCCAAATATGTCCTTAATAACCCTCACACCCTCAAAGGATTACAATAAATAAAACCCCAAAAGATTGCTAGTCTACCTCTACTTTAGAATTTGAGTTGTAGTTGAATTGTTGAATGATTTTTCCTCCCTCTTCTTCCTCCTTTTTATAGTTGAAATTAGACACTCATTTGCACCTTCAAAGCTGTCAATTTGCTGTTTTTAAGCTGTAAATCTGTTGCCTCAAGGCTGTCACTCTGCTGAAAAATACATAAAAATGCTTGCCCACTTGGTCTCCAACAAGTTGTCTCTCTCTCTTTATTTTTCTGGTTTGGTTGATTGTAAAAATTTGCTGCTGTAGTCTTCCCATTTCAGCAGCTGTAGTTAACGCAAGATGCAGCTGTAAATTTGTTGTTTTTCACCGTCAATTTGTTCGCCAATTTTCAGCAATTTGTTGTTTTTGTGGAACATCTTTTCCCATTCTCTTAGGCTGCAAGTTGCTACTGTTATTGGCTGAAATTTGCTAAATATAGCAGCCCCTTTGCTGGAATTTGATGATAAGTTGCTGGAATTTGTGGCGCAAAACAAATTTGCAGCTCTGCTATGTTTCCTTCTCTTGGAAAAGTCAACAATTGTTGGCTGATTTCCTTTTCTTTCTCAATTCTGCAAATTAGCATACTTCTTGTACATGTGCTCCATTTCTTTGATTTATTATTTGTTCTATCATGCAAGTCTTATGGTCAACATTTGCGGGCTTTTAATTTAGGGTCATTAATAAGTAAAATAAGTATAAATAAAGCTCAAATTTTAATTAAATAAATAAGAAGATCAAAATTATAAAACGTTGCAAAATAAATTAATATTGGCTATAAAAGTGATAAAAATGCATAAATTAAAAGGGTTAAAATATGTAGAATAATGCACTTATCAGATATATTTTCTACAATTCCAAACATGAATCATTCTAACAGAATTACTTGTGTTATTTCTTATTTTGTTTTTTCCTTTTTTCTCACTATAAAAGAAACTACTTTTATTGGTTTTTGAATAATTTGTAACATAAATTATTTTTTGAATAATTTATAACAGAAATTATTTGTCTGTAGTTGGTAGATGATAAAGGGCAAAACCAATTGTAACAGAAATTATTTGGGATACACATATCATAGAATCATAAAACTATCAATAAATTATGGTGATCATGGCATAATACAAATATTTTTTATCGGTATTTTGTTATATTCATTGATTCATATATCTTCTCCGATTCCAAACATGAATGTAAATACATTTTCTCACTGTAACAGGATTATTTGTGTTATTTTTCTTTTGTCTTTTTTTCTCACTTGTAATTTGTAAAAGAAATTATTTGTCTGTTGTGGTTGAAGGGAAAGGGCAAAACAAGGGCAAAAACAAGTGTAACAGAAAGAACCTGAAGCATTATTTGTAGCTTTTGAATTTGGGTGTGTCTGTTTTTTGCTAGTAGTGTGAAACTGAGCTAAGCATTTTACTTTAGTTTTTCTTTTTTCTCTCTCTCTCCCTTTTTTTTTTTTTTTTTTGTTGTTGTTGTTGTTGGGGTGTGTGTGTTTAATTGCTAGCCATAGAAAGAAATTAAGTTTCATGTTGCTTTGATTGTGATTTTCCTGAAGTGTTAAAAGAAATTAAATATTATGAAAACATGAAATATTGAAGCATTATTTATAGCTTGTTTAAACCTTGTTTGAACAGGTCAGTACTTTTTGCACGCTCCACGTCCTCCTCTATATGTCGTGCTCGGCTATTCCATGTCCATCAGCGTTCTGACGTGGGAGAGATTTTTTCATCCTCCCACTTCCCCAGATTGCTTCATTCTTGGGATTGTTTCACCATTAGGATACGCCGGGGTGAAGATAGGCGTACTTGGATATGGAAACAAAAGCATGGAATTGTTGATCTCCATGAGCGCTCTAGTTTTACATAACGGAATGTTGTACTTTGTGGACATCAAAGGCAACGTTGCCATATTTGATATGATCAGTTGAGACTCTACAAGAATTACCTCGGTTTTCCCAAGCTTCGTACCAGAATTCACCGACATTTTTTGCTCAAAATTAAGGGAGACGGATCACGAAGATGTCAATGTATTTTGGCTCTTGGAATCGGAAATGAAGTGGGGAGGTTGTGAATGATTTAGGGGATAAAGTATTATATTTGAGTCATCCTTAATCTTTTGGAGAAACAGCTCATTCCAAAAACATGGAAAGCACGATCCGCTTTCCCACATGTCATGTTAGTGATGATATTCTCTTTTACTCGTTGAGTAAAACAAAATATTTTTCTTTTAATGGTGATTACTCCATCAGTAGCTCAATTACTCTAACAAACCCAGACTTTGGTGCTGCTTGGATAATGCCTATACTAACTCCACAACGTTCAACGAATATACCATCTGGTGTGTAGAAGAGGATGATTCGGAAGAAGAGTACGGATGATTCAGAAGATGATTTTAAGCATGATTTAGAAGTGGATGATGTGCCTCATGTCCACCAAAACCACAAGCAACGCAATTGAGATTTCAGATGATGATGATGATAAAGTAGTCAACAAGTAGAGCGAGCTTTGCAGTATTGTGATCCCCATTGATGTATGAAACACCTTTCTTGGACGGAGCTCCGAGTTCACATCCAAGAAACTTAGTAGTGAAAGAAGCAAGCCTTCACAGTGCCTTGGAGATAAAGACTCTTGTCTTGACTCCATTCCCACGACCCTCAATTTTCGTTTGCATTTTGGGCATCATCCTCGTTCGCAACACCAACCCATTTTTAACTACCAAATATGTCTATGCTTTTCTATCGGCCAAAAACAGACAAGCTCTAGTTGGTATCAACTTAACCTGGGACCAAATAAACCATTGCGGACTCAGTAATGAATAGCCAATCATATGATTCACGTCGATATAAAAAAAAGTAAAACACAATCAGAAAATTAAGTTGAATGACAAAATTTTAAACGACAAACAGGATCATATCTCTTGCGGGAAAAATTCGAAACTGGTCCTGTATGTTAGGTCGTGTCCAAAACTAGTCCTGTATATTATATAATTTCAGTTTTGGTCCTGCATCTTCTTTGCAATGTCCAATTTAAGGACAATTTCAATCGCCAATCACTTAAGTCGTCGGAAATGCGCACAAGCTGCTCACGTGAGGTCCAAAATTGGGGGAATTGCGACACGTGTATTACTATGCTGACTAGACTGGACATGAACTTTCCCATTTTCCACATCAGTTGTCTTCCTCAACCAAATAGCAGGAGAAATGGGCACTTTCTACAAATGATGAGCAACTCCATCTACAAAAATTAAGGTTTTCATTTTCTGCAAATGGCGAGCAGTTTCAGTCGCTCTCATTTCTCCAGCCCATTCCCAAACGATCTCTTCAACAAAAATAAATCCAGCTTCTGTACAAACAAGCACCGCATTCCAGCCAACAGCTTGATAAGCTCTGCTCCGTCAAGATCATTCAAGCAAGAAATTGACAACAACAGATTCCCAAACACATTAACTTGGTTCAAGCAAGAAATTGAAAAGCCCATTCCCAGAAATTTCTGTCTTCCCTAAGTTGTAGAACTCAATCTTGGTTCAGCACTGTAGTTCTAAACCATTAGTGGCCGATGAGAAAGAAACAAAGACGATGATGGAGACCACAATTTCGACACTAGGGCACGACCATTTTATGGCGGTGGATCGGTTGGAGTTGCTCGCTGTTAATGGAAATGAAGAAAACCCAAACCCTAACTTTCACCCTTTTCTGCAATTTTGATGGAGAAGAAGGCCAGGTTGGAAAATGAAAGTTTATAAATTTTTTTTCGAAATTCTATTTTAATGACATGTCCAGCCTAGTCAGCATAGTAACACACGTGTCACAATTTCCCCAATTTCGGACCTCACGTGAGCAGCTCGTGCGCATTTCCAGCGACTTAAGTGATCGGCGATTGAATTTGTCCTTAAATTGGACATTGCGAAGAAGATGCAGGACCAAAATTAAAATTATATAATATACAGGACTAGTTTTGGACACGGCCTAACATACATAACCAATTTCGAATTTTTCCCTATCTCCTGCCGCGTGTCTCTCTCTGTCTCCCTCGGGAAGTTGGTGTGAACCCTAATTCTAATCGAGTAAGGAATCCCATTAGAAATCGAACTTCTTTACCTCCTCGGATCAAACGTTAATTAATTAATACCCAACCTTGCAGTTTTGTTTTAGTCCTTCCTTGTGGGCCACCAACTAATGTTAATATTGTAACCACGTACAAGCCTAAATTCTTTTTTATTTTGAAAAACTTTGAATATGAATATTATAAATATTGATCAATCATACTTGGGATACAAATTAATATGTACACAATCACACATACATCTATATGCAGGGTATTTTTGTCATTTTAATTTTCCTTTCTAAAAATTTTAGGCAATAATTTGTAACTTTTGTTACTCTGGTAAATTGATACTCTTTTTTTAAATACAAATAAGTATTTAATTTATAATCATTTTTATGTATAATATATCAAAGTGTTACTCTATTCACGAATTTAACATCCATATCACATGCATTATAATGACATATTTTACTTGAAAAAGTAGAATATTTGTTGTTTAATTATTTATGTTAGATTTGAGTGTTTATTGTGAATTGAACTATGGTATTTTGGTTTGAGTTGTAACTAAAAGTTAGTAAAATAATTCCTTTATCAAAGATATTAATTGAGTATTTTTATTTTTTTATAAAAATACAACAAATTATTTATTGCATTTGACATGAATTTTCAAATATTTTTGTTATTTAAGTTATGCAGAGGAGAAAAATCTTTGTTAGATAGCCAAATTCCTACTTTATTAAATCAAATGTAAAAAATTAATATCTATTTCATATCAGTTAATTAATTTATCATATCTGCTAATATGTTTTTATCACAAATGAATGACAGCTTTTGGCATATGTATAATTATGTATTGTGATTGTTATTAAAATTATTTTTAATTACTTATTTATATTTTGTTGAAAGTATATTTTGTCATAATTAATTTTTTTTTAATGATATTTACTCTTTGAACCTAAATTTTGACATTTGTAACACTTTAGGATCATTTTATTATTTATCTTAATTAAACCTCAAGTATATATTTTACATTTTGTAACATAAACAATACTTTGTCGCACTAACTAACCTCAATTATTATTTTTTTTCTTTTATCAACCTAAGTAACTTTGTTCGCATTTATCAATGTTATCTTTAAATGAATAACCCATTTATAAGAAAAATAACATTTATATAAATAAATTACAATACCAAATAAAATATTCGAATATTCAAATATTTTGAAAAACTCACATGCTTTAATTTGTTATTTGAATTATTTAATAACTTTTAGATTTATTTTGCTAATGTAAGGATTTATTGAAAAATAAGAGGTATAAAGTATATGTGAAATCATAAAGTGAAAGTTAAAAGTTGCAAATGAGAGTTAACTTTAGAAAGAAAAAAAAACCAATATTTATAATTAGAACTTGAAAATTTATTTAGATAAATTATAAATATAAAATAAAAGCAGGAACATGAATAAAATATTAGTGTTTCTTTTATTATATATTTCATGATTATTTTTAATTATTAATAGTTCGAATTTAAAATTATTTTCATGAATTAAAATACTTGTTTATATATATGCCACAATAGGGACATTTCTGTAAGTAACACTTTGTAGCCTAAAATTTTGGAATATAACTGGTAAGTTATATCACATTAGTAAGTGATATACGTCGTGTATGCATACATTTAGGTCGATTTATAGAGTCAATTTGGTAGCATTTACATACATATTCGGAAATTTTATGCTTATATTGATTACATTGAGCCGAATAACGTGTTTGTTTGTGTTTGTAGTTAAAAGTCACTATTAGGCGTAAAAGTTCATTAGGACGAAGTTTAGAGAAGAAAGTGGCAAAAGACGAGGTGAAACGACAAAGAGGCAAAAATGCAGAATTCCAGCCTGACACACCTTCAATGTTTTACTCATAACTTGTGTTCTACAAATTCAAATGAGATGAAATTGGTGGCATTAGAAAGTTAATTTAAAGGCTACAACTTTGTCAGATAGAGTCAAAGCCAAATTATGACCTGAAGACCTCCAAATATAGCCTTGTAGTTGGAGGAAAAAAACAAATAGAACCAACTCGGTCGAGTTGGGCAATCCAACTCGGTCGAGTTGGTTGTTCAAACAAAATTCAGTATGGATTGACTCGGTCAAGTTGGTTAGTCGGTTCATACGATATATGTACGTATTTTGGCCTATTTTCGGCCCGTTTTAACCCGAATCATTCCCAACTTATAAATAGAGGCTATCAAGTCCGAATTAATAAACTTTTATCATTGGGAAGTGGTTGGAAGCTTGGATTAGAGAGCAAGGGAGGCAAGAAGACGAAGATCAAAGATACAAGATCCAGGTTTTGATTATTTTCATTTTTATTTTATATGAATAAGATGTTTGTCTATGAATTATCTTGTCTTGTAATTATGAATATGAGTAGCTAATTCCTTTGTGTTCTAGGGATAGTGAGCAGATTACATATTAACTATGTTTTGATTTCATTTTGTTAATTCTAGACTCCGTTTTATTGTTTATTTATAGCTTTGTTCTTATTTTATGAATTAGCTAATTTGGCCAATTGATTAATTCTAATTGCTTAACAATTCGACGTCGGAGATGAGAGGGTTGTTAAAAGGCATACAAAATATAGCATAGACACCAATAATTGTCCGAGAGGAGCGAGGTCTTGCGTAGGCATCGATTTCAGGAGGCCTTTGGAGCTTTTATGTGATAGTTAGCCCGAGAGGATAATTTTTCATAACTGATCTACACATTAACATCATCCGAGAGGAGGGTTAACTAGAGTAATGTCGTCTAATATCAATAAAATTGACTTAAAAGTCTAGAATATTGAATAACCAGACATAGGAAATTGTAATTAAAATTGAAGCTCTATGATACGTTTCTTATCTTATTTGAATCTCTTGTTATTACTTGTATCATTTTTACTCAAGTGCTAGTTTAATTTAATTATTTATTTGTTGTAATTTAGGTTTTAGGATAAACAAACCAATCACCTTATTCGAGAGTCTAAATAGGGAAGAACTATTACGATTATGGTATAAAACTGAACAGAGGTAACAGTCTCAGTGGGATCGACCTTGTTTTCCACTAGCTACAGTAGTACCGTACTCTTGCGATAACACTAGGGTTAGAAATAGTTCATCTGGTAATCTGAATTTATTATATTTTTTGAAGTTGCAAATAGACTTTTTAATTTCTAATCTATTTATTATGTATAATACATTAAATTATTTCTATGATGTTTGATTTGACACTCATATCACATCTATTATAATAAGATATTCAATATAAAATATTATATTATTTGTTGATTGATTACTTGAGTTGAATCTCAGTGTTTGTCATGGGTGGTACTATATAGTATTGGTTTGGATTACAACTAAAATTTACTTAAATAATTATCTTTTAAAATTAGTTTACTTGATTATTTCATTAAAACTACAAACCGATTTATTTTATATGAAAGGGATTTTCTCAAGATTTCTTTTTTGTTTTTTACGTTGAGAGAAAAAACAATGTATCTATAATTGAATGCGTACTTTATTGAATTAAAAAATGAAAGTTTTGATTTATGATCAGCTTATTAAATTATTAAATTTGCTAATATTTATTTGTTATAATAATAATTTTTGTTTGATTATATATGATAATTTATCTTGAAATTACTTTTTATACTTTTTCATATTTTACATTTATTATTATTATTTTTATATAAAGAATTATACTTTGAAACCTGAACTATGATTCTATACACGTTGCAATCTAAACTTCTTTTAAATAAGTAAAATTAACCAACCTGAATTATACGTTTTTTTAAACTTTGCAACCTAAACAATACTTGATCACATTACTCAATCTCAAGTATGCCGTTATTCAAATTTTGCAACCTAGATTGTCGTTAAATTGTCTCAAAAGAATATTAAATTTTTTAAATTTCTAAATTAAAAAAGAAATCTACTTATTTTATAAAACTAGATTTTCTAAAAAAGTTTATTTTCTGGATTCCAAATAATTTTTATATATTTAATAAATTATTTTAAACTCTTTTAAGAAAATTGACTTTTTCTAAAAATACTTCGAACATTTCATAGATACTTTAACATATCTTAAATGTTTTTTTTTAGATTTCAAAATAATTTTCAGATTTATCAACCTATTTTGATAATCCCTTTATAAGCCCCTAAAATGTTATGTATTGTTCTAGAATTTGAAAACTTTACATAATAATAACAAATAAAATATGTTATAGTTGTACCCTACGAGCAGTTGCTTATTAATGTGCGTACTTCATGAATAATTAATAGCGTTTATAGGCAACTTAGTTTTTTTTAATACCCCCATAACCTATAATTAACATGGGATTTTTCTCCCTGTTTGAACAATATATTGATAAGTAATTTTAAAAAATTAGTTTGAAATCTAAAATAATTCGTTTAATATATGTAAAATACCTGTGAAATGTTGGAAGTTTTTTTAAAAAAATAATTTCTTATTAGAGTTTAAAGCAATTTATGAAATATATAAAAATTATTTAGAATTAATTCTCCGCCTATGCGATGCATGAGCTGGAAATTTTTATAAAATTATTACTAAAATATAAAGGTAAATATGTATAATACTGAAAATCAAAATAATAATGAATAAGATATATTATAAATTACTTGTATAAAATGTTGTACTAATGCGTAAAATATATATATATATATATATATATATATAAAATATAGCATGACACTGATCTATGCCATAATTGTATATTTGTAATATTTGAATAATATACTAATACATTACATACACATATAAGGTGAAAAAATGTTGGAGGTCACATATATTATATTTAGTATTTAGTATTATTAATATGAGATCTCACAATGTTATTAGTTCATTAAGTAAGGGTTACTGACTATTTCATTAAGAGCACAACTAATCGATTTATTTTATCCGACATGAATTTTTATAATTTTATCCTTTTATTACATTGAGAGAAAAATCAATGTTTATATAATTCGACAAATGCTTTATTAAATTATAAACAAAAATTAATATTTGATTTATAATCAACTTATTAAATTATTAAATTTGCTAATATTTATTTGTTATAATAATAATTTTTATTTGATTAATCACAAGCCTACAACTTTCGCGCTTATATGTAACTATCTATAATAATCTGAAATTATTTATTTATTCATTTTTATATTTATTAATATTATTTTTTATAAAGATTTATACTTTTCAACCTGAACTATGATTAAACTTGTAGCATCCCAATCCCTTTATGTCGGGATCGAAGTGCTACTAATTTTTCTTTTCTTTTATTTAAGTATAAATCTGATCAAGTGCGGAAGCGTGACATAAAATATTTATTAGACAAAAGCAGAGATTTTATTGACAATAAAACTCGGCCGAAATATATTTACACTAGTGGTTTCAAAGTTTCTAAGCAGAAGAAAACACCCAGAATTTTATGACACAAAAGCTTATTTATATACATAGATAAGGGAAAAACATCTTAAAGTTGCGGGTAGTAGAATGAACCCGGTGACCCTTGCCGCAACAGTTCCGCCACCTCACTCAACTAACCTGAAGATTTATAATTAAGGGCATGAGTATAAATTCAGTGGGAACTGTGTACGCAGTTATACTAAATGAAGGTGCACAATAATAAATACATCCTTGACTTAGGAGCCCATCTTACGACTCAAAAGACATATTCATGGACTTAGGAGTCAATCTTACAACTCTCAAGCCCTACTCAAAAGCCAATCTTACGACTTAAGAGTCTTTCTCAAAAGCCAATCTTGCGACTTAAGAGGTATCATATTCATAAGCACGAAGGCAAACATACATATTAAAGGACAAGTTCAATAGTATAACAAGAACCATGTACTTACAAATAACCCAGTTACCCACATTTTATGCTTGCTTTGAAATAAGTAGGTAAGTCGCGCGTGTCCCGTGGCACGATCTGCACTATACCTAGCACATGTTGTTTCATAAATTTTTATTACTTATCGGGCTTAGTATTTTAAAAATAATTAAGTGCGGTACACTATCCTTGAAGTATATCTATTTTATATCAATATATAATACAAAAGTCAAGTTACTATAAATTCTAGTCATAAACAAAAATGCCGAATTATTTGTTAACTTTAAATCACAAACAATATAAATAAATATTTAACATTTATTACTAATACTTACTAACATGCATCTAAACTGATAATGCGGAGACCCGGATATCAAGTGGTTTGCAATTAAGACGATTCCCAGGAATAACCAAACAAGCAAGAATATAAACGACAAAAGGATTTACGTGGTTCGATCCGGAGATCTACGTCCACGAGTGAAGGCAATAACCTTCAGAGATGCTTCATTATCTTTGTTTTTGAATACCGGAGTACAACCTTACAAGCTGTAGTTTTAGACTTCAGAATTGGACCCTTAATCTAAACAACACTTCTCCTATTTATACTATACAATAACAACCCTAACCGAATCCCTAAAAATCCGGCGAGCATATCTGCATGACTGTTTGGAAACTTGTCAATCATGTTGTGCATGGGCGCATGGGCTTCGTCCAGCTATGCCGCGCATGGGCTTGCGCTCTTGGTAGTATGTAAGACGTTGGGGGTAAGACGTTGGGCCATACCTATCAGATTCCCCCCACCATCCGGAGCGAGGTAGGAGCTTCAGTTTGAAAGATGCATTTGGTTGGCCGAGATGTATGTGCTGTAGGCGAAGTTGTATCGGAGTAGTACCAGAGTCCCATGTAGTTGTAAGATGACACCATACGTAGGTGAACTGAAATACCCCCGGGGTGAAAGAATCAACCGGAGTCGAACTAAAATACCCCCGGGGTGAAAAAATCAACCGGACTTTAACTGAAATACCCCCGGGGTGAAAAAATCAACCGGACTCTAACTGAAATACCCCGGGGTGAAAGAATCAACCGGAGTTGAATTGAGATACCCCCCTCCCCTCCTCCCCCCCCCCTTCCCCCCCCGCCCGGTGAAAGAATCAACCGGAGTTGAACTATAAAACTTCATGGTGAAGTAATTATCTTGAGATGAGTTGGCACGTTATCAGCATGTGCGCGGCGCGTGTGAGACACGCGTGTGCTTATCCCAAGGACGCGTGCAAAGCATGCGCCAATCTGAGTCACAGAATTTGAACATGCGCGATCTGGGCTGTTGGTATTCTGCATTAGAGGGAAATTGAAGTGACAGTTTCACTTTACTTTTCATTTGTGAATTGCGATCAAAATCTAGCGGGAAGACGAGAAAGACTTCGGCAAATTTCTGGAAATTTCTTTAACCTTTTTGCATTCATCTTCCAAATATCAAGTAAGTATGTGTTCTTCCCCAGAATCTTCTAGCATTAGGGAGGTGGGTACAGAAGAGAGCCCTTTTGAGGTGGCACCTCTGCGGGTCATTTTTCCAGAGAGGAGTGAAAGTAGGAAAATATATAGGGCTGATTTAAGGGAAATCAGGTCCCAAGTAGTGAAATTTCCCGCCTGTTTGGAGGAGGAGGCGAATCTGTAGGTGGCTTCAGTGGTGCCTCGAGTTACCGAAACCCAAATCGAGGTAATGATCCCGTCTTTCTATTTGCCGATAGACTTAGAATATATAATACCTGGGCCGAATGATAGGGCATGTTGTCCACCAAGGGGCTTTATATTAGTGTATATAGATCAGCTTAGGGTAGGGTTGAGGTTTCCATTGTGGGATTTTGTTGTTGAGCTTTTAGGGTATTATGGTATTGCTCTAGGGCAGTTAGTGGCAAATGCTGTAAGGAAAATAGTAGGTTTTATGGTAGTATGTAAGACGTTGGGGGTAGACCCCTCTGTAGGTTTATTTAGGTACTTTTTTCAGTTGAAATCTATTGGGAAGGGGAAGGGTTGGTGCTCTCTGAACCCGAGGCCGTAGAAAGGGTTCAAGGTGCAAAACCCTATTAAGGTGGATAATTGGAAGGTTAGGTTTGTTTATGTACAGTAGTCAAAGCCGATCCTGGGGTGGAGGCGGGATGAAGTCGGAGACAAGGTACCGAAGGCTGTACCGAGTTCAGTAGAGGTGTTTGAGCAGGCTGGGATAATGAAGCAAATATTTACTGAGGAGGAGTTAGAGGAGGCTGGATTGAGCCTGTATTACACGAAGGGGCCGAAGTCGAGGACTTCATCGCCCTAGAGCGAGGGCTCCACAGCGGGGCTGAAGTGGAGGGTAGGAATTCTTTTGTTATAATTGTTTGTGTAGCCAACTATCATTGCCTTTTAATATGTTGATTGTTTGCCTGCAGTGGGGCGCTTTAAAACCAGCCTTCGGAAGGAAGTCGCCGGGAGCTCACTGGGGACTCCGGTGTCAGAGAAAGCTGTAACCCCAAATAGCACAACTCCCGAGGTGGATAAGACTTTGGGAAAGGGGCACGGCCAGGTGGTGCCGCGAGGTCTGATACGACCATGAGAATGAAAAAGAGGTTGGGGCCTATGCTAACACCACCGTCAACTTCAAAGAAGATTCGTACTGATCCTACCTCAAAGGTATGTCTGTCACTATGCTTTAAATTTTTAATTGACTGGTCATGTCTGATAAAATTCCTGCAAGGTCAGAGAAGAGTGCCGGGCCATGAAGGGTCTGAGATGGAGGAAGTATGGACCCTTAGCCAAGGGGTCATAGGGTTTGGGCGCCGGAGGCAGAAAGAGGAGACGGAGGAGCTGGCGGACGAATTGGGCTCAAGAGCGCAAGCCCAACTCAGCAAAGCCCATGCACGGCACAGCTGGACGAAGCCCATGTGCCCATGCACAGCGTGATTGACAAGTTTCCAAACAACCATGTAGTTATGCTCGCCGGATTTTTAAGGATTCGGTTAGGGTTGTTGTATAAATAGGAGAAGTGTTGTTTAGATTAGGGGACCAATTCTGAAGTCTAAAACTACAGCTTGTAAGGTTGTACTCCGGTATTCAAAAACAAAGATAATGAAGCATCTCTGAAGGTTATTGCCTTCACCCGTGGACGTAGATCACCAGATCGAACCACGTAAATCCTTGTGTCGTTTATATTCTTGCTTGTTTGGTTATTCCGGGGAATCGTCTTAATTACGAACCACTTGATATCCCCGCCAACCGGGTCAATTGGGCTCAAGAGCGCAAGCCCAACTCAGCTAAGCCCATGCGCGACACAGCTGGACGAAGCCCATGCGCCCATGCACAACGTGATTGACAAGTTTCCAAACAGCCATGCAGATATGCTCGCCGGATTTTTAGGGATTCAGTTAGGGTTGTTATTGTATAGTATAAAAAGGATAAGTGTTGTTTAGATTAGGGGTCCAATTCTGAAGTCTAAAACTACAGCTTGTAAGGTTGTACTCCGGTATTCAAAAACAAAGATAATGAAGCATCTCTGAAGCCTATTGCCTTCACCCGTGGACGTAGATCTCCGGATCGAACCACGTAAATCCTTGTGTCATTTATATTCTTGCTTGTTTGGTTATTCCGGGGAATCCTCTTAATTGCGAACCACTTGATATCCGAGTCTCCGCATTATCAATTGGCGCCGTCTGTGGGAAACGACAGAGAAACCCTAACGTCATCCGCCGCCGTATTGCGTCAACATGGTGAACACACGCCAATCAGCTAATCCGACTCACTCTCGTCGGAATCCTCTTGTCGATCAAAATCCTCCGCCCGCGGAGCAGGTTAGCCAGATCCTGCCTGTACCCCGTACAGATGCACAACACCCCGCGCCCACCAATGCACCGGCGCAAGGTGACCCCCAACCACCTCCTGAGCTGCTTCAGGCTCAACAAGCGTTCCTTCAAAAACACATTGCTCTCTTTCAAGAATGGAATCGTCGTTGCGCAGACTTCGGTGTGCGCGCCGATAATGGTGCCAATCAGGTGGCACGACATCCCCGCCAAGATCAATCTCGCGTAGTCAATGAAGCCCCTCCCCACAGGGCCAGACAAGACCGCCGCAGTCAACGGTCAGTGTCACCCGAAAGAATCAAAGTTCTAATGGCTCAAGGCCACGACATGCTGATCACGTCGATGCGGTTCGACGTCGGCCTGTTGATGTGGCGAAGCGGGTTCGTTTGGAGAACCCCTACTTATTGGATCCCCTAGACCAGGAGCAGGCTCAATTCGATGCCGAGCTGGACAAGGTGTTAGGCCTCGACGCTGATGGGGAAATAATCACTCCATTTCCGGAGAGCCCCTCTACATATACTTAGCCTCTGCTGACGAAGCAATTAGTGCGGCCCTCATCCGCGAGGATCACGACATCCAACAACCCGTGTACTTTGTTAGCCGAGCCCTCCAGGGGGCAGAAACTCCGTGGCGGAAAAAATAGTTTTGGCTCTAGTCATGGCGGCCGGCCGCCTGCTTCCTTATTTTCAGGGGCATGCTATCCGGGTCCTCACAAATCAACCTATTCGCCAGGTTCTTATCAAGCCCGATGTATCGGGACGTTTGGCTAAGTGGGCAATTGAGCTCGGGGAACATGATATACAGTTTCTACCTCGCCGAGCCATCAAGGGTCAAGCTCTTTTGGATTTCCTCGTCGAGGTCCCGTTCCACGACCCCGAGGCAATTACAAGTCCCAAGCCTGCACCCCAACCCGACCCCGAAGCCGAAGCCAACAGGTGGCATGTCTACGTGGACGGCGCCTTCGCTACCCTAGGCAGTGGTGCTGGGGACCTTCTCACTGGTCCCAATGGTATCGAAATCAAATATGTTCTGCGCTTCAAGTTTAAAGTGACGAACAACGAGGCCGAATATGAGGCAGTCATTGCTGGGCTCCAGCTCGCTCAAACCTTCAGCGCTTCGCATATCCGGTTATACACTGATTCTGAAGTGGTCTCTAGTCAAATCAAGGGCACATATGCGACGAAAGATGATATGTTGAAAAGGTATCTGGCTTTAACTCATAAACTTTTGCTAACTTTTACCTCCACTGATGTTTAGCAGATCCCCCGCGAAGAAAATGCTAAGGCTGATACTCTCAGTAAAATGGCCTCCGTGGTCCCATCGAATGTGTCTCCGGACTTAATTGTCGAAGAAGCTACCCATCCTTCAATTAATGAACAGGTGGTCTCTGTGTTGACTGATGTCGATCCCAATTGGATGACTCCGATCATTCAGTATCTCCGGGATGGCACCCTACCAGAGGATAAAGTGCTTGCTCCGCAGATAATTCTGAAAGCACCGAAGTACACACTTCACGATAGGGTCTTATACCGTCAGTCATACTTGCAGCCGCACCTTCGTTTTCTTGGCCCGGTCCAAGCCGACTATGTCCTCCGAGAACTTCATGAGGGATCATGCGCAAGTCACATCGGGTCACGTACTTTAGCCAAGAAAGCACTTCGGTGGGGATACTACTGGCCCACCTTGTTTAATGATGCCCAAAATTTGGTGTCGCAGTGCGAAAAATGTCAGCGGCACTCCCGAAAATGCGCCTACCGCAGACCGAACTCATCGGAATACAGGGCGCCTGGCCTTTTATCCAGTGGGGCGTTGACATTGTGGGTCCTTTCCCAGTTGCCCCGGGAGGACTAAAATTCCTTGTTGTCGCTGTTGACTACTTCACAAAGTGGGTAGAAGCTGAGTCACTTACTGCCATCACTGGTCAGAGCATTCTGAAATTTGTCTGGCGTAACATTGTATGCCGCTTCGGCATTCCGAGTACGATCGTATCTGACAACGGCAAGCAGTTTGCTAATAATCCCTTCCGCTCCTGGTGCGAAGAGTTGCATATTAAACAGGCTTTCACCTCGGTAGCTCATCCCCAAGCCAACGGCCAAGTCAAAGTGACGAACCACACTCTCGTCGAGGGCCTTAGGAAACGCTTACATCAGGCTAAGGGCCTTTGGGCCGAGAATCTTCCGGAGGTTTCAATGCCACATTCTTCAACCGGGAAGAAACCTTATAGCCTCACTTACGGCTCCGAGGCCGTCATTCCTGCCGCGATCGGTGTCCCCAGCTCCAGACTCTTAAACCTTAAACCTGAGGCTAATGAGGAAGCACTCTGGGCCAATCTCTACGAGCTTGAACATCGCCCTGAACAATCTTTCATCCGAAAAGCTAAGTGCAAACAACAAGCGGCTCGATATCACAACAACCGGGTCTGAGTTAAATAGTTCCAAGTCGGAGACTTAGTGCTCCGGCTAAACTCTGCTAGCAAAGCTGCCCCCGAGGGCAAACTGCACGCTACTTGGGAAGGGCCTTATCGTGTCACTGTTGCTCATGCCTCCGGGAGCTATCAGTTAGAACACTTGGACAACACCTCGATGTCTCGCACTTGACACGTTAGCAACCTGCGGTGTTTCTATCTGTAGTTTCCCATTTCAAGTACTTATTCTTCCTTTAATTTTCTGCAAACGCCTTTACTTCCCCACCACGGTACGTTATTTTTAAAGATTACTCTTGTATTTTTTCAATTGTTCCTACAATGAATATCAATATGAGTTTTTACTTTCAACGCATATATTGCTTCTCTCTTACGCCGCGGGGACGCCCCGGCCTAGACTATACGCATATTTGTTGCGTCAATCGTCAACTGTCTCCGGACACATTTGTCTCTTAGCCAATCCGTCCGGAGAGATCCTAAACCTTGTCCCGGATAAGAATTCTCTCTCGCCTGATCCATCCGGAGAGGTTCCCAACCTTGTCATCGTACAAGCGTTGACTCCCACCTGATCCACTAGGGGAGATTTTATACCTTGTCTCTGGACAAGAGTACATACATTCTGTACTCCCAAGTACTAAACAATATACTACTTGCATTACATCATACCAAAACAATTTATATGAGCATCGCATCATGTAACTTATACATCAATATTCTGTCATTTACAAAAGAATTTCATACATACATGTTCATTTTTAAGTATATTTTATTTATTATGTGCATTACATTTATAATACTACCTATCTACCTATTTTTCGCCTCCTAACCAATAGCCTGCACTCCGGCGCCATGGCACACCTCGGCCGCTTCTAAGAGTCCTTCGGGATCTGGCAGCACCCCGAGTCTGGACTCCGGTCCTGCCACTCCTTCGGTCTCCTCGCCGACTATGACTCGATTGCCGAGCTGGCCATGGGGTGTTTGCCCATCCTGCAGGGTCCCACTCTGCTGGGGCCATCACCTCAATCTCCTCGGCGAGTCTCTGGACTTCTTCATCCGAGGCCGCTGCAGAGCCCGGCTCTTGGATCACGACCCCACTGGGTTTCGCCACACCCTTTGACCTCCCCCGGTGGACTTTAGCTGCAGCTGGCAATATTTTCCTCCGGAGCACGCCGCCATCTTCTTCCACCTTTTAAGTCTTCGTACATGCCCAGGAGTATTTCTAGCACTTCCCGTTTCCTCAACACCTCGGCAGAGTCTGTGAGTCCGGCCTTTATCAGTGCTGCTATCTCCTTTTGAATCTCAGCAGTCCGCTCCTCGAGCTCCTCAAAGGTTAACAGGCCGAACTCCGATAAGATCCGCTCATACTCCCTCTGGTGGACAAAGAGCCGCTCCACTTCGGCACATTTGGATAAGTACTTCAGTTGATGATCCAGGGCCTTTTCCGCAGCCTCGGTTTTCGCCTTTTTGGCCTCGGTTAACTTCTTCTCTGCGGAAAATAGTTTTTTCTCCAACCTGTTGACCACCAATATCCTCAAGTCGTCTCTCTCTCTCTGCAGCCAGTTCATCAACTTCTGAATGACCCCGTGAAGGTCTTCGGTGTTCTCCTGCTGAACATGTGTTATTTAGAACACGGTTATAACAACACCAGTAAACATCGGCATATTAATAGAGCCAACGCACAACTTTGGTATTCCCAATCAAACAGGCATGGACAAGTGGTCGTTTAGATCTCATCAAAGCAGTAATATACAACGAAATGTTTATTACAAGTACATATTTCAAAACAGGTGATCTTAAGCTACATCTTTGCCTGAGTTAGGAGGGGCACTAACCTCCCCTGGAACCGAGGTGGCTCCCGGCACTGTTGCTAGATTAGCTGCCAGCTGTAGGACACCGCCTTCCCCGGAGGCTGGTTCCAGCACCTCAGGCTCCATCCTTAGGGGTGGGACTCTCTGTCGCGGCTCCGGCATGTGCACACCCATTCGGTATCCCAGGAACTCCTCGTCCTGGTCTATAGTACAGCTTATCACGTCCTGGGCCATCAGAATAGTTCCCTTTTGGGCCAATGCCTCCACCAACAACCACTCCGGCATCTGGGACAATGTGTTGTAGTAGGCAGCATCCACATTGCCTACGGATGCATGATCGTACCCGAACTCCTTTCTGTATACATCCACTTCCGGGTACGCATCCTTCACAATCTCCAGCGCCTCGGAGCGGGTAGCTACATCGCCGACCGCCACAAAGTTCGTCAGAAACTTCACAAACGTTTCCGTCTGAGAAAGCTTCTCGACGAATGCCTTCAACATGGCCCCCTGGCCTTCGGCTTTCTTCTTTAGCTCCTCCCGAGCTGAGGCCAACTCTCCTCGGAGAACGGCTATGTCCGCGACTTCATTTCGGAGACCGGCAGCTTCCTTCTCAGCTTCGAGCACCCTGCCCCGCGCTGTCACTTGGCCACTCTTGGCCCCTGCCGCTTCGGCGCGGAGCTTGTCACACTCCCCACGGAGTCTCCTCAGCTCGTCCACCAGCTCCTCCGTCTCCTTTTTCTGCCTCCGGCGCCCGAACCGTATGAGCCCTTGGCTAAGGGTCCATACTTCCTCCATCTCGGACCCTTCATGGCCCGACACTCTTGTCTGACCCTGCAAGAATTTTATGAGACATGACTAGTCAATTGAAAATTTAAAGCATAGTGACTGACATACCTCCGAGGTAGGATCAGTACGAATCTTCTTTGAAGTTGACGGTGGTGTTAGCATAGGCCCCAACCTCTTCTTCATCCTCGGGGTCGTATCAGACCTCGCAGCATCTTCTTCGGCCACCTGGCCGCGCCTTTTTCCCAAAGTCTTCTCCACCTCGGGAGTTGTGCTCTTTGGGGTTACATCTTTCTGTGACACTGGAGTCCCCATTAAAAGGAAATGATAGTTGGCTACACAAAAAATTATAGCAAAAGAATTCCTACCCTCCACTTCAGCCCCGGCTGTGGAGCCCTCGCTCTGGGACGGTGAAGTCCTCGACTCCGGCCCCTTCGTGTAATACAGGCTCAGTTCAGCCTCCTCCAACTCCTCAGTAAATATTTGCTTCATTGTCCCCGCCTGCTCAAACACCTCTACTAAACTCGGTATAGCCTTCGGTACCTTGTCTCCAACTTTATCCCGCCTCCACCCCGGGATCGGCTTCGATTCCTTTACATAAATAAACCTAGCCTTCCAATTACCCACCTTACTCGGGTTTTTTCACCTTGAACCCTTTCTACGGCCTCGGGTTCAGAGAGCACCAACCCTTCCCCTTCCCAATAGATTTCAACTGAAAAAAGTACCTAAATAAACCTACAGAGGGGTCTACCCCCGACGTCTTACATACTACCAGAAAACCTACTATTTGCCTTACGGCATTTGGCACTAACTGCCCTAGAGCAATACCATAATACCCTAAAAGCTCAACAACAAAATCCCACAATGGAAACCTCAACCCTATACTAAGCTGATCTATATACACTGATATAAAGCCCCTTGGTGGACAACATGCCCTATCATTCGGCCCAGGTATTATATATTCTAAGTCTATCGGCAAATAGAAAGACGGGATCATTGCCTCGATTTGGGTTTCGGTAACCTGAGGCACCACAAAAGCCACCTCCAGATTCGCCTCCTCCTCCAAACAGGCGGGAAATTTCACTACTTGGGACCTGATTTCCCTTAAATCAGCCCTATATATTTTCCTACTTTCACTCCTCTCTGGAAAAATGACCCGCAGAGGTGCCACCTCAAAAGGGCTCTCTTCTGTACCCACCTCTCTAATGCTAGAAGATTCTGGGGAAGAAGACATACTTACTTGATATTTGGAAGATGACTGCAAAAATGTTGAAGAAATTTCCAGAAATTTGCCGAAGTGTTTCTCGTCTTCCCGCTAGATTTTGATCGCAATTCACAAATGAAAAGTAAAGTGAAAATGTCACTTCAATTTCCCTCTAATGCAGAATATCAACGGCCCAGATCGCGCCTGTTCAAATTCAGTGACTCAGATTGGCGCGTGCTTTGTGACACGTCGGTTTCAAACCTAATGTTCTGCAAGTGTACGGATGTAGGTGTAGTTAGCGATAATCAAGGTCGATCCCACGGTTTAGGTAGTTCGATACCTCAATATTCTAGGAATACCCTAACTAGATACTAATTTGCAAAAGATTGGTTTTACTAATTAAAATACTCAATATGAATTCAAACTTGGTAAACACAAAGAATCAACAATCAAAGATAAAAGGAATCCTAGGGTGACGATTTTAGGATATTTATCCCAATGATGATTAGAATTAACTTATTAATTTTAACCGATCTAGTGTTTATTAAGCGGCGCATTATTAACCTAAACCTCCTCTCGAAGTAGTTAAATCGTTGATTAACTAAGACAATTACCCTCTCGAGTCAATTAATCCTAGAAACTCCAAAAAGCTCATGAACCTATGCCTACGCAGTCATAGACACTTGTGCTCTATATCGTACATTTAATAACAAAACCCTTCTCTCGAAGCGGATTTGCTAAACGAGATTACTAAACCTAGATGGCCAGTCTAAATTTAGTTATTAAACAAATATAAAGATAAACACATATAAGAACGGAAATCAATAAGTTAAAACGTAAATCAAAACATTGTCATAAAATAATCCCTACTTTCTAACCCTAGGACACAAATAGCTTAGCTACTCATGCCTAGGTCCAATCCAATACAATATTCGAAACAAAACATTATAGAGAATCAAAACTAAGAAGAATCGCTAAACCCGAGTAAATCTGTCCGTTGATTGAATCTTCGTCATCGTCCAAGTCGTCTATCGCCTCAAAACTCGGATATTATGTGTCTCTCCCAGAAAAAACGAACTTGGACCCCTTTTTATAGAGCTTAGATAAGCCAGGTTAAATTAGGAATCAAATCCCCTTTAAAACAGGATTTCTTTTAACGGATGCCCTTTTGACACGGTCGTGCCAAACAAGTGAGACGGCCGTGTTCCTTGCAACAATTCAATTTCTGCGCATAATTTAACACGGCCGTGTTGCTTATGTGAGACGGCCATGTCGGTTCTTGCTCTGTTTTCCTCCTGGACCGGTCCAAGCCGGTCTGGACCGGTTTGGACCGGTTCTTGGGCGGTTCGAACCGATTTCCACTGGTTTTCACTATTTTGGACTGGTTTTCACTCTGTTCCAACTTGTTTTCTTGTCCGGTAGTCGTAAATCACGACTTTTAATCCTGAAAATGATCAAAAACACCTTAAAACAAGCCGAATACGTTAATTGGTCACTTATATCATATTTCATCCAATTCTTAACCTAATTACATGCATAATTAACGTGAATCAAAACCCCCAAACTTTAGCTGTTGTTCTTCCCGAACAACATAAAAATAATTCATGTACTTAGGGCGATTAGATGATAAACTAGTTTCAGAATGATTCTTTTTCAAAAGCTAGACACCACAGTATAAATGAGCATATGTGATAGTGCAAAAATTAACTACTTTTGAGACTTAAACTTTCGAAGCATTTGATCCTTACCAGGTAAGTGTTTCTCTCATCTCTCAAGTGTTTATGGCTAAAAATTTGCAATTTCGCTCAGATTGGACTATATGCTCAGTTTTACCATAGACTTGCCAATTGTCTAAGTTGAATTCAGTACAATGGCATAAGTGACAAAGAATCAAGTAGGACTTTTATTCTGTTGTTATATTGGCTTAAGGTAAGGTGGGACATATTTGGATATAAGTGACTATGTATTGGACTAATCAAGTTATATATAACCCCACTACCCCTCAATACAATCACTCAATCTCACTCTTCCCTTCTCAGCAATTCACCCCTCAAAGTGACTTCTTCACCTTACCAACAGTACTTTTTTCAACCAAGTGCTTTTTCCAACTATTTGGGTACCACATCGTGGGACTACCCATTTTTCAGCTCATTCTAAGACTTCTTCCTCTAACCTCTCTTTATTATATCTAAACCATAGAACCTTTATTTACAGCTGGCTCTTTCTTTTGCCTTTCTCCTGATTTTTTTTTTTTTGACGAAAATAGTCAGGAATTGAAATTTTTTCAAGGAGAGGTTATATTTACCTGCCCCTTTTCTTCTTGTTTTCTCCTTAGCACTTCAGACACTTTTTACCCTTTTAATTATCCATACTGTCGCCTATTTTTTTCCCAGAATCCGATCTACCTTCAAATCCACCTCTCTCTTTACTCAATTAGTCCAATATAGGGCCAAAGGCTAAAACTAAAAGGTGTATGGCTTGTAACATATAAGGTTATGAACAAAAAGCTAAAATCTCAATTGGGCTTACTACGGATATTTTGCACAAAAATTCTTGGTAAAAAGGTTAATTCTAGGCTCAATAATCGGGTACAAAACAAGAATTGCCTATATCACTTTCTAAGTCACATTATACTTTTGACATATTCTCAACACAGTATTAAGGCAAGTTCTAGAAACCAAGACATATATCCAATCAAAATCACCCTGAAAGAAAATATGGCACTCCATAAATAGGAGTCACTTTTTTGGCTCAATTTCTCACACGGGTCATTTTTATCAAAGTTCTTAGTTTAACTCAATTTCGTCTCAAATTGCCTATCATGCTCCACTCTGTGTCAATTTTTCAAGTTCATGCATAAAATCGTATCATTATTAACACTTTATCATCCATCGGTTCCCTAAATTTGCAACAATTACAACTCGGATTTGCATTCTTTTTCCTTTTGACTCTATCAATTTGACAAAAAATATGACTCTAGACTCTAGACTCCCAAAACTCAATCATGGACACACAAAACAATAAAACCGGGTTCACAAACCCACCAACACCAATTAAACAAATACTTGGGCTCACAGACCCAATACTCTAAATCAATAGCAAAATAATTAAGCACAATGGGCACACAGACCTAACAATTAAAGTATCAATTATGCAAAGGGCTCACAGACCCGACAACTGAACTTAAGTACAAGTCGTCTATCGCCTCAAAACTCGGATATTATGTGTCTCTCCCAGAAAAAACGAACTTGGACCCCTTTTTATAGAGCTTAGATAAGCCCGGTTAAATTAGGAATCAAATCCCCTTTAAAACAGGATTTCTTTTAACGGAGGCCCTTTTGACACGGCCGTGTCAAACAAGTGACACGGCCGTGTTGCTTGCAACAATTCAATTTCTGTGCATAATTTGACACGGCCGTGTTGCTTTGTGACGCGGCCGTGTTACTCCTCCAGAGCCTATTTGACCTTTGCGCAACAATAAGCAACACGGCCATGTCGGTTCTTGCTCTATTTGCTCCTGGACCGGTTCAGGCCGGTCTGGACCGGTTTGCACCGGTTCTTGGGTGGTTCGGACCGATTTCCACTAGTTTTCACTATTTTGGACCGATTTTCACTCTGTTCCAACTTGTTTTCTTGTCTGGTAGTCGTAAATCACGACTTTTAATCCTGAAAATGTTCAAAAACACCTTAAAATAAGCCGAATACGTTAATTGGTCACTTATATCACATTTCATCCAATTCTTAACCATTTATGCACATAATTCCTATAAAATAGTATCGTAAATTGACCTAATTACATTCATAATTAACGTGCATCACTTTGCACGCGTCCACAGGCGGTCCTCTCCTCATCACTTCTTTGAAGAAGTGTGTTGAGTACTCCTCTTTGAACATGTAATTCGGAATGAATTGTTTGAAGAGATCCCCGGACCTCTGTTCGGTGCCTCTCCATCGACGTTTGAAAGGTCTACATCGACTCATTATGAAGACGAACATCATCCCGTAAATAATTAATGATACCGACCATGTCTTCATTCAACTCCAATTGGGAAGCAACTGTCACAGCTGCTCGTTTCTTCCTTGGTTGTCTCGGAGTGTGGCTGCTTTGTTCAGCTGGTGGCCCGGACTGGAACACCTCGGATTCCGATGGTTGGGATAGCTGGAGATGGTCTTCAGTGGAAAGTGACAGATTCGTTGTATCGTGTACACCTATGACCGTTGTTCCAATCTCATACGACAGGCGAAGATAGGGGCCAACATTTTGGTACACTTACGGGACTGTCCCATCCTCATCTAGAACCACAACCTGCCTCAATTTAAGCAAGTCCCACGTAAATTGGACTTTATCTCTTACCGGCTCCATAGCAGTACGGTCGATGTCATCAAAAGCTGATGCAATTGGAGTGATCAGTCCTCCAACCATAATGTTGTCCTTCTGCTTCTGGATGACATTCTCAATGTGTTCCATCAATATATTTGCATAATCCACTTTATAGCCATGCAGGATGTTCCACAACATGTGAAGTTAACTCTGTCTCACAGCTCCCACTTCACGCCGGGCAAAAAGAGTGTAGGCAAGCAACTTCTGTGTGTAGCGAATGACTGGATTACGGATCCATGAAGCTTTGGCTTCCTTGGAGATATATGGTTGGGCTGCTACAATCAGTGGTGCAGCTGTCAACAATGCCCAAAAGGTGTGTGGGTCAAATACCTCCGGGGGCTTCTCTCCTGAAAATTTCGGAAAGCCATATATCCTATCCAGCTCACTGTAGGTCAATGTTCGAGCTTTCCCCATTAATTGGAAAGTGATTCCGTCCGGTCTGGTGGAGTGAAGAGAACTGGCTGCAATGATGCTAAATGTGCTCAGGAACTCGATAGTGATTTGTCCGTATATCTGCTGCACTCTCATGAACTGAAGTAACCCGACCCGGTTGAGCAGAGTACGGACATTATCATGAATGCCCATTGCCCGAGTCAGATTGTCACTACCAAGTCTTGTTGGGATAACAGTGCGATGACGAAGCTCCTCAAACCGAGCCTTATGTTCAGCCTCAAACCGAGCCTAATTTGTGTGGACTGTCATTTGGGTTGACAACCGGGGTTTCTTCAACCATGGCTTGCTTTCCTCTGCTATGACTAGAGCCTCCTTTCGGTGGTGCCATTTTAGTACCCTGTGTACACACTCAACACCACACAAATTAGTAGTGACTCAATCCTTAGTTTAGCCCAAATACAGACGAAAAATGAACTATTCCAAATAACACAACGAGACAGTCATATGCTAGTACACCCGAGCCATTCGTGCATTATATACCCCCTATCTCATGCTCAACTCCTAAACGCTTCATTTTGAAGTTCGTTAATCATTGACACATCGAATTTTATCAACTTAAAACATACATCTTAATTCAATTAATTCGTGTATCATGTAGAATTGCTATAAGGGATATAAACCAAGTCACATAGCTCACTATAAATCATGCACATAACGTGTTTGATAATATGCCTCAATGACACAAGCACATGAAATTCAATCTCGGTGTTCTTGCTCCATTTTAATCATAGCATTTTTGTCTAATATAACAATCATCACCACAACCCATACTCATGTAGTAAAACCTATTCACTATTCGTACTAATTCATACCCAAAATCGCAATATTTAGCAAATAAACACTACAATAATCGCATCAATCACGAAATTAAATCTTCCCCAATACTAATTAAGCAGAAGAATTTACTGGAAACAAATAAATAAGGTTTAGCTTCACTTACCGGAGAAGTTTAGACGGAGAAAAAAAACGATTCGGATTGTGCCCTAGTTCCTCGGATTTGAGTCGAAAATTTCAACTTTGGTGGAGTAATGAGTGAATTAGAGTGTGTGATTGTGTTTGAGTTGGATTGTGTGTGAATTTGCGTGTGTTGGAGCTTGAATTGGTGGATGGTGTATGAATTTGGGTATTTTCGTGCGTGAAGTGCAAAAGAAAGAGAAGGGGACGAAATTAAACCAGGTCGCATGTTTTAACCTGCTGGAGGTGTGACACGGCCGTGTTATGTATTGACATGGCCGTGTTGGTTTTGAACCAAATATGCTTTTCTCGGGCTCTTTTGACACAGAGCTTTTTCCGTTTTTGAGACGTCTTTTGACGCGGCCGTGTCATTTGTTTGACGCGGCCGTGTTGCTTTCCAGAGTTTTGCACTATTTTTACGCCTTTTTTGACGCGGCCGTGTTGCTCTGATTATCTTTCTACGTGATATTTTCGTCTTTTCGACCCCCTTTTCTTGCACTACTCGTCCATATTGATTCCTAACAATAAAAAAACTAAAAAAATAAGATCACCATAAAACTAAAGAATTTAAAGAAAGTACATAAAACACTAAACGTCGGGTTGCCTCCCGACAAGCGCTTTGTTTTACGTCTCAAGCTTGGCGACCTTTGATTCTAATTTGATTGTTTCAACCGCACTTCATGTACGGTTTGAATTTGGTCGGACTTGTAATATTTCTTAATTCTTTGTGCATTCACGAGAAATGTGCTCCCGTCTTAATTTTACAGCTCAACTACAATGGATGCTCTAACAGTTTTAATTGTGAAAGGGCCCGACCATCGAGATTTCAACTTGCCCGGAAAAAGTCTTAGACGGGAATTAAACAAGAGAACTTGTTCACCGGCTTCAAATGTGCGATTCTTGATCATTCGGTCATGGAACCTCTTGACCCGCTCTTTGTATAAGATGGAGTTTTCGAATGCTTGTTGTCTAAATTCCTCCAATTCGTTGAGCTTTAAGAGTCGCTCTTTTCCAGCAGCTTCGAAGTCGAAATTCAGCTTCTTAACTGCCCAATACGCTCTATGCTCTAATTCAACCGGTAGATGACATGCCTTTACAAACACTAATTGATACGGCGAAAGTCCCAACGGAGTTTTATATGTCGTCCTATATGCCCAAAGTGCATCATCTAATTTCATCGCCCAATCTTTCCTGTTCCCATTTACCGACTTCTCTAGTATTTGCTTGATTTCTCGATTTGCTAGCTCCACTTGTCCATTGGCTTGAGGATGATATGGAGTGGTCACACGATGTTTTACCCCATACTTAGCCAATAATGCTGTCATCCATCTATTACAAAAATGGGAGCCCCCATCACTAATCAAGGCTCTCGGAGTGCCATACCTTGTCAAATATTCTTGTGGAGGAATTTGAGTACCACCATGGCGTCATTTGTTTGGGTCGGAACAACTTCCACCTATCTTGAAACATACTCCACAGCCACCAAGATGTATTGGAACCCATTTGAGGATGGAAAGGGTACCATAAAATCTATACCCCATACGTCAAACAACTCAACCTCAAGAATTGTGGTGAGCGGCATCTCGTGCTTCTGTGTGATTCCTCCTGTTCTTTGGCACTTATCACATTGCAGAATGAAAGCATGACAATCTTTGTGAATGGATGGCCAATAAAAGCCACTTTGAAGCACCTTCGCTGCTGTCCGTGATGATGCAGAATGTCCCCCAGTTGGGGATGAGTGACAATGAGTTATGATATCTTTTACTTCCTCTTGAGGCACACACCGTCTAATAATTGTATCCGCACATCTCCTATATAGATAGGGATCATCCCATATGTAGAACTTTACATCATGGAAAAATTTCTTCTTCTTATGATGAGGAAAGTCCGGAACAATCCCACTCGCTATAAAATTTGTGATGTCACTATACCATGGGCCATTCTCCACAACCATCACGTGCTCGTCTGGAAAGATATCACTAATGGATGTTTGTTGGCCCTTTGCATCTGCCTCATTCTCAATGCGAGACAAGTGGTCTGCTACTACATTTTCGCAGCCCTTCCTATCTTTGATCTCCAAGTCAAATTCCTGTAAAAGCAGTATCCATCTAATTAGTCTGGGCATGGAATCCTGTTTACCAAACAAATATTTAAGAGCAGTATGATCAGTATAAACTATTGTTTTAGCTTGTACAAGATATGAACGAAATTTATCACAAGCATAAACAATAGCTAAAAGTTCCTTCTCTATGGTGGTATAATTTGCTTGAGCGGGGTCGAGGGTTTTGCTGGCATAGTATATGACTCGAAAAATCTTTTCCCGCTTTTGACCCAATGCAGCTCCCACAGCCATGTTCCTGGCATCACACATAACCTCGAATGGTTGTGACCAGTCGGGTGTAATCAGTACTGGAGTGGTGATCAATGCCTTCTTTAGCGTCTCAAAGGCCTGTATGCATGCATCATCAAAAACAAAAGGAGTATCTTTTTCTAACAAACGAGATAAAGGTTTAGCAATTTTAGAGAAATCCTTTATGAACCTTCTATAAAACCCCGCATGTCCTAAAAAGCTTCTAACGCCTTTTTCATTCTTAGAAGGTGGTAATTTCTCTATTTCCACTACCTTAGCCCTATCAACTTCTAATCCTTGTGATGAAATTCTATGCCCTAAGACTATCCCATCTTTTACCATGAAATGACACTTTTCCCAGTTAAGGACTAGATTGGTTTCTTCACACCTTTTAAGCACCTGAGCTGAGTTATCTAGACAACTATCAAAGGACGAACCGAACATAGAGAAATCATCCATAAATACCTCCATTATATTTTCTATCAAACCCCCAAAAATTGCCATCATACACCGTTGAAAAGTAGAAGGCACATTACAAAGCCCAAATGGCATTCTACGAAAAGCAAAGACACCATAAGGACACACAAGAGCAGTTTTTTCTTGATCCTCCGGAGCAATTACAATATGACTGTACCCTAAATAGCCATCGAGAAAATAATAATACTCAAATCCTGCTAACCTATCAAGCATTTGATCTAGAAAGGGAAGGGGAAAATGGTCTTTACGAGTAGCTGCATTAAGTTTCCTATAATCTATACATACACGCCAGCCCGTAATCACCCTAGTGGCTATGACCTCATCAAGATCACCCTTAACTACAGTCATCCCTCCCTTCTTTGGCACAACCTGAGTTGGACTTACCCACTTAGTATCAGATATAGGAAAGACTATCCCAACATCTAACCACTTCAGCCCTTCTTTCCTTACTACTTCTTGCATCATTGTGTTAAGCCTACGTTGGTTTTGAACAGAGGGTTTATATTCATCTTCCATAAGAATTTTATGCATGCAAATAGTAGGACTAATTCCTTTCAAATCATCAATCGACCATCCTATAGCAGATTTATACTTCCTCAATACACGCAACAACTTATCAGTTTCAAAATCAGTAAGGGAAGAAGAGATTATTACCGGATATCTGTTTTCATTATCTAAAAATGCATACCGCAGATGATCAGGTAATGGTTTCAGCTCTGGGCATCCATCGCCCCCTTTTTGCTCTTCTTCAACCGCTTTCTTGTTGATATTTTCTTGAGTCGAGCTCTCTCTAAGAGCCTCCTGCAAAGCATTTAATGCACTAACACTTTCGGCAAGATCAAGGTCAGTAGGGTCATGGAGATTAACATTATAAATAGAATTTGTGATGCATGTTTCAAGGGGATCACTATCACTTGGTGAGGCTAGTTTCCTACAAAATGCAGCTTCAATTGAATGAACAAAACTACATGTTTCTAATTGAGATACATCCTCCCTATCATGATGTTCTAGAGCTTTATAGATTGAAAAAGTAACTTGCTCTTTATCTACCCTTAATGTCAACTCTCCCTTTTGAACATCTATTAATGCTTTTTCCGTTGCTAGAAATGGGCGACCTAAAATCAAAGGGACATCTTTGTCTTCTACCATATCTAAAACCACAAAATCAACAGGTATTATAAACTTTCCAACTTTTAACAAAACATCCTCTACAATCCCCTTTGGCCAAGTCATAGACCGATCAACCATTTGTAAAGAAATTGTAGTAGGTTTCAAGGTACTTGGATTCAATTTCTCAAAAATAGATAATGGCATCAAGTTAATACTAACACAGTGCTTTATCAAATGTAACATTACCTATTTGACATGCAATAGTAAAACTACCTGGATCTTTTCGCTTGAGCGGTAGCTTCCTTTGGATTACAGCACTGCACTCTTCAGTCAAGTTGACTATCTCGTATTCTTCCCGCTTCTTCTTCTTTGAGATCACTTTCTTCAAAAACTTAGCGTAGTTCGGCATTTGCTGTAGTGCTTCAACAAAGGGGATGTTAATTTGGATCCTCTTTAGCACATCCAAAAACTTCGCGAACTGCTCATCAATCTTTTTCTTCCTTAAGGCTTGTGGGAATGTGACAGCCGGGACATAAGGTGGGATATCTGCTTTGATTTCCTTTCCTTCGCTTTGCTTCACTGTCTTCTTTTTGCCCGTCTGATAATGCTTTTCTTCCATTTGCTCCTTTTCCACTACTTTATCTTTATCAACTAGCAACTGGGGTCCCTCGTACTCAGTACCACTCCTCAACTGAATGGCTTGACATTGCTCTCTTGGATTCACCACCGTATCACTCGGATATTGGCCCTACTTGTGTTGGGCCCTAACAATCTTGATCAATTGGCTCATATTGGAAGACAACTCACCAATGCTTGCTTGAGTCTGAACCATCGTATTCTCTAGCCTCTTGATGTCTGCCCCTTGCCCAGTAATATGCTTGTTTAGCTCGATAAATTTTCCTTCTACTTTCTTCTCCAACTGAGCTAACTTATCATCATATTTTTCAAACTGTGACTGGGCAATCTCTTCTTGTGATGGCTTCTTACCGTCATGGATCATACCATTTGAAACAGCAAACCCAGGTGGTGGATTGAGTGTATTCTTGGAATTCCCATACGAGAAATTTTGGTGATTCCGATTCTGTGGGTACTGATTGTACCTAGGCTAGTTGTTTTGAAAGTTATTGAAGTTCCTTTGATTTAGAAAATTAACCTCTTCAACTTCTTCCTGACCCCCCGTCTGTTATGCTAACGTTAGACTAGTTAGCAGATTTACCTGACTCGTCAGGGCTGTCAGCTGTGATGTGAGTTTTTCATGTGGCTCATTGCTGACCGTCTCCACTTCCATAACATTTGCTACCCTCCATGGCTGGTTTCTCTCATTTGGCCACTGATAACTTGTTCTAGCCATAGCATCCAAAATCGAGAACGCTGTGTTTACTGATGTCTCCATCAAGCTACCACCTGCAGCTGTGTCCACTTGGTTTGTTGTCGGAGCAAGTAAGCCATTATAAAACTTACATATCTGCTGTTTTTTCGTAAAACCATGTTGAGGGCAACTTCGGATAAGATCCCGGAATCGCTCCCGAGCTTCTCCAAACGGCTCCTGATCCATTTGCTTGAACTGATTAATCTGATTCTGCAAGTCGAGCATCTTGCTCGGTGGAAAGTACTTCAATAGAAACGAAGTACTCAAGTCTTCCCAGCTGGTGATATCTTCCAATGAATTGAACCATTGGAGGGCTCTGTCTTTCTACAAAAAGGGGAACAGTCTCAGTTTAACCTGCTCATGTGGCACATGGTTTATTTTGATGGTTTCTGCCAGTCTTCGGAACTTTATTAGGTAAACGTTCGGATCCTCTAATGCACTTCCCCCATACTAGTTTTGCTGCACTATGTTGCTAAGTGCCGGCTTCAGCTCGAAACTGTTGACATTAAGTGGTGGGGGTCGTACTCCTCCTGACTGTTGATTTGGATTAGGCTTTAAACAGTCACTAATGGGAGTATCATCTTCATATCCTGCATCTGGTTCTATCGGAATTGGTCCGTGCTGCTGTGGCAACTGTGGCTGCTGTACAGGTATCTGTTGTTGTATGTTAGTAACTCGATCATCCAACCTTGCCAAAGCTGTTAGACACCACAGTATAAATGAGCATATGTGATAGTGCAAAACTTAACTACTTTCGAGACTTAAACTTTCGAAGCATTTGATCCTTACGAGGTAAGTGTTTCTCTCATCTCTCAAGTGTTTATGGCTAAAAATTTGCAATTCGCTCAGATTGGACTATATGCTTAGTTTTACCATAGGCTTGCCAATTGTCTTAGTTGAATTCATTACTATGGCATAAGTGACAAAGAATCAAGTAGGACTTTTATTCGGTTGTAATATTGGTTTAAGGTAAGGTGGGACATACTTGGATATAAGTGACTATGTATTGGACTAATCAGGTTATATATAACCCCACTACCCCTCAATAAAATCACTCAATCTCACTCTTCCCTTCTCAGCAATTCACCCCTCAATGTGACTTCTTCACCTTACCAACAGTACTTTTTTCAACCAAGTGCTTTTTCCAACTATGTAGGTACCACATCATGGGACTACCCATTTTTCAGCTCATTCTAACACTTCTTCCTCTAACCTCTCTTTATTATATCTAAACCATACGACCTTTATTTACAGCTGGCTCTTTCTTTTGCCTTTTTCCCCTTTTTTTTTTTTTTTTTGACGAAAATAGTTAGGGAATTGAAATTTTTTTAAGGAGAGGTTATATTTATCTACCACTTTTCTTCTTGTTTTCTCCTTAGCATTTCAGACACTTTTTACCCTTTTAATTATCCATACTGCCGCCTATTTTGTTCCCAGAATCCGATCTACCTTCCAATCCACCTCCCTCTTTACTTGATTAGTCCAATATAAGGCCAAAGGCTAAAACTAAAAGGTATATGGCTTGTAACATATAAGGTTATGAACAAAAAGTTAAAAGCTCAACTGGGCTTACTACGGATATTTTGCACAAAAATTCTTGGTAAAAAGGTTAATTCTAGGCTCAATAATCGGGTACAAAACAAGAATTGCCTATATCACTTTCTAAGTCACATTATGCTTTTGACATATTCTCAACACAATCTCAAGGCAAGTTCTAGAAACCAAGACATATATCCAATCAAAATCACACCGAAAGAAAATATGGCACTCCATAAATAGGAGTCACTTTTTAGGCTCAATTTCTCACACGGGTCATTTTGATCAAAGTTCTTACTTTAACTCAATTTCGTCTTAAATTGCCTATCATGCTCCACTCTGTGTCAATTTTTCAAGTTCATGCATAAAATCGTATCATCATTAACACTTTATCATCCATCGGTTCCCTAAATTTTCAACAATTACAACTCGGATTTGCATTCTTTTTCCTTTTGACTCTAACAATTTGACAAAAAATATGACTCTAGACTCTAGACTCCCAAAACTCAATCATGGACACACAAAACAATAAAACCGGGCTCACAAACCCACCAACACCAATTAAACAGATACTTGGGCTTACAGACCCAATACTCTAAATCAATAGCAAAATAATTGAGCACAATGGCACACAGACCCAACAATTAAAGTAATAATTATGCAAAGGGCTCACAGATCCGACAACTGAACATAAGTACAAGTCGTCTATCGCCTCAAAACTCGGATATTATGTGTCTCTCCCAGAAAAAACGAACTTGGACCTCTTTTTATAGAGCTTAGATAAGCCCGATTAAATTAGGAATCAAATCCCCTTTAAAACAGGATTTCATTTAACGGAGGCCCTTTTGACACGGCCGTGCCAAACAAATGACACGGTCGTGTTGCTTGCAACAATCCAATTTCTGCACATAATTTGACACGGCCGTGTTGCGTTGTGACGCGGCCGTGTTACTCCTCCAGAGCCTATTTGACCTTTGCGCAACACTTTTGTCACGGCCGTGTTGCTTATGTGACACGGCCGTGTCGGTTCTTGCTCTGTTTTGCTCCTGGACCGATTCAGGCCGGTCTGGACCGGTTTGGACCGGTTCTTGGGTGGTTCGAACCGATTTTCACTGGTTTTCACTATTTTGGACCGGTTCTCACTCTGTTCCAACTTGTTTTCTTGTCCGGTGGTCGTAAATCACGATTTTTAATCCTTAAAATGTTCAAAAACACCTTAAAACAAGCCGAATACATTAATTGGTCACTTATATTACATTTCATCCAATTCTTAACCATTTATGCACATAATTCCTATAAAATAGTATCGTAAATTGACCTAATTACATGCATAATTAACGTGCATCACTTTGGAAACGTCCTTGGGATAAGCACACGCGTGTCTCACACGCGCCGCACACATGCTGATCACGTGCCAACTCATCTTAGGATAATTACTTCACCATGAAGTTTTATGGTTCAACTCCGGTTGATTCTTTCACCCGGGGGAGGGGGGGAGGTATCTCAATTCGACTTCGGTTGATTCTTTCACCCCGGGGTATTTCAGTTAGAGCCGGGTTGATTTTTTCACCTCGGGGGTAATTTAGTTAGAGTCCGGTTGATTTTTTCACCCCGGGGGTATTTCAGTTCGACTCCGGTTGATTCTTTCACCCTGGGGGTATTTCAGTTCACCTACGTATGGTGTCATCTTACAACTACACGGGACTCTGGTACTACTCCGATACAACTTCGGCTACAGCACATACACCTTGGCCAACCAAATGCATCTTTCAAACCGAAGCTCCTACCTCGCTCCGGCTGGTGGGGGGGCATCTGATAGGTATGGCCTAATCTCCCCGGGTCAGTCCAGCCCGCCAACCGGGTCAATTGGGCTCAAGAGCGCAAGCCCAACTCAGCTAAGCCCATGCGCGGCACAGCTGGACGAAGCCCATGCGCTCATGCACAACGTGATTGACAAGTTTCCAAACAGCCATGCAGATATGCTCGCCGGATTTTCAGGGATTCGGTCAGGGTTGTTATTGTATAGTATAAATAGGAGAAGTGTTGTTTAGATTAGGGGTCCAATTCTGAAGTCTAAAACTACAGCTTGTAAGATTGTACTCCGGTATTCAAAAACAAAGATAATGAAGCATCTCTGAAGGTTATTGCCTTCACCCGTGGACGTAGATCTCCGGATCGAACCACGTAAATCCTTGTGTTGTTTATATTCTTGCTTGTTTGGTTATTACGGGGAATCCTCTTAATTGCGAACCACTTGATATCCGGATCTCCGCATTATCATAAACTAATACCTTCATAATACATTAACGAAGTAACTAAATTTCTAAATCTATACAAATTACAAAAAAAGAAAAAAAAATTATTATAGAAGACGTACCTCAAAATAGATGCACTATCAACATCAACAATTCTTCAAAAATACTAACTCGAACGTTGTCGAAAATAAATTAGTAAGGACCTTTTAATTAAAGGAAATCCTATATATAACGTGATATTTAGTTGCTTATATATTTCAAAGGTAGCAGTTTATCTTCTTTTATATAGGAATTCCTAGAAATTTATTTACTAAATTCTTTCGATGTGGGATTATTAACAAAATATAAGATACTAACGGTTACATATTCTTCTTTCAAAGTCTTACATTATTTAATTTACTAAAAATAGTAACGTAGGTTAACCTAATATAGCTATACTATATTATTATTTTATTATTACATTTTCTTAATGTATTTCATAATTATAGTTATTATTTTGTTTATATATATGTATATATATTTAAATATGTGTGTGTATTTTTTATATAGTATGTTGTCTAATAAATTAAATTCGTTTCTTATTTCTTAGATGTTAATTTTAGATTTTTATATTATATATTTTTATTTCTTATCTTTTCGGTGCTATGAGTGTAGTCGATCTAGTACATCGCTATCATACTTATTTTCTAAAAATAAAAATAGCTTTGCAATTCAAAATGAAATATTGTTGGTAAAAATATTATATATTGCAGAAAAATATATCTTTATTTCATTTTAGAGATTTGAGGTATCACAACTTCTTTTAAATAAGTAAAATAGCCAACTTAGACTATATATTTTTAAAATTTGCAAATTAAACATTATTTTGTCACACTAACCACTCACAACTGTGCCTTTTTTTCCACATTTTGAACTTAAGGAATCTTTTTTTACATTACCCAATATGTATCTTTAAATAAATCTACTATTTAAACTATAAATATATAATTTATTTGGAAACTTTTGGCACATATATAAAAATATTGAGAAATATTGAATACTTCATATGTCTTATTTTGTTATTCGAACTATTGAATTTTATTTTGTTATTTTGTAAATTTAGTATAACTGAAATCACCAACTAAAGTATTAAAACTTGCAAATGAGATTTTTTTTAAAGTTAAATAGTTATAGTTAAATTTTGAAACTTTATTTAGATAAATTAAAATATAAAAATTAAAAGGAAACTAATTTATTGTAATGTTATTCAATTTATTTTACTAAACAATATGAGTTGATTTTTAGATATTGATAAAGCGCAATCCGTTTATCAAAGGAATTCGGAGTAAAACCTGTTCAATGACACTGTAAAACGCAAGGAGGGCAAAGAACACAAGATATACGTGGTTCGATCCGGAGATCTACGTCCAGGGGCGGAGGCAATAACCTTCCGGGGTGTTTTTCAATATTTTCTCTTCAATCTTACAAATTATTGTTTTAGAATACAAAGTGCGAACCCTAAATCCGTCTTCAATTCTCCTATTTATACTATACAAATCAAAGCCCTAACTAAATCCCTATAATCTTGCCCACCAAATCTGCATGGCAGTTTGGAAAAGATCATGGGGATCTCAATATCCAAATATGCCGCGACTGGGCCCAGCTGTGTTGGACTTGTAACTGGGCCGGCTTAGCTGTGTTAGGCTTCGCGCTTCTGGGCCCAGTTGACCCGGCTGGCGGGTTAGTCTGACCCGGAGTTACTAGGCCATACCTATCAGATGCCCCCCACCAGCCGGAGCGAGGTAGGAGCTTCGGTTAAAAATAAGGCATGGTATAACGGGCTTTGATGTAGAGTGATGTAAAGGCGTAGCTGGGACCGAGCTGATGCATGACCCCGGGGTGAAGAACTTGTCAAGGACCGAACTGGGCCGATCTGGAGGACCCCCGGGGCATGGGGTCGACCGGGGCCGAGGCAATGTATCCCCGGGGTAGAGAACTCATTAGGGGCCGAACTGGACCGATCTGAAATACCCCCGGGGTCATGGGATTGACCGGAGCCGAGATGAAGTATCCCCGGGGTAAAGGGGCCACCGGAGTGAAACCCACCCGAGGCTTCCTGGGGAAGGGTGAAATTGATGTGATTGGCGGCGCCATCATGAGGGGAAGGGATGTGAAGTGACATTTTTGCAAAGCTCAAGAAGCGTGTTCCCCATGCACTTAGGTAACTGTGAGGTGCGTGAGAGCGACATGCGAATCTCAGATGTTGAATTTGAAAAGGCCAGATCTGGGCCGTTCAATTGTTGTATTAGAGGGAAAAAAGAAGCAGCAGTTGCACTTTCGCTCATTTGCAATTGTGATCAAAGTAAGCCAGCGGGAAGGCGAGAGAGAAGGCAGCAAACGTCGGAAAATCATATCAACGGCGTGCCGGCACCCTTGAAGAAGCAAGTAAGTATATCTTCATCTTCAGAAACTAATAGTGTGGGTGTAGTCGGTATTGGTGAGAGCCCCGTAAATGCAAGGCCCATTCGAACACTCTACCCCGAAAGGAATGAGAATAGGAAGGTGTATAGGGCTGACCTAAGGGAAATCTGGACACGGGAGGTGAGATTTCCCACTTGTTTAGAAGCGAGGGCAAATTTGGATGTGGCCTCAAGTATGCCTCGGGTGACGGAGGCCCAAATCGAGGCAATAGTGCCCAATTTCTACTTTCCAATAGACTTAGAATATATAATACCCGGACCTAGTGATAGGGCCTACTGTCCACCGAATGGGTATATAACCGTATATATAGATCAGTTGAGGGTGGGGATGAGATTCTGTTCGCCTATTTTATAACCTAACGATCCGCAAGTGTACGGGTGCAAGTGTATATAACGGCAAGCAAGGTCGATCCCACAAGGACTGACTTAATGACTAGTTTGATACTCTAAATATCCTAAAACACTCCTAACTAGGCTCTCAAATGGATTGAATTTTAGTATTAAACTAATTTTACTAAACTATTACTTAATACTTAAATTCAAGAATAAGAAAACAATTTATCAACTATTCAAGACTGGAAGACAGATTCTAGAGAATTGATTTCAGAATTAACTAAGTTTGACAATCTAATTATTCTAAACTAGCAATGATTACTATCGTTCTTAGACGGCACTCATATATGTTAACTCTCCTTTCGAAGCAATTAACTTGTAGATTCATTAGCCCTAGCCACTCTTTCAAGTCGACTAGACCTAACGAACTCCCAATCGATCCTAGACCAATGCCTACGCACTTATCTCACCTCCTTTCAGAGCGCTCAACAAATACGCTATATGTTGTCTTTCCATTCACAAATTCCTCCTTTCAAAGGTAACTCATGAATTATGTAGAAATAGTTAAGTGATCAAATTAACTATTCATGAAAATAAATCACAACACATAGATAACGAATAACAATCATTAACTAGAATAGAAAACTTTAATTAATCAAACATCGTTAAAACCTACTCTCAAAACCCTAGAATAATAAGAAACTACTCACTCATGTTCATATTCATAACACAAATATGTTCATGGACAAACATGATTTGAAATAAAGAAATGAGACAATGAATAAGCACCCTAATTGTCGTCTTGATCTTGATTCTTCGATGTTGCTCTCCTCTTCAATATGTCTTCTAATGATCTCTAACTCCCTTTTTCGAGTTTGGGAACCTCCTTATATAGTTAAGGCCAAATTGGGCCCAAGATGGCTTTAAAATCAGAAGACGCGCATACTCTGTTTTGGACTCGGAAAGCTGCCTCGACCGAGTCATAATCGGCCTCGACCGAGTTGGGTCAACTCGACCGAGTTGCAATAGGCCTCGACCGAGTTGGAGTCTCTGACCAATTTTCACGTTTTGCTCTTCATTCCTCCCTCGACCGAGTTTCTAAATAACTCGACCGAGTCAGACTTTCTGATCATGCTTCAACATCTCTTTGCTATTTCCAACTTTTCTTGCTCGTTTTCCATCCGAACCTTGCCCAAACGGACTTTTTGGCCTTTTTATACCTAAATAACACTAAAACAAGCAGAAACACGTCATCTAGCTCAAAAGATGGATTTTAATCACTTTTCGCCCAAATACACATGCATATGTACCATATTACGACCTTTAATTGACCTAATATACATGTAAAACTAGCATGTATCAAAACCCCCAAACTTAACCATTGTTCGTCCCGAACAATAAACACAAAGCATAACATCACAATGACCACAAAACTTTAGGGCAATTAAATGACAATTTCGGTCTCAAAAAATCTCTTTTTGTTTTTCCTTTCAAAACCAGCAACATAACATTTGAGCATTAATGACATGGCAGGTTTCAACTACTCTCGAGACATTAAACTTAAAACAACAATCCTCACCAGATAAGTGTATCGCTCATCTCTCAAGTGTATGATATGGAAAATATTTGTGCTCACATTGAATCACATGCATCGTCTACCATATGCTTGCCTATTGTCTAAATTAGACCTCATACTTGACATGTGTGACAAAGAATCAATAGGTCTTTATTTTTGGCTGTAATGTTGGCTTATGGTTAGGTGAGATACATTTAGATATAAGTGACTATGCATTGGACTAATCAAGCTATTCCTAACCCGACTACCCCTCAACTTTGTTCACTCAATCTCAATCTTCAATTCCCAGAAAAACCAATTAATATGGCTTCTTCACCTTACCACAATATTTATGCATCAGCCAAGATTTTTTTTATGCCTCTTTCACTCAGGTACCACTTTGGGACTACCCGATCGAGTACCACATTTGGGACTACTCGTTCTTCTTACAACTCATGCACACTTAGGCATATATATGCATATTCTCATTATTAACCCCTCCTCCAACTTTCTCTTTTCCAAGTTTTTTTCCTTTTTCTTTTTTTTTCTTTTTTTTTCTTTTTTTTTTTTTCATCTAGGAGGGAATTTTTCTCTTCTTTCTCTTTTGCCTCACCGAATCTCTTTACCACATCATCCCAAACATCCATTCCACCTTGATACTCTTACCCCTCTACCTTCCAATACACCTCCCTCTTACTCAATTAGTCCAATTACTCGGGCCAAAGCTAAAAGAATGGTATAAGCTTTTAATGTATGGCTTTGAAAAACAAGGCTTTAAAGCTCAAAATGGCTGACTAGGCATTTTTCAAATTCTTGGGTACAAAAGATATTTTTAAAGGCTCAAAATTGGGGCTTTTAGCAAAAGAATGCCTAATATCATTTTCTATGCCACAACATGTACTCGACACATTCCTATAAAGACGCAAGGCAAGTTCTAGAGACTAAATACTATGTGATCAATCACTTCACACCGAAAGAATGATAAAATTACTCTATAGATAAGAGTACATATAAAGCTCAAATCCTCACAGGTTAATTTGTGATTATTGTTCTAGTCTAAGCTCAATTTTGTCTCCAACTGCCTATCATGCTCTGTTATGTGTTCTACCCTCAATTACTTCCAAAAAAAAATCAATTTCATCATTGACCAATTATCATCTAATACCCTTTTTATGCTTATCAAGAACCAAATTGACGACTTCTAAACAACGAAATTTAACATTAACCTACAATCACAATTAAAATGCAAAACATGAAATAACACTAACTAATACGACGGATCAATCAAATCAGCTATTCGGGCACACATACCCGACACTACTCAATACTCAATAGGGCTCACAGACCCTTTACCAACTAACACAAGCAAGATATAAAATACGAAACACAACCAAGAACAATCATGACCTCAATAACACCGAATGAAATAACAGCGAAAAAACAAGAAAAGCGGCCAAGACGTAACACTATCCACCCCCTCCCCCAAACTTGGTTGAAACCAAGTTTGTGGGAAAAAAGAGTGATACGTCTTGGTGCCTACTCACAGTGCTACTGAGGCGGAGGTGGGGGAGGTGGGTTAAAACAGCCCCGTTTTGCCCTGTACTGCGCCTCGACCGCGTGAATATGGCCTCGGTCGAGTTATGGTTCTGACTCGGTCGAGTAGCATTGGCCTCGGTCGAGTCCAACTTACTGGAACGGCTCGAGTTTTTTTTCTTCAAATTTACCTCGGGCGAGTTACTCACGCCTCGGCCGTGTTTTGGTCCACAACTTGATCGAGTTTCGGTGGCCTCGGACGAGTCAAACTTGCTGGAATTTCTCTGTTTTTCCTTCAAATTCGCCTCGGGCGAGTGGGATTTTGCCCCGGGCGAGTTGAACACGCTGAATCTCCCCTGTTTTAGCCTTTTTCTCCGTTTTTACTCCTTTTTCTCGCATCTTTTCACTTTTTTCCTTGCTTTTTCGATGACGTCGTATTTCCTATGCACACTAACAAACAAATAAAGACAATTCAAAACATAAACTTCAAAATACGAAAATTTAAAACAAACCAAAAGCATCGGGTTGCCTCCCGACAAGCGCTACTTTTATCGTCTTTAGCTCGACGACCTTTTGGATTTTTAGTTCAGCTCGGTCAACCGTAATTCATCTACGGTTGCAATTTGACTCGGGATGTATTGTTTCTTAATCCTCTGACCATTTACAAGGAATGTGCTTCCTTATGCATCCATCAATTCCACTATGCCCGACTTTCGAACATGCTTGATTATGAGAGGTCTCGTCCATCGTGACTGCAACTTTCCAGGAAACAATGGCAGCTGCGAATTGCACAAGAGAACTTGTTCACCGGGTTCAAAGTGTCGATTCTTTATCATTTGACCATGGACCCTTTTTGTGCGCTCCGGTGGCTTTTTCTCAAGATCACGGAATTCCTTTCCTAGATTCTCCGGTAATGGTTTTAGCTCAGGTCCGCGTACCTTCTCCTTGGATATTTTTACAACTTTCTCAGTGCTGTCCTCCTTCTCTGCATCTTCCATCTTCTTTCCCTGCAAATCATTCAAAGCACTAACCCCATCCACAAGATCAAGATTAGGAGCCTCACGGTCTTTCAGAGAAAAATTTGAATTGGTAATATGACTCTTTAATGCATCAGAATCACTTGGTGCAAGAATTTCTCCATGAAATGTAGTATCTAAACTATCTATAACACTACATGTTTCAACTTGATTAACCTCTTCATCATCATGCATTTTCATGGCATTATAAATAGAGAACGTCAATTTTTCCTTATTTACTCTAAGTGTGAGTTCTCCTTTTTGGACATCAATTAAAGCACCGCCCGTTGCTAAAAACGGGCGACCTAGAATTAAAGGAACATCCTTATCCTCCATCATATCTAAGACCACAAAATCTGCAGGAAATATGAATTTATCTACTTGCACAAGAACATCTTCTACTATTCCCCTAGGATAAGTCAAAGATCTATCAGCCATTTGAAGTGCAATTATGGTAGGTTTAAATGTGCCTATTCCTAGTTTTTCAAAAATAGAAAAGGGCATAAGATTAATGCTAGCTCCTAAATCACATAGTGCTCTATCAAACGTGACATTACCTAACTTGCAAGCAATTGTGAAGCTACCTGGATCTTTCTGCTTCAGTGGCAACTTCCTTTGAATCACTGCGCTGCACTCCTCAGACAGGTTGACAGTCTCATACTCTACAAGCTTTCTTTTCTTCGCTAGCACTTCCTTGAGAAATTTCGCATAATTGGGCATTTGTTGAAGTGCATCCACGAATGGGATATTTATTTGAATCTTTTTGAAAATGTCCAAGAACTTAGCAAACTGGTCGTCCACTTTCTTTCTTCTCAGTGCTTGAGGGTATGGAATGGGAGGAACATATTTAGGGCCACCTTCAAATGTAATCCCCCTCTCTATCGGTTTCTCCGCTTCTTTGCCTTTTCCTTTCGGTTCAGCTTGTTCTTCCAAGTGCTCTTTCTCAACGAGTTCTCCTTCCACCACAGGCTTCTTTGGTCCTTCATATTCGGTTCCACTCCTTAATTGAATGGATTGACAGTGCTCTCTTGGATTCACCACTGTATCACTGGGAAACTGTCCTTGCTTATGTTGGGCTGCTAATGCTCTAATCAGGTGCTGGATGTCCGATGCCACACTTTTCAATTCTGCACCCATACATGCTATGTTTTTACTCAGCTCATTATGTTTTCCTTCCATCTTCTTCTCCAGCTAAACTAACTTCTCATCAAACTTTTCTGCCTGTGCTTCTATTAACTCTTCCGGCGTTGGGTTTCTTCCATCATGTATGATTCCGTTTGTGACCTTGAACCCTGGTGGAGGAGTAAGGGTGTTCTTCGAATTTCCATAAGCCAAGATGGAGTAATTCTGATTCCCTTGCGGATATTGGTTACCTTGTGAATATTGGTTATACCTTGGCTGATTACCTTGGTAATTATTGAAATTCCGCTGATTCACAAAGTTCACATCTTCCATTTCTTCTTGGGTGAGGTGCGGCAGTGATTGCTCAGAATGTTGTGCTAACGTCAGATTAGTTAGCAAGTTCATTTGGGTCGTCAAAGCTGAAATCTGAGAAGCCAAATTCTGATTTGATTCCACTTCAACTACATTAGCAACTCTCCTCGGCTGATTACGCTCGTTCGGCCATTGATAACTGGCTCTAGACATAGCATCTAGAATGGCAAACGCCGAATTCACACTCTTCTCCATCAGGCTCCCTCCTGCCGCAGCGTCTACGTGATCTCTAGTTGGTGCAAGTAAGCCATTGTAAAACTTACAGATTTGTTGCTTCCTGGTGAACCCATGCTGAGGACAGCTTCGGAGCAAATCTCTGAATCTTTCCCATGCTTCACCCAGTGGCTCCTGATCCAACTATCTGAATTGTGTGATTTTGTTCTGCAGCTCTAACATCTTGCTGGGTGGGAAGTACTTCAATAAGAACCTTTCACTTAATTCATTCTACTCAGTGATCTCCTCTAACGAATTAAACCACTGTAGAGCTCGATCCTTTAAGGAAAAAGGAAAGAGCCGCATCTTCACTTGCTCATGCGGTACGTGGTTGATTTTTATCGTATCAGCCAGTCTCCGAAACTTCGTTAAATGAGTGTTCGGATCTTCCAAAGCAGTACCGCCATACTGATTTTGTTGCACAATATTGATGAGTGCTGGTTTGAGCTCAAAACTGTGTGCATTGAGTGGTGGCGGTTGTACTCCTCCAGGATTCTGATTAGGCAGAGGACGAAGGCAGTCACTTATTGGGGAAGTGTCCTCATCGTCATTCAGATAGTTATTCTGATGTCCTCTTGGAAGAACTGGATTCTGTGGAGGTTGTTGTTGTTGAATGCTTGTGACTCTGTCATCCAAATTGGCCAGTGCCATTAGGATGCGGTTCATAACCTCTTCTTGGTTTGGTGGATTTTCCATCTCAACCGGTTGATTTCTCCTTGCTCTGTGTCTTCGGGCTGTAGCTTCAATTTCCGGATCACACGGAAGAAGATGTTCTTTTCCCTTAGATCTGGTATACATGCACAATCCCTGAAAACACTAACAAGAAAATACCCACGTAAAATCGAAATAGATAAAAATAAAAACAGAAATTATATGTGCAAAAATAAATTGTTACCTAGTCTAGTCTTGTTCTAGTTATCAGAATAAAAACTAAAACACTAAACTCAGTCCCCGGCAACGGCGCCAAAAACTTGTTCGCCTATTTTATAACCTAACGATCCGCAAGTGTACGGGTGCAAGTGTATATAACGGCAAGCAAGGTCGATCCCACAAGGACTGACTTAATGACTAGTTTGATACTCTAAATATCCTAAAACACTCCTAACTAGGCTCTCAAATGGATTGAATTTAGTATTAAACTAATTTTACTAAACTATTACTAAACACTTAAATTCAAGAATAAGAAAACAATTTATCAAATATTCAAGATTGGAAGACAAATTCTAGAGAATTGATTTCAGAATTAACTAAGTCTGACAATCTAATTATTCTAAACTAGCAATGATTACTATCGTTATTAGACGGCACTCATATATGTTAACTCTCCTTTCGAAGCAATTAACTTGTAGATTCATTACCCCTAGCCACCCTTTCAAGTCGACTAGACCTAATGAACTCCCAATCGATCTTAGACCAATACCTACGCACTTATCTCACCTCCTTTCAGAGCGCTCAACAACTACGCTATATGTTGCCTTTCCATTCACAAATTCCTCCTTTCAAAGCAAACTTATGAATTATGTAGAAATAGTCAAGTGATCAATTTAACTATTCATGAAACTAAATCACAACACACAGATAACGAATAACAATCATTAACTAGAATAAAAAACTTCAATTAATCAATCATTGTTAAAACCTACTCTCAAAACCCTAGAATAATAAAAAAACTACTCACTCATGTTCATATTCATAACACAAATATGTTCATAGACAAACATGATTTGAAATAAAGAAATGAGACAATGAATAAGCACCCTAATCGTTGTCTTGATCTTGATTCTTCGATGTTGCTCTCCTCTTCAATATGTCTTCTAATGATCTCTCTAACCCCCTTTTTCGAGTTTGGGAACCTCCTTATATAGTTAAGGCCAAATTGGGCCCAAGATGGGCTTAAAATCAGAAGACGTGCATACTCTGTTTTGGACTCGGAAAGCTGCCTCGACCGAGTCATAATCGGCCTCGACCGAGTTGGGTCAACTCGACCGAGTTGTAATAGACCTCGACCGAGTTGGAGTCTCTGACCAATTTTCACGTTTTGCTCTTCATTCCTCCCTCGACCGAGTTGCTAAACAACTCGACCGAGTCAGACTTTCTGATCATGCATCAACATCTCTTTGCTATTTCCGACTTTTCTTGCTCGTTTTCCATCCGAACCTTGCCCAAACGGACTTTTTGGCCTTTTTATACCTGAATAACACTAAAACAAGCAGAAACACGTCATCTAGCTCAAAAAATGGATTTTAATCACTTTTCGCCAAATACACATGCATATGTCCCATATTACGACCTTTAATTGACCTAATATACATGTAAAACTAGCATGTATCAGATTCCCACTGTGGGAGTTTGTGGTAGAGTTGCTGGGATACTATGGTATAGCACTGGCGCAGCTAGCGCCGAATGCCGTGAGGCAAATTGTAGGGTTTATGATCGTATGTAAGACTGCGGGGGTGAAGCACTCCATAGAGTTATTTATGTACTTTTTCCAATTGAAACCTTTTGGGAAGGGAAAAGGGTGGTTCTCTCTAAACCCGAGGGTGCAAAGAGGGTTCAGGGTGAAGAACCCGAGCAAGGTAGAGGGCTGGAAAATGAAGTTCCTATTTATTAAAGAATCTAAACCAATCCCGAGGTGGAGTAGGGAGGAGGTGACAGATGGGGTACCCACGGGAGTACCGGAATCGATTGGAGTTTTCGAGCAAGCGGGAACTCTAAAGCAAGTATTTTCTGAGGAGGAACTGCAGGAGGCCGGGTTGTCCCTGTATTATACAAAGGGACCCGAGGCGAGAACATTGCTAGCTCCTAGTGAGGGGTCTTTAGCCGGGGCGAAAGAGGAGGGTAGGAACTCTTTTTTACAATTGTCTGTAACTGCTGCTGAATTTTGTTTCTAACACGCTGATGGTTTTCTGCAGTGGGACGCTTTAAAACCAGCCTTAAAAAAATGACCGTGGGAGGTGCTCAGCGAACACCGGAGAAAGTGCCCTGGCGAAGAAATTCAACCCCTGAAGCTGAGGGAAACTCGGGAAGAATACCCGTTGAAGGGACTGAGGAGGTGGTTCTGCTGACAGATTCCCTCCAAAGACAAAATAAGAGACCGGGGCTTGCTCCGACCCCGCCGTCTATCTTGAAGAGAAGGTGGTTGGACCCGACCACGGAGGTATAATTATCACGTCTTTACATATTGCGTTGACACACGACATCTCACAAAGTGTTATGCAGGGCCAGAGAAGTGTGGATGTCCACGAGGCATCGGAGATGGAGGAAGTGTTGACCCTGAGCCAGGGGTTAATTGGCTTCGGGCGCCGCCGGCAGAGAGAGGAGACCGAGGCCCTGAAGGAAGAGCTGAGGGTCCTGCGCGGGGAATGTGATAAGCTCCGCAGGGAGGCAACTGAGGCCAAGAGTGGGGGCCGGGCACTGGAGGCCGAGAAGGAGGTAGCTCGACTCAGGGGCGAGGTGGCGGAGATGGCTCTTCTCCGGGGAGAACTGGCCACAGCTCAGGAAGAGCTAAAGAAAAAGGCTGAGGGCCAAGGGGCAATGCTGAGGGCCTTTGTTGAGAAGCTATCACAAACGAAGACGTTTGTGAATTTTTTGACAAATTTTGTGGCAGTTGGGGACGTTGCCATGCGCACAGAAGTGTTAGAGGTAGTAAAGGACGCGTACCCGGAGGTAGACGTCTATAAAAAGGACTTCGGGTACGACTATGCATCCGTGAGCAATGTGGATGCCGCCTACTACAACACCCTGTCCCATCTCCCCAAGTGGCCCTTAGTGGAGGCACTGGCCCAGAAGGGAATTATTCTGACCGGCGAAGATGTGGCGGGCTGCTCCGTAGACCAGGATGAGGACTTCCTGGGATACCGCATGGGCATGCATGTGCCAGAGCTAAGGGAGAGGGCCCCCCCACCGAGGATAACGCCCGCGGCAGATGTATTAGCTCCTCAGGAGGGCGGAGCTCAGCAGCTGGCTGATCCGACTGCCACGACCTCAGCCGGAACCGAGATCAATTCTTCCCCTGCCTTAGGCGGAGAATAGAATAGGAAATAAAATTTTGTTTTTCATGGCATATGTAAAAAAAAACTTGAAGTGTAATTGCCTTTTTGCCAATATATAAATGACAAGTTGTTGATGTTGTGTTGTTAAACTTCGAATGTATGCATTGAGTTTGATGATGATTATGTGTGGTATACGGGCGATCTTATAAATGTCTTTTGCATATGACGGGTGTAGCAGGAGAACACCGCGGAACTTCACGAGGTGATCAAGAAACTGATGCAGTCCCTGAACTGGCTGCAAAGAGAAAGAGATGACCTGAAGATGTCGGTGGTACCGAGGTTGGAGAAAAGGGTAGCCTCGGCGGAGAAGAGGGCGACGGAGGCTGAAGAGGCGAGAGCTAAGGCTGTAGAATGGGCTAGAGACCATCAGTTGAAATACTTGTCGAAGTGTGCCGAGCTGGAGCGACTCTTTGTCCACCAAAAAGAGTATGAGCGTATACTGACGGAGTATGGCCTGCTAACCTTTGAGGAGGTCGAAGAGCGGACGACTGAAATCCAAGGAGAAATTACCGCGCTGATGTCGGCCGGCCACACTAACTCCGCTGAGCTGATAAGGAAGCGGGAAGTATTAGAAATACTTCTCAATATGTTCGAGGGCTTAAAAGGCCGCAGCAGGTGGCGTCGTACTGCGGAGGAGAACATCGCAAGCTCCAGCCGAGGACAGGACTCCTTGAAGGTCCGCGGAGGAGTAAGAAGGGAACGGTCGAAAAACCGACTGGGATCGTAATCCGTGAGCCGACCTCGGTGGTGGTTGCCGAGGCCCCGGTGGTGGTTACCGAGGAGGTAGTGCAAAAATTGGCCGAGGAAATCGAGGTGATGGCCCCCGCAGAGTGGGATCCGGTGGAATGGGCTAGTGCTTCAAGGCCAACTCAGCAAGCAGGTCCTCAAACACGGCAAGGCCCTCAACCAAGTCCTCGCGCTCGAGGAGGCCAGAGTAGGGGGAGGGCTGGAGCCCAGTCCCAAGGTGTGTCCAGATCCCGGAGGACGCAAAGGAGAAGTGCCCGGGACAGGTCTCAACGCCGGAGCGCGGAGTATTGGTTAGGGGGTCGTAGATAAATATAGATGATGTAATAGCCATGTATGTGTATTTTTAAAGGACACTTAGGATAAAAAACCTGTGAAAATATTTTGATGTACATCACAATTATATTCTGAAAATAAATAGGTTAGCTAAAGATACCTTTAATTAAGTTATGCTGACATTTATTATGAAATAAGGTAGTAGGTAGTACTCAGGAGTACAAGGCGTAAATAAGCCCTTGTGTGGAAACAAGGCATAGAATCTCCCCGAATGGATCGGGCGGGAGTTAATGACCTCTCCGGACAAATCAGGCGAGAGGGAACACATGTCCGGGGACTAAGTGTTGATCTCTCCGGACGGATCAGGCAAGAGACCAAGGTGTCCGGAGACAAACAATAATTAGTCTAGGCCAGGGCATCCCCGCGGCGTAGAAGAAAGAACAGTAATGTATGAGAAGTTAAAACTTTATTCAAAGCAGGGCCGTACCTAGAGATATTTGGGCCTGAGTCGAGTTTATTAAATGGATCTATAATTTTTTTTTAGTGTACAAACTTTTAGAAAAATATAAAAAAAGTTGAAGCATTTGCAATAATCTATTGTATTTATTTCATCATATATAAGAAATAAGAAAACCAAAGAGTTTTTCAAATGGACACATAATTTCTTTTTCTAGTGTACAAACTTAAAGAAAAACATAAAAAAATTGAAGCATTTGCAAAATTAAATATTTATATTATCATAGGTAAAAAAATTAAGTTAAAAGTTAAAAGTCAAAAGAAAGATTCGAAACCGTGTCTCTAAATTGTTAAAAAAATACATTAATCATTGAATTATATCAATTAATTGTTTAAAAGAACACATCTAAATATACTTACATATTATATATAGGTACCTAAATTTTTTCGGGCCCCTAAAATATCACAATTTTTTTGGGCCCGAGGCGACGGACTCTCCCGACTGATGGGAGGTCCGGCCATGATTCAAAGAGATTGTCGGAACAATTGAAGAATACAAAGGTATTCGTAAAAAAGAAAATGCCACAATATGAAAATGAAATAACGTACAAAGAATGTAAAGTAAGAAAAGGTACTTGACGATCGGAAATCATAGATAAAAACGCCGTAGATTACTAACGTGCCATGTTCGGGGTATCGGCGTACCATCTAGATGCTCTAACTGATAGCTCCCGGAGGCATGTGCGGAAACGACGCGATAAGGCCCTTCCCAAGCGGCATGCAGTTTGCCCTCGGGGGCAGCTTTGCTGGCAGAATTTAACCGGAGCATGAGGTCTCCGACTTGAAACTGTGTACCCCTCGGAGGTTGTAATACTGAGCTACTTGTTTCTTGCTTTTAGCCTATCGAATAAAGGATTGCTCACGGTGATGTTCGAGGTCATCCAAGTTAGTACGGAGTGCTTCCTCGTTAGTCTCGGGGTCGAGGTTAATGAGTCTAGGACTTGGCACTCCCACTTCGGCAGGGATAACAGCCTCAGAGCCATAGGTGAGGCTATAAGGAGTCTCCCCGGTTGACGAATGCGGCGTAGTACGATAGGCCCAGAGAACTTGCGGAAGGTTCTCGGCCCAGAGGCCTTTAGCTTGATCTAAGCCTTTCTTTAAGCCATTGAGCAAAGTGCGGTTAGTGACTTCGACTTGGCCATTGGTTTGAGGATGAGCAACCGAGGTGAAAATTTGTTTAATGTGCAACTCCTCGCACCAGGACCGGAAGGGGTCATTGGCGAATTGTTTGCCATTGTCGGAGATAATGGCGCTCGGGATGCCGAAGCCGCATATGATGTTACGCCAAACAAACTTCAGGATGTTTTGACCGGTTATAGCAGTGAGGGGCTCGGCTTCGACCCATTTGGTAAAGTAGTCCACTGCAACCACAAGAAATTTCAATCCTCCCGGAGCAACCGGGAACGGACCTACAATGTCGATACCCCACTGGATAAATGGCCAGGCACTTTGTATGCCAGTAAGCTCGGTTTATGGTAGATGCTTCACTCTGGAGTGTCGCTGACACTTGTCACACTTTGACACTAGACTATGGGCATCATTAAACAATGTGGGCCAGTAGTATTCCCACCGGAGGACTTTCTTGGCCAACGTCCGCGACCCAATATGACTTGCGCAGGCCCCCTCGTGAAATTCTCAGAGAACATAGTCAGCTTGGACTGGGCTAAGACAGCGAAGACTCGGCTGTAAGTATCATTGACGGTACAAGATTCCGTCGTGAAGTGTATACTTCGGCGCTTTAAGAATTATCCGCCGAGCGAGTAATTTATCATCGGGCAGTGTACCATCCGGGAGATAATGGACGATAGGAGTCATCCAATTGGGACTGGCCTCAGTCAATATACAGACCGCCGCCACACTAATTGAAGGGTAGGTGGCGTCTTCTACAATTATGTCCGGAGACATGTTGGACGGGACCGCGGAGGGCATTTTGCTAAGAACATCAGCTTTAACGTTTTCTTCGTGGGGTATCTGCTGGACATCAATCGAAGCAAAATTCAACAAAAGCTTAAGTGTCAAAGCGAGGTACCTTTTCAACGTATAATCCTTGGTTGCATAGGTGCTTTTGATTTGACTGGAGACCACCTCGGAGTCAGTGAAAAGCTGGATATGCGAAGCTTCGAAGGTTTGGGCGAGCCGGAGCCCAGCAAGGACTGCCTCATATTCCGCTTCGTTGTTGGTCACCTTGAACTTAAAACGCAAGATATATTTGATCTCAACGCCATCGGGGCCAATCAGAAGGACCCCGGTGCCACTGCCTCGGGTCGCAGAGGCACCGTCCGCGTATACTTGCCACTTGCGGGCTTCAGCGTCGAGATCGGATTGGTGAGCAGGGGCAGCACACGTGACTGCCTCGGGGTCAGTGAATGGTGCTTCCATCAAAAAATCCGCAAGGGTTTGGCCTTTGATGGCCCGGCGAGGTAGAAATTGGATGTCATATTCCCCGAGTTCAATGGCCCACTTAGCCAGGCGTCCCGACACATCGGGCTTAGCGAGGATTTGACGAATTGGGTGGTTAGTAAGGACCCTAATATCGCGTCCTTGAAAATAGGGACGCGGGCGGCGGCCAGCCATAACCAGGGCCAATATTGTTTTCTCTACTACAGTATACCGAGTCTCTGCCCCTTGAAGTGCTTGGCTAACGAAGTACACGGGCTGTTGACTCCCATAATCCTCGCGGATGAGGGCCGCACTAATGGCCTCTTCGGCGGATGCCAGATACACATAAAGAGGCTCCCCGGGTACAGGCGCGGACATAGTAGGCAATTGGTTGATGTGTTGCTTTAAAGCCTCAAAGGCTTCGGTGCACTGCGGAGTCCATTCGAACTTCTTTGCTTGACGCAAAATTTTGAAAAAAGGAAGTTAACGTTCCGCTGCCTTAGACAAAAAACGATTTAAGGCTGCAAGGCTGCCAGTAAGACGCTGAACATCTTTCACTGTCTTCGGCGGCTGAAGGTCCAACACATCCCTAATCTTGGCTGGGTTGGCCTGAAGACCATGCTGTGAGACCACATACCCTAGAAATTTACCTGAGCCAACGCCAAAGATTATAGTGTCGCAACGTGCTCAGTGTCTCGGCAATGTCCTGTACACATGTTGTAGGGGAGGAACTTTTAATAACAAGATCATCAACATATATCTCAACATTGTGGCCGATTTGGTCTCAGAAGAGGTGGTCCATAAGGCGTTGGTAAGTGGCTCCGGCATTCTTGAGCCCGAAGGAAATTTTCTTGAAGGCAAAACACCCAAAATCAGTAATAAAGGTTGTTTTGAGGGCATCGCGGCGATCCATGTGAATTTGATGGTAGCCTTTGTATAAATCTAGGAAGCAAAGTGCCTTATGCCCGGTAATGGCCTCGGCTTTTTGGTCGATGGGCGAAAAAGGATAACAATCCTTTGGGCAATGATTATTGAGGTCGGAGAAATCTACGCACATCCTCCATGCCCCACTTGACTTCGTCACCATCATAGGATTAGAAAGCCAAGACGGATAGTGTACTTCGAACAGGATATCTGCATCCAAGAGCTGTTGAACTTCAGTTCGGATAGCTGCGTTCCTCTCTAGGGCAAATTGCCGTCGCTTTTGTTGTATGGGTTTTATGCTGGGATCAATACTCAGCTTGTGAGTAATAAGGTCTGGAGAGACCCCCGGCATATCCAGGGGAGACCACGCAAAAACTTCATAATATTCTCGTAATGTTTGGATGATGGCATTGTGCAACAATGGTGTGTCCACGGCGCCGACTGTAATAGTCTGTTCCGGTTTAGCCGAGTCGAGCGGCACCTTAACAGTAGCGTCCCCGAGTGACTTGGACGAACCCGGGGTAAGAGCCGAGGTGGCTATCTGAAACTATGGCTTGGGAGGAGCCTTCGTTGTTTTCTTAAGTGCTACATGCATGCACTCTTTGGAGATTCTTTGATTGCCACAGATGGCCACCTCGCCATGGGGCGTAGGAAACTTCAACTCGAGGTGATATGTGGAACAGATGGCCTTCGCCGGGGTGAGCCAATCTCGGCCTAAAATCATATTGTACGGAGATGGAGAGTTGACCACATAAAAATCGACAAAGATGATTTTTATTGCCGGATAAGTACCAAGCGAAGCGGGAAGGTTGAGGATTTCTTCAGGTTGGACCTCACCCTGAGTGAAGGTCTGTAACGGCCCGGGGGCTGGTCGGAGTTGTTCGCGAGGTATGCCCATTTTTTTTGAAACAATCAATGAATATGACACTGACAGCGACTCCATTGTCAACGAAGACTCGCTTGATTGTAACATTGGCCACGACCATATCAATAACGATGGCATCGGTGTGCGGGGTAAGTTCGGGGACGGGATCTTCATCAGTGAAACTCACAGTTTCAGATTTGTGGAGGCACTTGTGGCGTGGCTCCTTGGGAGCTTCTTTAAGGCACTTCGCGAAGTTCCTGTTGGAATGGCTCCGTAGATCACATTTATAACGTGATTTGGTGGATTATCGTCGGGCCCTCCATGAGGTGGCGGGGTGGCAGCAATTAAGGTTGTTGACGATGACCCTGGTCTTGCCGAGCATAGTTGTTGTACCCCGACCTGTTATTCTGCCACTGAGGTCTGTTTTGTCTTGGACCTTGGTCATTGTAACCCCCGCGGCCTTGTTGCGAGCTTCCATTTTGATTTGACCAAAATCTATCCTCGGTCCGAACTACATATTGCTGTAAAAAACATCTCTTCAGACAATCCTCAATTTCTTTTCCAAGTTCACGACATTCTTCGGTATCGTGTCCATGATCGTGGTGGTATGCACACCACTTATAGCGGTTACGTTTTTTTGCCGGAGCAGTCATCCGTGGGCACGGCCTTAGATCGTTCTTCTGAACAGAAAGTATTTCTGCTCTTGATTTAGTAAGTGGGGTGAGTTGAGGCATATCTCCGCGAGATTCCAACCGTCCTCTGCTTAGGCGGCTAAAGGCACTGGGCCGGGTACTGGTCCCAGCTTGCGCTTTATTTGGTTGCCGTTTGGTAGCATGTTTCTAGCGTTTGCGACGGGTTTGCTCTTCGGCTTTGGCGAACCTGCTTACAATGCCAAAAAGAGCCCGGGTCGTGGCAGGGGGTGTCTCACGAGCTCGGTGTAGAGCGGCCCGGGTCGGAGGCCATTCATGAAGGCATTGATTCTAACATCATCAGATCGGCTGCCGACTTTGAGGCTTTCGGCAGTAAAGCGATCAAGAAACTAGGTGACAGTCTCTCCATCTCGTTGTTCCAGATTCATGAGATCAGCCAAAGTGGCCATAGGTTTTGCTTGCTTATGAAAACGTGCCCAAAACAGATCGGCGAGATCCCGAAAAGAGGTTACACTGCCTCAGGGCAAAGAATCGAACCGAAGTCTGGCCTCATCTTGAAGATACTCAGGAAACACTTTGCACAAGTGGTGAGGTATACAGTTGCGGTTGAACATAGCGTACTTAAAGGCGCTTAGAAAATTACCTGGATCTCCGGTGCCGTTATAGACGGACACTTGGGGAAGCTTAAACCCCTCAGGAAGTGGAGTAGCAAGAATCTCCTCAGAGAAAGGGGTGATGATCTCCCCATCAGCATCAAGGCCCAATACCTTGTCAACCTCAGCGGCAAACTGGGCTTGCTCTTGTTCCAGAGGATCAGGTACACGGGACTTGTCCAAGCGAGCCCGCTTTGGTGCGTCTATAGGTCTGCGACGATCTACGTCTTGATGGTCATAACGGGACCTCGAACCATTAGAACTGTAGTTTTCCACTGGAGATGATGATCGTTGTCGACGGCGATCATGCCTAGCTCGGTGAGGTGGATCTTCATCCAATTCGCGAGATCAATCACAGGGCAGATTTCTTGCCCCCTGGTCGACGCCATTGTTGGCGCGCTCACCGGAGTTGGCACTCAGATTATTCCATTCTTGGAATAGAGCGGCATGCTCCCGAAGAAAGGCTTGCTGTACCTGCAGTAATTCGGGGACAGGTTGAGGGTTAACTTGTGCCGGATCATTGGCGGGGGCGAGATTCTGCACGTTAACGTACCCCGCAGGCGGATCCTGATTCTGTTGACGGGGTAACGGGGGATTTTGATCCACAGGGGGATTACGATGGGACCGAGTAGGATTAGCAGATTGGCGGGTATTCACCATGGTTGATGTGACAACGCTGAAGTATACTAGAGTTTATTTTCTAATCACTGTTCCCACAAAGTAATTCGGAGTAAAACCTGTTCAATGACACTGTAAAACGCAAGGAGGGCAAAGAACACAAGATATACGTGGTTCGATCCGGAGATCTACGTCCACGGGCGGAGGCAATAACCTTCCGGGGTGTTTTTCACTATTTTCTCTTCAATCTTACAAATTGTTGTTTTAGAATACAAAGTGCGAACCCTAAATCCGTCTTCTATTCTCCTATTTATACTATACAAATCAAAGCTCTAACTAAATCCCTATAATCTTGCCTACCAAATCTGCATGGTAGTTTGGAAAAGATCATGGGGATCTCAATATCCAAATATGCCGCGACTGGGCCCAGCTGTGTTGGACTCGCAACTGGGCCGGCTTAGCTGTGTTGGGCTTCGCGCTTTTGGGCCCAGTTGACCCGGCTGGCGGGTTAGTCCGACCCAGAGTTACTGGGCCATACCTATCAGATATTTCTGTTGTTTGAAATAATTAATTAAGTTATGTGTGTAAGCATATAGGTCAAGAATGATATAAACACACTAAATGTGTGTGTGGATTTCAAAGATTAGAAATATTTTGAAAATTGATATATTTTATTTTTTATATTTAATATTTATCTTAATGTTAATGTATCTTAAGTTTCTCCCACGTTATATGTGAAACTTATTACTTCTAATTTTATTTATGTTTAATTTTAAATTTATAAATATTTATTTTATTAGAATATAACTATCATAATTTTATATACTAAGTTATATTATATTTAGGTTAACTAAAATTGTTATCTTCTAAATAATCTTCTGTGCATAGCACAGGGTTCATACTAGTTGGCTAATTAATATGAAATTTTGACTTACATATAATATTTTTCATATTGGCTCAATCATAATTCTAAGACATAATTTATTCGGCTCGTAATAAATAATATAATTCTGAACCTATAATAATTATAATTTACAGAGCAAAACGAGAAAAGTTAAATGTAATAGCCATACATAAAACATATTTGTACGGTCACATATAGATATAATACTTGTCGAAAAAATTGGACTTTACAAATGTTTGTTATAGAAAACCCAATTGGCTTGCCCTCTTCTTGTCTTTTCTCTTAACACAATTTTAGAATACATTTGTGAAGATAGTTATCTTCTTACGTTGTGTGTTGGTCCTACTCTAACTTTTCCTATTTCATGCCTCAATTTTTTTTTTTCTTTTTTCTTTCAAATAGTAAAGGACATGATATTTTCAAAAGATACGACTTTGTTCTTATCCTCTTATATATACAGTAAAAAACCTTTAATGAGAACAATATAGTATTAAAAGAAAAATAGAAAAATCAAACCCCCTATTTTAATCACATCTTCAACAAACCTTCTCTTTTACAACATCAATCAATGCAGGTAAATAATAGGAATATCATGAGAAAGAACATCAATATAAAGAATATTTCAATCATTAGCCACCGAATTTGTGTTTGGATTGAGGGATTTAAAATTAATAGATTTCAAATCTACTAAAGATATAGGAGAGTTGAAATCCACTCAAATCTTTAAAAGAATAATTCAAAATGGAATTATTGATTTTTAAATTCATGATAATTGAAACAACATTAATGAATTCGAGACTATAAATTTCAAATTCTTCCTCAAATACTTCCATCCAAATGCAAACTAAGCTCATTCGGGGCTCATTAAATATGTTACCATTATTGATTTTTGTAAAAGTTCAAACATTTATAAGTAGCAACATATTCTATATTTAATATCCATTCACATAATAGATAAACAAAAATATTTAAAAAGAAAAGGGTGACACTCATGTGCATAAGATGCAGATTAGTGTTAATGTACACTATATGGGCCCCACTTAAAGTCTTTTACCCACTTGGTAAAATTAGGTTCACTAGGTAAATTTATTTGCAGTAAGTCAACACAAAACACAAAACTCTCACCTCCTCACGCGATCTTCATCAACAAAACAATATCATATCTTCATCAATAGCTCCGCGTGATTTTTAACAGTTTGTCAGCCGATTTCACTGATCTTCATTAACAGACCGTCGTTCATCTTCTGTTGTTCCTCGCAGAAGGGGATTTCAGCCAAAATCTGCAAAAAATCAGTCATAGTAATTCTCAATTGTCTTCGAAAAATCAGGAACACGAGTTATTAATGATTTGATTTAATTATTTGAACTATATATTGCTGAAGAAAATATCAAACTTTTGTTTTCATTGCTAATTCGAAAATGTAGTAGTGTTTTTTTTTAAGACATTTCTTTTATGATTTTTCGTAGTTATGGATACTAAATTTTATAATGATAGAACAGTGCAATAACATCAGAAAGATAAAAAGAGACAGTATATGTTATTATATATGACAATACACATTTATTTATCTAACAGTATACTTTAACTGCTGTTTTTTTATTGAATTAAAATTACTGGTTTTTAATATGTTCAAATTATGTTGCAATAATAATTGCTAATGAGCATGAAACAGAAAAATCAAGTTCTGAAAATATGCCCAGTAGATTGATATTAGATGATTCCTTGAACAACAACAGTGTAGGTAAAAAAGAGACGGTATATGTTGTTCTATATGACAGTAATAATTTTATTTACCTAACAATGTACTTTAATTGCTACTTTTTTATTGAATTAAAATTACTGGTTTTTAATGTGTTGAGTTTCAATGTGTTCCAGGTCTCTTGCAATAATAATTGCTAATGAGCATGAAACAGAAAAATCAAGTTCTGAAGATGTACCTAGCATATTGATATTAGTTGATGGTTTGAACAACAAAAATGAAGGTAAAAAGAGACAGTACATGTTATTCTATATGATAGTACACATTTATTTACCTAACAGTATACTATAATTGCTGCCTTTTCATTGAATGAAAGTTACTGGTTTTTAATGTGTTCATATTCTCTTGCAAAATAATTGATAATGAGCATGAAACAGAAAAATCAAGTCCTGGAGATATACTCACCAAATTGATATTGGAATGATGGTTTGAACAGCAACAATGAAGGTAAAAAGAGACAGTACGAGATATTATATATGGCAGTACACATTTATTTACCTAACAATATACTTTAACTGCACCCTTTTTATTAAACTAAAGTTACTGGTTTTTAATGAGTTCAGGTTTAATGTTTGACAGAACAATATACTTTTATTAAAATAACAGTAAATTCAGAATTCCTTGACAATATATTTTATCTTCTTTATTTTTTTTCTGATTTTTTACAGAAATCTAAAATGAGTCAATAGACATAGGTTCCCTACTTGGGGTTAAAAGAAGCACAATGCTTTATACTGCAAGCATGTTTGTCGTCAAGGTTTCAGCATTCGAAGGTTAACGAATAGATTTTCAACAAAAGGAGAAATTCTGGGAAAATCACTTGTGTTTTCTAAGGCTGTGGAAAAAGGAAATTCAGAGGAAAAGAAAGCCAACAATAAGAACAAATTGTAAGGCAGAAAGGAAGGTTTCAAAGACTACAACGGGACACTTTGAAGTTGTAAAACATAACATGTTTCACAATCATGATTAACTAGAACAGAGTTGGACCACTTACATAGATCAGAGAGGAAAAATCACAAATGAAAAGGCAGAAACAATAGAAAATATGGTTGATTCTGGAATAAAGTCAATAGACAATTACAAATACATGGTTCATGAAGCTGGGGCTGAAGAGAATGTTGGCCACACCAACAGAGATCACTTAAATTTCATAAACTTTATGAAAATGCAAGAAATTGAAGGAGGAGATGCAGAGACTGTCATAGACATGATACAAGAAGAAATTAAAGATGGAAGGTTGTGCAATAACTTTTGGAGATATTCATTAATGATGGAGGATTTTGATATATATGGTGATGTTCTTATATTTGACACAACATATAGAACAAACAAGTACAATTTGATTTGTGCTCCGTTCACATGAATAAATTACCATTGGAAGAACATGATGTTTGGATGTGCTTTTCTATCAGATGAAAAACTGGAGTTATTTGAGTGGTTTTTTAAAGCATTTATGAAGTCAATGAGAGGAAAATCACCAGTAACATTATTCACAGATCAAGATTTTGCAATCGCAAAAGCAATTGAGAAGGTATTAAAGACATAATGCTTAAAATCATACACATACTACATCACATACATATTTTTATTGTATAGTTTAAAAATATATACTGTGTCTACAGAAAATACTTCTAGAAACTATAAAACAGATTTCTGTATATAATATACATATACCACATTACATATTTTTTTATACCGTACATCTTACAAATATATACTGTGTTTACAAAATCTCCTTCAGAAACTGTAAAATAGATTCATGTGTATGATATATATTATGTTTATATACTTCATCAAATAATTATACATATTGTACAGTATATAAACATATATTCTGCATATTATATCACATTCACAAAATCTTTTTTGGCACACTATAAATAATTTATTTTATTTTTAATTCGGGTTTTCCCTGATTCAAGACATAGACTTGCCAATGGCATCTTTACCAAAATGCTATAACAAGATTTGCACGTCTAAAGGGTAACAACATATTCAAGGACACATTAAACAAGTGCTTGTCAGGATGTGTTGATGAAACTGAGTTTGAAATTTGTTGGAGGAATATGATATTAACTTACAGCCTTGAAAAGAATGAGTAGTTTACAAGATTGTATACTCTAAAGGACAAATGGTGCACTGCATTGAGCAAAGACTTCTTTTCTGCTGGAATACGGTCATCCCAAAGAAGTGAAAGCACAAATAAAGTGATTTCATTCAATTCCAAGAAGAAAACAAGTTTAACTGATTTCTATGGTATTTTCAAAGAAACGGTAAAGTGTTGGCGAAGCATAGAAAAATATGATGAGTTCATATGTTCGACATCAAAGCTTGATTCAAATCTACCAATGACAGGGATCATAAAACAAGCCTCAGAGGTATATTCTACAAAAAAATTCAAAGATTTTGAGGAGGAATTTCAGAAATGCATTTCAAGTTACTCAATCATAGTTGGATTAGAATAGACTACAATGATCTATCAAGTTTCATCAAGTATTACTAATGACAAGAGAAGCACAGTAATATATGACAGCACATTGAATTTAATATCATGCAGTTGCAAGAAATATGAAGAGTGCGAGATTCTTTGTTACCACTGCTTGAGTGTTACACATAAATTCTGCACAAAGCATTCCAGAAATTTACATAAAAAAGAGATGGACAAAAATGACAAAATCAAATTTTTGGGAGAAAGGAAGCAAGATAGATACAAACAAAGAAAGCAATCACATAATCATTCAATGGAGGCATCAACTGGTATGCAACTACTATAACCTGATATTGAAAAGTGAAGAAAATGAAGAAACAAGAAGCATCATGGAAGAAGGATATAAGAGAGATAAGGAAGCTACTGATGCTTAGAAACTGCAGAACCAGTGGCTCCAGTTAAGTCATTAAACAACATTCTTGATGCAATTCTTGAAAAACAAAGGAAGGATAAAGCAAGAGAAGCAGTTGAAATAAATAACAATGAATTTGGTTCAAAAACACCGAATGTTCGTATTTTTTAGGTATAATTTTAAACAGCATATGATTTAAAACTTGATAGAATGATGACTGACAACATAGTTTATTTAGTTAATTTTTGTTTCACAGTGTGCAATATTTATTTTTCCAACTCGAAGTACAAATTTTATTCCCTTGTGGACATTGTATATGTTATAAAGTCTGATAGTGTATCAAATATTTTCATGCAGTATGTTGTATGATGCCTGATAGTATACTTTTTTTAATTATTTTTTGTTTCACAATACGGAATATTTATTTTTTCCAACTCAAAGTACAAATTTTATTCCCTTATGAATATGATATATGTTATGATACATGATAATATATTTAATATTTGGACGTCGTATGTGTTATGATGCCAGAGAGCATATTTAATATTTTTATATTTTGCAAATTATTTTTTAGCCACATAGTATATTAAATATATGGACATAGTATATATTATGATGTATCACATTATAGGTTTGATTGGATTGTACACAACAAAATGTTTATGTTTTCAAAATTATTTTCAAGCCACACAGTATATTTAATATTTGGACATAGTATATTTTATTATGTATGACAGTATAGGTTCGATTAGATTATGTTTTCTTGAATATTGTACAATATTTATGTTTTCATACTTACAATACGATTATTGTTGCCTTATAAAATACATAATATTACTAAAGAAAAACATTTAGTAGAACATTTTAATTTTTTTCCAAAACTCACAATATATTCAACATCACCATAAAATTATCAAGCATCAGAAACATTTCAAAAATTAAAAAAAAAAAAAAAAAAAAAAAAAAAAAAAAAAAAAAAACTAGTACCAAATCCTAATAAACTTTCATTGCCTTCTTTTCCTTACGCATCTCCAACAGCTTTCCCCCTATCATAAGTTCTGTTCTTCTTCCTTTCCTCAATTCTTGATATTAAGTCCCTCTTGCCCTTGTTGAAATTCTGCACGTCTTGAAGAATCTTTTTTTACTTCATTCAAACGTGAAAGAATAATTTGAACATAGAATTCTTCCCAGAGAGCACGACGAACATCACCCTGAAATAAACATAAATAAAAGTAAAAATAGTAAAGTTCATCAAATAAGTAATATTTAAAAAAAAAAAAAAAGTACCTTCAACAAATTTGGTTCAAAATACACAATGCCATCAAAATACATCATATGATGCATCAAATAAATGGCACAATCCAAATAAGTCTTCCTCGTCTGCCACTTAAATAGCACATTCTCAAACACATATTGCAAAATATCTTTGGCTTTCGAATGTCCAATTCCACAAAGCAATTCTGCTAAATGCTTTTGCTATATAAAAAAAGTATTAACATAACATCAGCAACTTATAACAACACAACCACAAAAAAATAGCGTATTGTTAATATAAAAACTATAATAACAACATTAACTTACCAATAATTTGGCAGCTTGAACAAAGTTATTAGGCTCATTGTCGTACTTTTTATTATCCAACTAATGAAATTTTCGATCAACAAAGTTTATAACAACACAGGCATAATGTCATATCAGAAGAATCGGGACAAAAATCTACACACAAAAAAAAAAAAAAAAAAATGGTTACAGTAAAAACAATCCGCTTCAACAAAATGATTCAGGTATAAAAAATCTATATACTAAATCAGATAACTATGTATACTGTACAGTATATAAACATGTATTATGCATTGAATCACACGGAATCAGATTTAACAAAATGTATACTACAACAAATAACCATGTATACTGTACATTTATAAACACATACTATGCATGTTTTATGATATCAACAAAAAAAACATATAAGCAAAAACTAACCATCTCAACATTTTTCAATAGATTCACATCTCCTTTAGCACACAACTTCAGTGATTTTATTAATTCTCTCTCATTTTCCTTCTCTTCACCAACTCCTTCAATAATTCTCGTCAATGCGACCAATTAAAAACAAGCAACAAAACATAAAATTACTAAAAAACATAATAATAAATAAATAATTATCAACTTACACTGTGCTCCGTATTGAAAATTGTTAGGTTTAAGAACACTTACAACACACACACAATAAGATTCAATCCAGAAACGAATGAAAAATGACCTGAAAAATGGCCACTCAAAACCGAATGCAAAATCAGAAATAAAATGAAGAACACAAGGCTTTTACGTCGTTCGATCAATGTGATCTACATCCACGGAGGCTCTATACACCACAATTCACTCAACTAAACAATCAATTACAAGAAACAACTCAGAAAACTAGAAGCCCCAATTCACAATCCGAATTGAGCTCAAGAACCCTAGCTCTCAAATTCTAATGATTGATTAGTGTTTACAGAGGGAAAACTACGTGTATCAACTCGTCTTTAAAAGTAGAACAATTGTATATAAAGAGCTAGGCTTGAATCAAGAAACTCCGGAAGCTGGAATCAAATTCAGTTTCAACTGCATTTTAAACTGCTACGCGTCTTCAACAACGGTTTTGCATGCATCAGTCCAAAACCGTTGCGTATTTCTGTTATAACCATCACAAGCCCGGTTCTTGAATAACTTCCAAAACTGATCTGATATAAACCCGGCTCTTCGGTCCGGTTCTTCCCAACCAAACCCGGTTCCCGATCCTACTTGACCTCTACTACAAGACATGCTCACTTGAAGAAATTAAATTGACACCTACAAATCTCCACCTCAATGAATTCAAGTGCACTTCATCACCTCTTACTATCTTCTTATCTCCAGGATTAATCACACTGTTCAAGCCTTATCAGGCTTGAGCAATGTACCATCTTACTTCTAGGAACTGCCTTAGTCAAGAAATCTGCCGCATTGTCCAAAGTATGCACTTTCCTAACTTCAACAGATCCAGCTTCAATGATATCCCTTGAAAAATGAAGTCTGACATCAATGTGCTTAGACCTCTCATGAAAAGCTTGATGCTTTACCAAATGAAGAGCACTCTGATTGTTACACTGAATAGTAACACAGCCTTGTCTTATTCCCAAGTCCTTGAGAATTCCTTTGAGCCATAAAGCTTCTTTGATTGCCTCAGTTAATGCAATGAACTCTACTTCTGTTGTTGACAATGCAACCACTGACTGTTGCACACTTTTCCGACTCACAGTTGTACCATACAAAATAAAGACATACCCTGTAATGGATTTTCTAGTATCCAGATTCCCAGCAAAGTCAGCATCCACATATCCAATCAATGGTATAGTATCTGCTTCTTGTTTCTGGAATTTTAACCCCATACTGACAGACCCCTTTAGATATCTTAACACCTGCTTCAAGGCTTCCCAATGTGATTCCCCAGGATTTGACATATACCTGCTTACTAGAGACACACTATAGGCCAAGTCTGGCCTGCTACATATCAGTCCATACATTAAACTGCCAACACCACTGGCATATGGAACATTCTTCATGTCAATCTCCTCAGCTGCAGTCTTAGGGCACTGATCTTTGGATAACTTTGTCTGTAGATTAACTGGAATACTTACTTAGCAATTTTTCCTAGTTTTAATTCTTTATGATGTTTTGTCTTGAATATTGTATTGGATTGAGCCTAGGCATGAGTAGCTAAGCTATTCGTGTCCTAGGGTTAGAAAGTAGGGATTAGTTTATGACAATGTTTTGATTTATGTTTTAACTTATTGAATTCCGTTCTGTTATGTGTTTATCTCTATATTTGTTTTAATCACTGAATTTGGACTGGCCATCTAGGTATAGTAATCTCGTTTAACAAATCCGCTTCGAGAGAAGGGGTTTGTTATTAGACGTACGATATAGAGCGCAGTTGTCTATGACTGTGTAGGCGTAGGTTTATGAGCTTTTTGGAGTTTCTAGGATTAATTGACTCGAGAGGGTAATTGTCTTAGTTAATCAACGATTTAATTACTTCGAGAGGAGAATTAGGTTAATATTGCGCCGCTTAATAAACACTAGATCGGGTAAAATCAATAAGTTAATTCTAATCATCATTGGAATAAATATTCTGAATGGATATCCTAGGATGCCATTTACCCTTGATTGTTAATTATTTGTGGTTACCAAGTTTGCATTCATAGTTAATTAAGTATTTTAGTAAGTAAAATCAATCTTTTTCGAATTAGTATCTAGTTAGGACATTCCTAGAAAATTGAGGTATCAAACTACCTAAAAACTATTCCTTGTGGGATCGACCTTGATAATTGTTACTACACTTACATCCGTACACTTGCGGAACACTAGGTTAGAAACCGACGTGTCAAGTTTTTGGCGCCGTTGCCGGAGAATAGGATTTAGTGCTTAGTTTTTATCTTAAAAATAGGAGGAAACTAGACTAGATTTTATTTGATTTTTTTTTCGTAATTTTAAATTTAATTTTCGTTTTTATTTTTTTGTTAATTTTTTTGTTACACGGTATTTGCTGTTTTTGGTGTTATCAGGCTTCGCATGCACACCAGATCAAAAGGGAAAGAAACTCTTCTTCCTTTTGATCCAGAAATTGAAGCGACAGCACGTAGACACCGCACTAGAAGGTCTGAGATGGAGAACCCACCGCAGCAACCGAATGATGAAGCCTTAAATAGAGTGCTAACAACTTTAGCACGATTGGACAATCGAGTTACCAACATTCAGCAGCAGATACCTATACAGCAGCCACAGTTGCCACAACAGCACGGACAAATTCCAATAGAGCCAGATGCGGGAGATGAAGATGATACGCCCATTAGTGACTGTTTAAAGCCTAATCCAAATCAACAGTCAGGAGGAGTACGACCCCCACCTCTGAATGCCAATAGTTTCGAGCTGAAGCCTGCACTGATCAACATAGTGCAGCAGAACCAGTATGGGGGAAGTGCATTGGAGGATCTGAACGCTCACCTGATAAAGTTCCGAAGACTGGCAGACACCATCAAAATAAACCATGTGCCACACGAGCAGGTTAAACTGAGACTGTTTCCCTTTTTGTTGAAGGATAGAGCCCTCCAATGGTTCAATTCATTGGAAGATATCACCAGCTGGAAAGATTTGAGCACTTCGTTTCTATTGAAGTATTTTCCACCGAGCAAGATGCTCGACTTGCAGAATCAGATTAATCAGTTAAAGCAATTGGACCAGGGTCCATTTGGAGAAGCTTGGGAGCGATTCCGGGATCTTATCCGGAGTTGCCCTCAACATGGGTTTATGAAAAAGCAGCAGATATGTAAGTTTTATAATGGCTTACTCGCTCCGACCAGAAACCAAGTGGACGCAGCTGTAGGTGGTAGCTTGATGGAGACATCAGTAAAGACAGCATTCTCAATTTTGGATGCTATGGCTAGAACAAGTTATCAGTGGCCAAACGAGAGAAACCAGCCACGGAGGGTGGCGAATGTTATGGAAGTGGAGACAGTCAGCAATGAGCCGCTTGACAAACTCACATCGCAGCTGACAGCCCTGACGAGTCAGGTAAATCTGCTAACTAGTCTGACGTTGGCACAACAGACAGGGGGTCAAGAAGAAGTTGAAGAGGTTAATTTTCTAAACCAAAGGAACTTCAACAACTTCCAAAACAACCAGCCTAGGTACAATCAGTACCCATAAAATCGGAATCACCAAAACTTCTCATATGGGAACTCCAAGAACACACTCAATCCACCACCTGGGTTTGCTGTTTCAAACGGTATGATCCATGGCGGTAAGAAACCATCACAAGAAGAGATTGCCCAGTCACAGTTTGAAAAGTATGATGAGAAGTTAGCTCAATTGGAGAAAAAAGTAGAAGGGAAATTTATTGAGCTAAACAAGCATATTACTGGGCAAGGGGCAGACATCAAGAGGCTAGAGAATACGATGGTTCAGACTCAGACAAGTATTTGGGAGTTGTCTTCCAATATGAGCCAGTTGATCAAGATTGTCGGGGCCCAACACAAGCAGGGCCAATATCCGAGTGATACGGTGGTGAATCAAAGAGAGCAATGTCAAGCCATTCAGCTGAGGAGTAGTACTGAGTACGAGGGACCCCAGCTGCCGGTTGATAAAGAGAAAGTAGTGGAGAAAGAGCAAATGGAAGAGAAGCACGAGCAATCGGGCAAGAAGAAAACAATAAAGCAAAGCGAAGTAAAGGAAATCAAAGCAAACATCCCACCGTATGTCCCAGCTGTCCCATTCCCACAAGCCTTAAGGAAGAAGAAGATTGATGAGCAGTTCGCGAAGTTTTTGGATGTGCTGAAGAGGATCCAAATTAACATCCCCTTTATTGAAGCACTACAGCAGATGCCGAACTACGCTAAATTCTTGAAGGAAGTGATCTCAAAGAAGAAGAAGTGAGAAGAATACGAGACAGTCAACTTGACTGAAGAGTGCAGTGCTGTGATCCAAAGGAAGCTACCGCTCAAGCGAAAATATCCAGGTAGTTTTACTATTGCATGTCAAATAGGTACTGTTACGTTTGATAAGGCACTGTGTGATCTAGGGGCTAGTATTAACTTGATGCCACTATCTATTTTTGAGAAATTGAATCCAGGTACTTTAAAACCCACTACAATTTCTTTACAAATGGCTGATCGGTCTATGACTTGGCCAAAAGGGATTGTAGAGGATGTTTTTTTAAAAGTTGGGAAGTTTATAAAACCTGTGGATTTTGTGGTTTTAGATATGGTAGAAGATAAAGATGTCCCTTTGATTTTAGGTCGCCCGTTTCTAGCAACGGGAAAAGCATTAATAGATGTGCAAAAAGGAGAGTTGACATTAAGGGTAGATAAAGAGCAAGTTACTTTTTCAATTTATAAAGCTCAATTAGAAACATGTAGTTTTGTTCATTCAATTGAAGCTGCATTTTGTAGGAAACTAACCTCCCCAAATGATAGTGATCCCCTTGAAACATGCATCACAAATTCTGTTTATAATGTTAATCTCCATGACCCTACTGACCTTGATCTTGCCGAAAGTGTTAGTGCATTGAATGCCTTGCAGGATGCTCCTAAGGAGAGTTCGACTCAAGAAAACATAAACAAGAAAGCGGTTGAAGAAGAGCAAAAAGGGGGCGCTGGATGCCCCGAGCTGAAACCATTGCCTGATCATCTACGGTACGCATTTCTAGATAATGAGAACAGATATCCGGTAATAATCTCTTCTTCCCTTACTGATGTTGAAACTGATAAGCTGTTGCGTGTATTGAGGAAGTATAAATCTGCTATAGGATGGTCAATTGCTGACTTGAAAGGAATTAGTCCTACGATTTGCATGCATAAAATTCTGATGGAAGATGAGTATAAACCCTCCGTTTAAAACCAACGTAGGCTTAACCCAATGAACCAAGAAGTAGTTAGGAAAGAAGTACTTAAGTGGTTAGATGCTGGGATAGTTTTTCCTATTTCTGATAGTAAGTGGGTAAGTCCAACTCAGGTTGTGCCAAAGAAGGGGGGATGACTGTAGTTAAGGGTGATCTTGATGAGGTCATAGCCACTAGGGTAATCACGGGCTGGCGTGTATGTATAGACTATAGGAAACTTAATGCAGCCACTCGTAAAGACCATTTTCCCCTTCCCTTTCTAGATCAAATTCTTGATAGGTTAGCAGGATATGAGTATTATTGTTTTCTCGATGGTTATTCGGGGTACAATCAGATTGTAGTTGCCCCGGAGGATCAAGAAAAAACTGCTTTTGTGTGTCTTTATGGTGTCTTTGCTTTTCGTAGAATGCCATTTGGGCTTTGTAATGCTCCTGCTACCTTTCAAAGGTGTATGATGGCAATTTTTGGGGGTTTGATAGAAAATGTAATGGAGGTCTTTATGGATGATTTCTCTGTGTTCGGTTCGTCTTTCGATAATTGTCTAGATAACTTAGCTCAGGTGCTTAACAAGTGTGAAGAAACTAATCTGGTCCTTAACTAGGAAAAATGTCATTTCATGGTAAAAAAATGGGATAGTCTTAGGACATAGAATTTCAGCACAAGGATTAGAAGTCGATAGGGCTAAGGTAGTGGCAATAGAGAAATTACCACCTCCTAATAATGAAAAAGGGGTTAGAAGATTTTTAGGCCATGCGGGGTTTTATAGAAGGTTTATAAAGGATTTTTCTAAGATTGCTAAACCTTTATTTCGTTTGTTAGAAAAAGATAATCCTTTTGTTTTCGATGATGCATACATACAGGCTTTTGAGACGCTAAAAAAGGCATTGATCACTGCTCCAGTACTGATTACACCTGACTGGTCACAACCATTCGAGCTTATGTGTGATGCGAGCAACATGGCGGTGGAAGCTGCACTGGGTCAAAAGTAGGAGAAGATTTTTCGGGTCATATACTATGCCAGCAAAACTCTCGACCCCGCTCAAGCAAAATATACCACCACAGAAAAAGAACTGTTAGCTGTTGTTTATGCTTGTGATAAATTTCGTTCATATCTTGTACAAGCTAAAACAATAGTTTATACTGATCATACTGCTCTTAAGTATTTTTTTGCTAAATAGGATTCCAAGCCAAGGCTAATTAGATGGAAATTGCTTCTACAAGAATTTGACTTGGAGATCAAAGATAGGAAGGGCTGCGAAAATGTAGTAGCTGACCACTTGTCTCGCATTGAGAATGAATCAGATGCAAAGGGCCAACAAACAGCCATTAGCGACATCTTTCCAGACGAGCACGTGATGGTTGTGGAAAATGGGCCATGGTATAGTGACATCGCAAATTTTATAGTGACTGGGATCGTTCCGGACTTTCCTCATCATAAGAAGAAGAAATTTTTCCATGATGTGAAGTTCTACATATGGGATGATCCCTATCTCTATAGGAGATGTGCGGATACAATCATTAGACGGTGTGTGCCTCAAGAGGAAGTGAAAGATATCATAACGCATTGTCACTCATCCCCAACTGGGGGACATTTTGCATCAGCACGAACAGCAGCGAAGGTGCTTCAAAGTGGTTTTATTGGCCATCTATCCACAAAGACTGTCATGCGTTCATTCTGCAATGTGATAAGTGCCAAAGGACCGGAGGAATCACACGGAAGCACGAGATGCCTCTTACCACAATTCTGGAGGTTGAGTTGTTCGACGTATGGGGGATAGATTTTATGGGACCCTTTCCATCTTCAAATGGGTTCCAATACATCTTGGTGGTTGTGGAGTATGTTTCGAGATGGGTGGAAGCTGTTCCTACCCAAACAAACGATGCCAAGGTGGTACTCAAATTCCTCCAAAAGAACATCTTGACAATGTATGGCACTCCAAGAGCCTTGATTAGTGATGGGGGCTCCCATTTTTGTAATAGATGGATGGCTGCATTATTGGCTAAATATGGGGTAAAACATCGGGTGACCACTCCGTATCATCCTCAAGCCAATGGCCAAGTGGAACTAGCAAACCGAGAAATCACGCAAATACTAGAGAAGTCGGTAAATGGGAACCGGAAAGATTGGGCGATGAAATTAGATGATGCGCTTTGGGCATATAGGACGGCATATAAAACTCCATTGGGGCTATCGCCATATCAATTAGTGTTTGGGAAGGCATGTCATCTACCTGTTGAATTGGAGCATAGAGCGTATTGGGCAGTCAAGAAGCTGAATTTCGACTTCGAAGCTGCTGGAATAGAGCGACTCTTAAAGCTCAACGAATTGGAGGAGTTTAGACAACAAGCATTCGAAAACTCCAGCTTGTACAAAGAACAGGTCAAGAGGTTCCACGACCGAATGATCACGAATCGCATATTTAAAGCTGGGGAACAAGTTCTCTTGTTCAATTCTCGTCTACGAATTTTTCCGGGCAAGTTGAAATCTCGATGGTCTGGGCCATTCACAATCAAAACTGTCAGAGCATCGGGTGTAGTAGAGTTGTTGAATCAAGACGGGAGCACATTTCTCGTGAATGGACAACGCATAAAGAAATACTACAAGTCCGACCAAATTCAAACCGTACATGAAGTGCAGTTGAAAGAAGCAAATTAGAGTCAAAGGTCGTCAAGCTTGAGACGTAAAACAAAGCGCTTGTCGGGAGGCAACCCGATATTTAGTTTTTTTTTCATTGTCTTTGAATTATTTTAGTTTATGGTAATTTTATGTTTTTTTCTTTCGTTTTTGCATTGTTAGGAATCAATATGGACGAGTAGTGCATGAAACGGGGGTCGAAAAGACAAAAAAAATGGCACGTGGAAGGAAATCAGAGCAACACGGCCGTGTCACTTGATCAACATGGCCGTGTCAAAACTGGCGTCAAACGAGTGGAACCCTCTGGAATGCAACACGGCCGCGTCACAAAATGACAAGGCCGCGTCAACTTCAGCTCAAAAGTAACACGGCCGCGTCTCACAAATGACACGGCCGTGTCAAAAGATGGCTCAAAAAGGCAAAGAACGCTGGAATACAACACGGCCGTGTTACATACTGAACACGGCCGTTCCAAAAGCGCCACAGATACTCAGGTTTGGTTCAACTCCAACACGGCCGTGTCGCATACTTAACACGGCCGTGTCAAAAAATGCCACATAAATACAGGTTTTGGCTCAAACTCAACACGGCTGTGTCACAACACAACACGGCCGTGTCACCACTTCCACAGTTTAAAACACGAAATCAGGTTTAAATTCGTCCTCTCATCTTTCTTTTGCTACTCACGCACAAAAACACCAACAGTCACACATATTCCACCAATTCACCCACAACCACACTCAAATTCACCCACAATCCAACTCAAACACAATCACACACTCTAATTCACTCACTACCTATACCAAAGTCGAAAATTTCGACTCACTTCCAAGGAACTAGGGCACATTCCGAATTATTTTTATTTCCGACTAAATTTCTCCGGTAAGTGAAGCTAACCCTTATTAGTTTGTTTCCCATTCAATTTTGATGCTTACTTCGTATTGGAGATGAATTAATTTCATGATTCAAGTGATTATTGTAGTGCCTATATGTTAAAAGATGCAATTTGGGTATGAACTTGTAAGAGTAGTGAATGGGGTTTACTTCATGAGTATGGATTGTTGTGATTGTTGTTAAATTAGATGAAAATGCTTTGCTTAGAATGGAACGAGCACCCCGAGATTGAATTTCATGTGTTGGATTCATTGAGGCATATTATCAAACATGTTATGTGCATGATTTATATTGATGGTATGTTACTTGAATTTTATTCCTTATAGCAATTCCACATGATGCACGACTTAATGGAATTAAGATGCATGCTCACGTTGATAAAATTCGAGGTTTCATAATTTAACGAACTCCTAAGTGAAGTGGGTAGGAGTTGAGCATGAGATAGGGTGTATATAATATATAAATGGCTCGGGTGTCACTAGCATATGAATGTCTCGTTGTTTTTGTTGGCATAATTCAGTTTTCGTCTATAATTGTGCTAAACTAAGGATTGTGTCACTATTGATTTGTATGGTGTTAAGTGTGTGCACAGGATACTAAAAATGTCACCACCAAAAGGACAATCTAGTCGTAGCAGAGGCAAGCAAGTCATGGTTGAAGAACCCCCGCCAGTCAACCCAAATGACAGTCAGACTCTTCTCGGGTTCTCTTTGACGGAGGTTGAACATAAGGCGCGGTTTGAGGAGCTTCGTCATCGCACTGTCATCCCAACACGGTTTGGTAGTGATAACTTGACTCGGGCAATGGGCATTCATGATAATGTCCGTACTCTGCTCAACCGGGTCGGGTTACTTCAGCTCATGAGAACGCAGCAGACATATAGACGGATCACTCTCGAGTTCTTGAGCACATTCCACATTATTGCAGCCAGTTCTTTTCACTCCACCCGTCCGGACGAAATTACATTCCAATTGATGGGGAAAGCTCGAAACTTGACCTACAATGAGCTGGACAGGATATATGGCTTCCCGACATTTGCAAAAGAGACTCCCCCGGAGGTATTTGACCCACACTCTTTTTGGGCATTGTTGACAGCTGCACCACCAATTGTAGCAGCTCAACCATATATCTCCAAGGCAGCCAAAGCTTCATGGATTCGTAATCCAGTCATTCGCTATATACAGAAGTTGCTTGCCTACACTCTTTTTGCCCGCGCGTGAAGTGGGAGCTGTGAGACAGAGTGAATTGCACATGTTGTGGAACATTTTGCATGGGTATAAGGTGAACTATACAAGGATATTGATGGAGCACCTGGAGAATGTCATCCGGAAACAAAAGGACAGCATTATGATTGGAGGACTGATCACTCCAATTGCAGCCGCGTTTGATGACATCGACCTAACGGAGCTGGAGCCGGTGAGAGGTGAAGTCCAATTTACATGGGACTTGCTTGAATTGATGCAGGTGGTGGTTCTTGGTGAGGATGGGACTGTCCCATATGTGTACCAAAATATTGGTCCATATCTTCGTTTACCATATGAGATTGGGACAGCGGTCACAGGAGTCCATGATACAACGAATCTGTCGCTATCCACTGAAGACCATCTCCAGCACTCCCAACCACCGAACTCCGAGGTGTTCCAGTCTAGGCTACCAGCTGAGCAAAGTAGCCACACTCCGAGACAGCCCAGGAAGAAACGAGCATCTACGACAGTTGCTTCCCCATCGGAGTTAAATGACGACATGGTTGGTATCATAGACTCGTTACGGGATGATGTTCGTCCCCATACTGAGTCAATGCAGACGTTTCAAACATCGATGGAGAGGCACCGCACAGAGGTACGGGGATCCCTTCAGACTATTCACTCTGAATTACATGCTCAACGAGGAGTACTCAACACACTTCTTCAAAGAAGTGATGAAGACCGTCTGTGGAGATAGCAGCAACAGACCTAATGGAGGCAATGACTAAAAATCTCATGTGTAACATGTAAATCTCGTGTAAGTTGCAACCCTCATGTGTAAGTTGAAAATATCGTGTAAGTTGAAACTCTCACGTGTAACAGGTAAATCTCGTGTAAGTTGAAACTATCTCTCATGTGTAACATGTAAATCTCGTGTAAGTAGAAATCTCGTGTAAGTTGAAACACTCATGTGTACCATGAAAATCTTGTGTAAGATGTAAATCTCGTGTAAGTTGTAACTCTCATGTGTAACATGTAAATCTAGTGTAAATTGAAATCTTGTGTAAGTTTAAACTCTCATGTGTAACATGTAAATCTAGTGTAAGTTGAAAATCTCATGTGTAACATGTAAATCTCGTGTAAGTTGAAACTATCACGTGTAACATGTAAATCTCGTGTAAGTGGAAACTCTCATGTAAGTTGAAACTTTCATGTGTAACATTTAAATCTCGTGTAAGTTGAAACTATCATGTGTAACATTTATATCTCGTGTAAGTTGAAGCTCCCATGTAAGTTGAAACTTTCGTGTGTAACATGAGAATCTCGTGTAAGTTGAAAGACTCATGTGTAACATTTAAATCTCGTGTAAGTTGAAACTTTCATGTGTAATATGTAAATCTCGTGTAAGTTGAAACTCTCATGTGTAACATGTAAATCTTGTGTAAGTTGAAACTCTCATGTGTAACATGTATACCTCGTGTAAGTTTAAAATCTCGTGTAACATGTATATCTCGTGTAAGTATAAAATCTCGTGTAACATGTATATCTCGTGTAAGTATAAAATCTCGTGTAACATGTATATCTTGTGTAAGTTGAAACTCTTATGTGTAACATGTATATCTCGTGTAACTATAAAATCTCGTGTAACATGTAAATCTTGTGTAAGTTGAAACTCTTACGACAACATGTATATCTCGTGTAAGTATAAAATCTCGTGTAATCCTCTTGTAAATCCCGTGTACCAAGAATCTCGTGTAACTACAATTAAATTATGAAAATTTCCGTGTATCTCGTGTAACTCTAGTGTCAATCTCATGTAACTATTGTGTAATCTTGTGTAATCTCGTGTAACTCATGCAAATCTCGTGTAAGCAGTATTTATCATGTAATATGTAATTCTCATAGCAGAGCGTAGGGAATTAAAAAAAAAAAAAAGGCCATTGAGTAATGGTAGACGATAGGAAGCAAAATACATACCTGCGAAGAAGAAACTATACACGATTAGTGGAATCGATCCTGACTCCAAATACTGCAGAGCTTCGAAGCTGAAAATTGTTTGAGAGCTGTGAAGTGAGAGTGGTGAGGGGGGTGACAAAAGAAGAGTGAAATGGGGTGGGTGAGATTACTTTAATGCAAGGGTAATTTAGGTTGTTCATAATAAAAAGGGTATTTTGTAAGTAAAAAAGTGAGATAAGTAAAAAAGTGGGTAAACAAGCCCTGACAAGGGCGCTGCCACTTTTTTTCCCTTTTTTGTTTTATGAGGATAATAGAGAAGTCTGGCTAAGTACATATTTGTCAAATGTGGTTTTATTTAAAGTATGTTTGATTAGTCAATTTGATAGACATTTTCCCAAAAATGTTTGTTTATTTTGTGGTAAAAGTTTCCAATATGTGAGGTGATCTTATGACAACAGGAGCTCTTACATATGATGGTCGGATCTTTTAAGGGATAGGGCAATTCTCATTTCGGCTAGGAACTGGCGAGACCTCCTCATATGTTCATTTAAGGTGTTAGTTTTGGACTAAGTCAGGAAGAGAACATATAGAAAGATGAAGTTGCAAGCTTAAATGGGGAGTAATTTAGAACTTCAACCATGTGTAATATTATCCATGTGTATTAACATGGATAATTGATGCACGTTAATTATGCATGTAATTAGGTCAATGTATGATACTATTTTATAGGAATTATGTGCATAAATGGTTGGAAATTGTATGGAATGTGATATAAGTGACCAATTAACGTACTCAGCTTGTTTTAAGGTATTTTGAGCATTTTCAGACTAAAAAGTTGTGATTTACGATTACCGGACAAGAAAACAAGTTGAAACAGAGTGAAAACCGGCCCAGACGAGTGAAAATCGGCCCAAAGTAGTGAAAATTAGTGCAAATCGGCCCGAACCGTCCAAGAACCGGTCCAAACTGATCCGAACCGGCCTGAACCGGTCTAGGAGCAAAACGGGGCAAGAACCGACACGGCCGTGTCACAAAGCAACACGGCCGTGTCAAAAGTGGTTCGCAACGTTCAAATAGGCTCTGGAACAGAATACGGCCGCGTCACAAATGCAACACGGCCGTGTCAAATTGTGCGTGGAAATAGGAGATTTGCAAAGCAACACGGCCGTGTCATTTAAGCAACACGGCCGTATCAAAACGGATGTCGTGAATAAAAATCCTGTTTTAAACAAAGATTTGATTTCCCAATTCAATGGGGTTTATCTAAACTCTATAAAAAGGATTCACGTGCTTCTTCAAAACACACAACACACATATTATCCGAGTTTGAGCCACGAGACGAATTGGACGACAACGAAGATTCGATCAACAGGACGATTTACTCGGGTTTAGCAATTTTTCCTAGTTTTAATTCTTTATGATGTTTTGTCTTGAATATTGTATTGGATTAAGCCTAGGCATGAGTAGCTAAGCTATTCGTGTCCTATGGTTAGAAAGTAGGGATTAGTTTATGACAATGTTTTGATTTATGTTTTAACTTATTGAATTCCGTTCTGTTATGTGTTTATCTCTATATTTGTTTTAATCACTGAATTTGGACTGGCCATCTAGGTTTAGTAATCTCGTTTAACAAATCCGCTTCAAGAGAAGGGGTTTGTTATTTGACGTACGATATAGAGCGCAGTTGCCTATGACTGTGTAGGCATAGGTTTATGAGCTTTTTGGAGTTTCTAGGATTAATTGACTCGAGAGGGTAATTGTCTTAGTTAATCAACGATTTAATTACTTCGAGAGGAGAATTAGGTTAATATTGCGCCGCTTAATAAAGACTAGATCGGGTAAAATCAATAAGTTAATTCTAATCATCATTGGAATAAATATTCTGAAATCGATACCCTAGGATGCCATTTACCCTTGATTGTTAATTATTTGTGGTTACCAAGTTTGCATTCATAGTTAATTAAGTATTTTAGTAAGTAAAATCAATCTTTTCCGAATTAGTATCTAGTAAGGACATTCCTAGAAAATTGAGGTATCAAACTACTTAAAAACTATTCCTTGTGGGATCGACCTTGATAATTGTTACTACATCTACATCCGTACACTTGCGGAACACTAGGTTAGAAATCGACGTGTCAATAATGAATTTGGATTAATTTTCATTTTTGTCCAATTTTAGGTTTTATGCAATTTTTTAATGCTTAGTTTCACTTTATCACCATGGATGGTGACCTAATATTAATCCTTGGATAAAAAATTAAAGGAAGAGATTGGTTGAGTAGTTGGGTCATACATTTAATTCACCTAGATTGAATAAAACACATTTAATGGTGAGAAAATAGGTAACCTGATGACATGTAGGTAATAGTGATGATGTGTCATTTTTTAATTTTTTTGAAATTAAATTTTAAGAAATCTGAAATTAAATTACATGTCCTTTTTTGAAATTTTAGTAGAGATTATTGATTATTGAATCTTATTAAATGTACTACATGCACATTGATTAATTAGAATCATTAAATATCACAATTATTATTTCACTTTACCCACTAATTTAAAATAAGTAATTGTTTAATTTAATTTTTCATTGATAGTTGCTATGTAATTAATACAGCTTATAATTAATACTTTAATACTTTTCTTTAATACAATTAGCTGTGTTTTTTTATGTTGGAATTAAAATAATAGGTGGCAACTACTAATTAATACACAAATGACCTTTTTTCCAAAAAATACACCTTATAATTTTGTGTTGCTTTTTTTGTTTCATTTTTTTTCCTATTAATTAATAGGTTGTGTATTTGTTTGGTATGAAGTCCTTAATATAATTTTTTTTTTCCTTAATAATTTATGTAGAATTTTTTATAGGTTTTTTTTAACTTCGTAGATTTAATTACTAATAATCAAATAGGAAATTTAAATAAAATAGTTGCTACGTCTTGATCTAATAAGTCGAATCGGGTCAAATAATTGGATCGTCTTGACCCAATAAGTTGAATCGGGTCAAATAGTAATGACACCCTATATCTATTGTTTGAGTCCTTATTTTTTATAGAATTTTTTTTAACTTCGAAATTATAAATTTAATTACTAATAGTCAAATAGTAAATTTAAAGGATACTTTGTACATCTTGATCTAATAAGTCGAATCGGGTCAAATAGTTGGATCGTCTTGATCTGATAAGTTGAATCGGGTCAAATATTTGGTACATTTGATTTGAAAAGCCAAACAAGTCAAAAGTGGTACCTTATTAATTTGATAAGTCGAATCGATCAAATAATGGGTATTTGTTAAGTCGATAAGTCGAATCGGATCAAATAGAGTGTACTTGTTTATCCGATAAGTCGAATCCGTTAAATAATGGGTACTTGTTAAGCTGATAAGTCAAACAGATCAAATAGTTGGTACATCTTGATCTAATAAGTCGAATCGGGTCAAACAGTTGGATCATCTTGATCTGATAAGTGTAATCCGATTAAATAGTGAGTATTTGTTTATTCAAGAAGTCGAACGGGTCAAATAGTTAGTACATTTGATCCAAGAAGCCAAACAGGTCACAAGTGGTATCTTACTGATCTGATAAGTCGAATCAATCAAATAGTGGGTATCTCTGTTGAGTTGATAAGTCGAATCGGGTCAAATAGTGTGCACTTGTTTATCCGATAAGTCGAATCGGTCAAATAGTGGGTACCAACTGAGTCGATAAGCCAAATGGGTCAAATAGTTGGTACGACTTGATCTAATAAGTCAAATCGGATCAAATAGTAGTACCTTGTTGATCCGATAAATCGAAAGGGCCAAATAGTTGGTACGTCTTGATCTAATAAGTCGAATCGGGTCAAATGGTTGGATCGTCTTAATCCGATAAGTCGAATCGGGTCAAATAGTGAGTATTTATTGATTCAAGAAGTCGAACGAGTCAAATAGTTGGTACATTTGATCCGAGAAGTCAAACAGGTCAAAAAAGTGGTACATTATTAATCTGATAAGTCGAATCGATCAAATAGTAGGTATCATCGAATCGGGTCAAATAGTGTGTACTTGTTTATTCGATAAGTCGAATCGGTCAAATAGTAGGTACTTGTTGAGTCGGTAAGCCAAATGGGTTAAATAGTTGGTAAGTCTTGATCTAATAAGTCAAATCGGGTCAAATTGTAGTACCTTGTTGATCCGATAAATCGAATCGGCCAAATATTTGATACGTCTTGATCTAATAAGTTAAATCGGGTCAAACAATTGGATCGTCTTGATCCGATAAGTCGAATCTGGTCAAATAGTGAGTATTTATTGATTCAAGAAGTCGAACGAGTCAAATAGTTGGTATATTTGACCCGAGAAGCCAAACAGGTCAAATAGTGGTACCTTATTGATCTGATAAGTCGAATCGATCAAATAGTGGGAATCAGTTGAGCCGATAAGTCGATCGGGTCAAATAGTGTGTACTTGTTTATTCGATAAGTCAAATCGATCAAATAATGGGTACCTGTTGAGCCGATGAGTCTAACGGGTCAAATAATTGGTACGTTTTGATCTAATAAGTCGAATCGGGTCAAATAGTAGTACCTTGTTGACCCGATAAATCGAATTGGCCAAATAGTTTATATGTCTTGATCTAATAAGTCGAACGGGTCAAATAGTTGGTATATGTTGAGCCGATTAGTCGAATCGGGTCAAATAGTGCGTACTTGTTTATCCGATAAACCGAATTGGTCAATAGTGGGTACCTGTTGAGCCGATAAGCTAAACGTGCCAAATAGTTGGTACATCTTAATCAAATAGGTCGAATCGGATCAAATAGTGGTACCTTGTTGATCCGATAAACCGAATCGACCAAATAGTTGGCACATCTTGATCTAATAAGTCGAATGGGTCAAATAGTTGGCACATGTTGATCCAAGAAGTCGAAAGGGTCAAATAGAGATACCTTGTTGATCTGATAAGTCGAACCGGGGCAAATAGTAAGTGTATGTTAAGCCGATAAGTCGAATCGGGTCAAATAGTGTGTACTTGTTTATCTGATAAGCCGAATCAGTCAAATAGTGAATACCTATTGAGCCAATATACCAACGGGTCAAATAGTTGGTACGTCTTGATCTAATAAACCGAATCGGGTCAAATGGTAGGTATCTGTTAATTCGAGAAGTTGAATCGAGTCAAATAGTGAGTGTTTGTTGACTATAGTAACGGGGTCAAACGGATATCGTGAAACCAAGGTTTGTGGAACCAGGTCAGCCGGTTCAACCGGTCTAGCCTCGAATCGGCCCCTAGTCCAATCAAGTAGGGCTAATTAACTGGATATACCATTAACCCATATATACCCATTGAAAACTGTCCAAAAACGGTTATCCCTCCAGACCGCCAACCCGCTAAAACCTGTTTCTATTTTTTATTTCATTTTCTTTTAAGATATCTATGACTTCCGATCTGATCCCATAAACAATGTGTGAAACTACTAATTTTTTAAGTAATAAATAGTGTAATTTTATCTATAATCACTTTTATCATAAGCGGAACTTTATAGAGTAATTTTACCTACAATCCTTTATTCACAAGCGAAACTTTGTAGTTTACCTAAAATTACTTATAATTCTAATTTATTATTATAATTATTTTATTTTATTTTATCTTTTTTGTGCATTATATGAATTAATTAAAAAAATGCTGTTTTTTTCTCAATATACTAAAAGAAAAACTAGATATTAAATGTATGCTATTAATTGGAGTTGCAATTTTCAATAAACTAGCATTAATTACTTAACTTTAAAATTCCAAAATGACCTTTTGAATCTAAAGATTTTTAAAGAATTTTATTACATGAATAAAAAAAATATAAAAATACAAAATTATCTTTAACCCAATATAGTAGGTAAGGTGTCATTTAATATCATTTAATTGCAGCACATATTTTCGTAGTAACCATCCATGGTTACAAAATGTAGTTAACCATTGAAGACTCATTTATATATATATATATATATCATTCGAGGGAATTGCACTTTTGGTCTCACAGGACACGGGGCAGTTGCATTTTGGTCCCAATGCTTTCACTTTTGATCCCACAAATTCAAATCCAAGCACTTTTGGTCCCATAAGAAATTTCACAAGCATTTATAGTCCTAAGTTTTTGCAATTTCAGTCCCACAACGTTTATTACTAACATTTTCGGTCACATGCATAGCTGTTAGAAGACACCATAAATACTTTTTTCTTAATATTATACAAATTTAAAAAAAGAAAAACCTCAATTACGCCCAAAAGGAACAACCCAAATTCCAGAAAACCTAATCTCCCAAAATTCATCCCCAATTGCCGGTTTTCCGTATGAAATCAGAGACATACTTGGTGAATCGACAATCAAATTAACCAGGAAATCTGAGATAGAGAAAATCGTTATCGAGGTAAACGAAGCTTGGAACCCGGAGGACAAAAACGTCGAAGGAATTTTCATGTCGGGCCAATGCAGATTCTATTGCAATCAAGTCCATAAAATTTGAGGGATCGCCTACATATATTGAGGGTCCTTCAACTCTCAGATTTTCTGGTGATGAGGGTAATCAAGGTCTGGAAGAATATTGGAGAACGACGGTTCTTGGAGAGAGGGGGTTGATTATGTCCTAATATCTGAGATTATTTGTTTGCTTGCAGATTCATTGACCTCGATACGTTCATCTTACTGGCAGAGGGTCCAGTTTTTTAGGGATATGAAGGTTGTTTCTGCTCTTACTGATGTTCCGCCCGGATTTCGTATTTTATCAGTAGTTAGTGTTACAATTTTGTTATATCTTAACTGCTTATAACTCAAATATTTGGTCTAATTTACAAGTCTGAACTGGGATGTCAGTGCACGAAAATGTGTGTCAGTACTCTAAGCTTCTTTTACATATTTGTGTTGTATAATCCATTAATCTTGTGATCAGATTCGAATTATATTTCAGTGGAATGATTTAGCTTCCCTCTGCTATATATTAGAGTTCTGCAAATGTCTTTGAAACAAGGATGGTATTATTGGGTGTTTCTCTTTTTGTTGGCTTTTCAACTCTGTAATTCACTGGTTAAATAATGCATGCGTAAAACTTATCATTTTGTTTTCTTCTGCTAAATTTAAGACGTCCATGAGTTTGGGGTGATAATTGATTTCCTTAACCATGTAAGATATATTCATGTGGAGTTTAGTGAATCGAGTTTGACATAGAGCTTTGGAGAATAATGTTTCATGAATCATCTAATGGTTATTGCTAACTGCATATCCTGAGTTAGTATATTTTATAGCATATGTTATATTGTTGTACATCTTTCAAATAATAAGGGTAAGAAGGAGATTGAGAATGTGTGAGAAATAGACCAAATAATGAACCCTAATGCTATTTTACATTTATTTATTTTTTGTATATTAGATTCTATCAACGATAACTAAGGAAAAGTCTGTTTTGTTTGATTAGGACAAAAAATGCAACAACTTTTGGGAATGAAAGTGGTTTTTTTTATGGGACCAAAAATGCAAAAAAATCATGGGACTAAAAGTGCTTGCAATGTTAACGGAAAACGTGACGTTGGGATCAAAAGTGCTTGAATTTAAATTTGTGGGATCAATAATGAAAGTATTGGGACCAAAATGCAATTGCCCCGTGTCCTGTGGGACCAAAAGTGCAATTTCCTCTCTCTCTCTCTCTCTCTCTCTCTATATATATATATATATATTGCAGATTATTAAATATTAAAAGAAACAAATCATAAAAGACATTATGTCTATGAAAACAAAAATTACCAGTTGCCTTCACTGTTGGTGGCTTTGTGATTAGGGATGAACAAAATTCGATTTAAACCGAATTAACCGTCCGATTCGAACCGAAATTATCCATTTGGATTGATTTTTTTAAAATTTGATTCGGTTTTCGATTTTAGTTTTTAGGAATTTCGGATAATTCGGTCTGAATCGCTTTAGGGCTTCTTTTAACCAAAATAATCGAAACCAATCCGAAATTTATAATGTTTTATTTTTTAATATTATATATTTAAGTATATATGAAATTCCATTTTTCTTTTAATTTTCTGATATATATATATATATATTATATATATATATATATAATTTTCCTATCTTAAAAAGTATGGGTGGTTTCTTATAAAATAATATAATGTCGAAAATTCTCTTCTGCATACACTTATCTATGAGAAAATATGCAAGGACAACTACGTAATTTACTAATATGTATTTATTACTAGGAAGTAATAACTTCATCCCCTACTTAGTTTTATATTTTTTATTTTTACTGGTTTAAAATCTAAAATTTATAATCAAATGCAATAAATTTATATTCTAATTTTAGATCTTGAATTTAATTAAACTTGTGTGAGGTAGTATTAATTTTAGATTTTATTAAATATTCATAATATTTGATTTAGCTTTAATATATTATTAAATATATGCTAATTCAATATATCGGACGGAGTAAATTTAGGAGAAAACTACACCAAATTTAAAAATATAACTTTTAGTATAAAATTACAAGGTGATTATAATATAATATTTCTGGCGAAAAAATACATAATTTCATGCAAAGAAAAAATAGCATGCATTATATTTTTTATGATAAATTGGAAGTTGGTGTAACTTAAGATAAGCAACACGTGTAAAAATTAGAATATGTGAATTGTTCTCTAAAATTTGGATTCTTATCAAACGGAGATTATGTACAATAACCTTTCAGGTCGTTGGTACGAGTCGTTAGACCGTACTAAATTAATTTGTATATAACTATACTTATCCTTATCCTACTACTCTAACTAGTAGAGTGGTAAATAAGGGTTGATTACACGAGGAACGGTCAAATAATATTGTTTTGATGTATTCAAGCAACTAAGAAATTTAAATAAATATAGTAATAAACAAGTAAACGTAATAAAGGTTGTTTGGGGGCGGGGGGTGTTAGCAATCAACTAACAACCTACTAATAACAATAAAAAGCAATTTAAAGAACAATTATTCTAAAAATACTTAGCAATTTAACAATTCAAATAAACAAAGACAAATAGAATAATTTTTCGGGTTTTTTTTATAAATGATAAAAGGATTCAACCATTGATCAAGTATCCCCTTGGCTCGAATAATCTATGTAATTGATATTACTACCCAATTAGTTAGCCTTAGAACTCCTACTCCAAGATTAATAACAAGCTCTATCAATCTTGTTGTGTCTTAAGTATAATTAATCAAAAAGAGCTCTTCAATTAATCCTACTCAACTTATCAATTCCTAAAACAATCTCTCTAAGAATCAATAGTCAAGTGCATTAAGAGTCAAGACAACGGAGTATATTTGACATAAAACTCACAAGCTCGGTTTTAGTGGTCGAATTCTATGTTATCCCCAATGAAATAAATCTATTATTTGCTACACGGGAACCGGATTCATAACAATTACGGATTATAAGCCCAATTCTAGCAACACACAAACAAATATCCAAATGGGTGATCATACCACAATTCAATTCATAAATGTGAATCAACATCCCAAATAACATAGAAAATTCCAAAAACATAATCCAATCGGTTAACAACCGTAAAAATCACAAAAACATCCTAAATCCAAGGTTCAACTAATGATCAAGGGCTGAAATAAGGGTGCTACTCACCCATGGAAGCTAAAACAAATACAAAATAAGTAGAAAGGCAAGAAAACATGATACTATGTTAGATGAAACCAAAGATGTCAATTGGAGAAGATGATCCTTCAATCTCTTACCCAATATCCCTCCTTGGTGGCTAGAAAATGGTTGGAATTGTGTTATTGGATAGGTCAAATTCGAAATGGAACTTGTATATGTAAGCGAAGAGTTGTCACTTGAGTTTTAGGCAAAAACGCATTCATAATTTTAAAACAGGGTGACTCATCTCGGCCGAGATTCAAGTGTGTCTCGGCCGAGACGAAGCAAAAAGGATTTTATGTTGTGTGGCTCGAAGACTGATCTCGGCCGAGATGCAATTGTGTCTCGGTCGAGACATGAAAAGGGAATTTCAGGTCTTGTTAGGGTTTGGCTCATCTGGATCGAGATTTAAATTCACATCGGCCGAGATCTTGATCTCTTGAAAATTTTGCTTTTCCCCGGAACATCATCTCGGCCGAGATGCATTTCCCGTCTCGATCGAGATCTTCAATTCTTCAAAACTTCTAGTTTTTCTTGGAAGGTCATCTCGGCCGAGATTTGCAACCTGTCTCGGCCGAGATCTTCCTTTAGCGTTGTCCTTTGTTGCTTCGATCGATCCATTGACTCTGCGATCTTTTGATGCTCTTTATCGATCCATTTGCACCTATTTTAACACAAAATGAACCAAACGCATTATTTTGCCCAATGAGAATTAAATGCACGAAGTACACGTGAAATTGCACAAAAACATCACTAAATTGACACTTAAAGCGTCCTAAAGTGTGTGCACGAACACGTGTACCAAATCTCCCCAAACTTAGAACTTTGTTCGTCTCGAACAATAAAGAAAATGGAGAAAGAACACGTGTTTAGGAAAAATTTAAGTGGTAACCGATTTCAAATTATTTTCTTAAAAGCAAGACAAACATGAAAGTAATAAGCATGTGTGGTAGACAAAATCTACTACTTTCGACACTTTGACATTCTCGACTTAAGATCCTCACCGGATGAGTGATCTCTCAACTCTCGAGTGTATCAAGTGGGACGTGTATACGCTTGCATTGAAGTGCATGAACCGCCTACCATAGGCTTGCCAATCATCTAAACTTGAAAATGTACTTAACAAGTGTGGCAAAGAATCAAATAGGTCTTTATATAGGTTGTAGTGTTGGCTTGGGGTAAGGTGGGATAATTCTAGGTAAAAGTGACTATAAAAACGGACTAAACGAGTGGGCCCTACCCGTCTACCCCTCAAACAATAGTTACTCTTCCTCACTCTCTCAATTCCCAATCAAGTCGATCCTAAGATTCAACTACCTCAACTCAAACCAACCTACTAATCTCTTGTTTATCATCTCTCAATTGAAGTGTATATATGACCTTTTAAACTTTTAAGAGTGATGATCACAAGATGTGTGATTTTTACTAACCTCTCCAATTCTATCACTAAGAAAGTATATACCATCAACTATTTATTTTATTTTTCTTATTTTTCGACTTTTTCTCGGTTTTTGATTTTTTTTTATGGTAAATATTTACAACCAATGGAGAGGTTAATAATCTCGATTTTTGCCTATTTTGTGTGTTGCCTTTCACCCTTCAACATTTTCCACTAGTTAACCCACATTTGATCCCCAACTTGCAGCCCGACTACCTTCCAACCGCCTCCCTCATGCTCATATAGTCCATTTATGTTCAAAGGCTAAATGAAAAGGGATTGACTTGTAAAGTTGGTTATCAAACAAAAAGGCTAAAGCTCAAGAGGTTTACTAGGGATAATTTTCATATTTTTGGTAAAAATGGAGTATTTTCAAGCTTTGAAAATAGGTTCAAATCAAGAATTGCCAAATATCACTTTCAATGACACAACATGAACCGACTTATTCAAAAGTAGAGAATCAGGGCAAGTTCTAGAGGAAAAATGCATGCATTTAATGAATTTCACACCGAAAGAAATTTTGAATTACTCCTAAAGTGGGAGTATCATTTCAAGGCTTAAAAGCTCACTTGGTAAAAATTTTGATCCCATGTTTTGAATGCAAGTTGATTTTGCTTCAAAATCCTATCATGCTCTATCAAGTGTCATTTTCAAAAATATAGTTCAAAAGTTTTCATCATTAGCCAATGCCACAGTTCGCATTCCTACACGACCCAATAACTTTTTCTCGAGCGACCAACTTGTACGCCGACCACCCCCTCCCCAAACTTGGTTGGAAACCAAGATTTTGGAAAAGAGGAGTACGAGTTGGCGCTCGCCGAATTTAACCAATTATTAACCATTTTAGCTAAAGCCACTAACTAACTAACTAACTAACTTACAAAAATCTTATTCCTAGAATGTGCAAGGTAACAAAATCTAAATATCAACAATATTAAGGCAACCAAAACAACCAAGTGATAGAAATTGGCTCACGGGCCAAGTAATGTCATCAACAGTCAAGGAAAAGTCAGTCATCAACAATTAAGCCAAAAGTCAAATTAGAATTGGCACACAGGCCGTCTAATAAATCTAAATGAACAAAATATCAAATGGCTCACAGGCCAATACCAACAATAACAGTGCAAAGTGATAGAAGTGAGGGCACACAGGCCAATAGAAATAACATAAATAGTAAAGGAAGATAAGGAATGATAGGAGGGGGTTCGGGAAGTTTGAGCGGCCGAGAATGTCTTACCCCCTTGTTCTCTCCCTAAACTTAGTTTTCAACTAAGTTCCTGAAGGAGGAGTAAGGCTTTCTCGGTACTCCACTCAAAAAGATCGGGAAGGTCGAGGTAAAGTTTGTTCTCTCCCTTTGATGGTGTTGAAAAGGTCGAGGTGCTTGGTTTTTTTTCTTTAATGGTCTCTTTAATGCCTCCCAATTCAACTCCAAATGTCGTCCTCATCTCCACCAATTCGGCTTTGATTCCTTTGATTTCGTCTCCCATTGCAGCCACCAGGAACTCTGATTGAGATAGCACAGCTGATGCTGGTCTCTTCTTTGACGGTCTGTCTAGTTGGCTGCTACCTTCTCCCTTGCCTCCCATGCTCCAAACCCTTGCCACCGGATGTGACTTCTTTGCGCGCTTGAACTTGGTCAATTCTTCACTGGTTGGTTCTTTGGACGCATTGATGTGCGCCTCTGAGCTCAACTCCAAGTTCAATGTGTTTTTCAAGTTGGTAATGTACGTCGGGTCGGGGTTAGGTAGGCGGAGGTAGGGTCCCTTATTTTGGAGAACATAAGGGACAGACGGTCCCGAGGTTCCCTCTTAATACCCGAGCATTGCTATTCGCGTATTCTCCATCTCCTCCCAGTCCAAGTAGTAATCATTGCTGATAGGTGTGTATTCTAGGAGGGGCACGTTGTAATGCTCAAGAATGGGGGTAATAAAGGCCTAAGATATACCATAAGTCTAATAAGTTGATTTGAGATCTCGCTATCAACTTCTTGGCCTAAAAAAAGCAATCTTTCTCATCGGGGGCAAACGCCTACGAAAAGATCGCTTAGATTTAAGAAAAGGTTGCTTGGATGTCCTAAACCACTAGACGATAGGGGCCAACTTGACCAACCGCCCTCATACTATGATCATAGTATGATCAGTTTTTTGAAAGACTAGAATTGCAAAAAATGCAATTCTAATTCTTTTTCGTAATAAGAAATGAGAAAAGGTTAAGATATCTATGTGATATTTCTCTAATCACGTAGGATAATTCCCTATCGACAACATATCTAAGTAATAGATATCTGTGTAACAATTTATGTTCTGGGGTTTACATATACTCATATGCTGAAAGAAACCTCAAAAACGGAAGAAAGGGTGGAAAGTGAGGAAGAAAGAGATTTAGAAACAGCTTCCGAAAAGAAGGGGACTAAACAGGAACAAGAGGGATCCACCGAAGAAGATCCTTCTCTTTCTTTTTTTTTTTTTTTTTGGAAGAAAAGGAGGATCCGAACAAAATCGACCAACGGAAGAAATCCAAGTGAATGGAAAGGCAAATGAATTCAACTTTCGATTTACATTTACAGAGACAGGCTATAAAAATTGTAAAACTAAACTAAACTAAACTAAACTAAATTAAACTAAAACTAAACTAAAACTAAACTAAACTAAACTAAACTAAACTAAACTAAACTAAACCCTAAAACTAAAATAAACTAATCTGAACTAAACTAAACTAAACTAAACTAAACTAAACGAAACTAAACTAAACTAAAACTAAACTAAAAATAAACTAAAATTAACGAACAATCTTTGTCCTATTAAAAAATTTGAAAGATTTCGTTGAAATTGTTCGTCTGGAAATTTCTCGAAAAGCTAATCATTAGGGATGTAAACGAGCCGAACCAAGCCGAACAGTACCAGGCTCGAGTTCGGCTCGTTTGATTTTTAGTGGGCTCGAGTTCGGCTCGAACTTATAAAAGTGTGTTCGAGTTCGGTTCGTTATATAATTATCAAGCTAGCGAATAGTTCGAGTTCGATTCGGCAAAAGCTCGATAACATAATAAAGCAAACTTAAGTTTGAGCTCGGTTCGAAAAAGCTCGAAAACATAGTTTGAGCTCGGGTTCGTGAAAAGCTCGATAACATAGTTCGAGGTCGGGTTCGTGAAACCTGTAATAAAGCTCGAGAGTCACTAAAACAAAGCTCGTTTATAGACTAAGCTCAGTTTCTAAATGAAAACATTACTAAAAGTCATAGTTGGCCTGGTAGTATAAGATATTTACCTTATTTTAAATGGTCTAGAGTTTAAGTCACATTGAACACATATATTTTTGAAATATATATATATATATATATATATATATATATATATATATTCGAGCTAGCTCGCGAGCCAGCTCGTAAGCTCGGCTCGCGAGCCTGAGTTCGCGAACAGGGTCGCGAGCTTACGAACCAAATACTTGCAGGCTCGAGTTCGGCTCGAAAATTTTGTCGAGCTCGAAATTGGGCTCGGGCTCGGTTCGTTTAGGTTAGCGAACGATCTCGAACGAATATTTTTTCGAGCCGAAACCCGAATAGCTCGCGAACCGTTTGGTTTGATTACATCCCTACTAATCATAGGTTCTTCTCTCCATCGGAACGATAGGGCCGTTATGCTCATTACTAAACTTGTTGAAGAGACTACTTCTGGTTCTGGGGTTTCCACGGTTGAAAAAAAAAAAACCTGGGGCATATCATCCAAATCATCGGCCCGGTATTAGATGTAGCCTTTCCACCCGGAAAGATGCCTAATATTTATAACGCTCTGGTAGTTAAAGGCCGAGATACTGTTGGTCAACCAATTAATACTACGGCAAGAAAATAGAATTTCTTTCTTTGTCTTTACAAAAAAAATAGGAGTAAGTTGTGATACGTTCACTAAAAAAAAAAATCCTTTTGTAGCCAATCATTTATTAAAAAAAATGATTTTTGATTGCGGGCGAATGACGGGAATTGAACCCGCGCATGGTGGATTCACAATCCACTGCCTTGATCCACTTGGCTACATCCGCCCCTCTACTGTAATTTCTTTAAAAGAAATTTTATATTATTTTTTTTATTTACGAAATTCTATTTTCAATACCTTTGGTTTTGTAGAAATTGTAAGACAAAAGATGGAATTTCAATAATTTTAAGTTATGATTATTTCTTTTTTTAATGGAATGAAAATGGAAAGAAAAAAGTCTAGGTAAGTACAATACTTCTAAAATAATAAAAGACTACGAATTAAAAAGAAAATAAAGGAGCAATAACCCCTCTTGATAAAACAAGAAAGAGTTTATTGCTCCTTATATTTTTCTATTCTATTTTCAAAAACTCCTATACACTAAGACCAAGTCTTATCCATTTGTTGGAGCTTCGATAGCAGCTAGGTCTAGAGGGAAGTTATGAGCATTACGTTCATGCATAACTTCCATACTAAGGTTAGCACGATTTATGATATTAGCCCAAGTATTAATTACACGGCCTTGACTATCAACTGCAGATTGGTTGAAATTGAAACCATTTAGGTTGAAAGCCATGGTGCTGATACCTAAAGCAGTGAACCAGATCCCCACTACAGGCCAAGCAGCTAGGAAGAAGTGTAAAGAACGAGAGTTGTTGAAACTAGCATATTGGAAGATCAATCGGCCAAAGTAACCATGAGCGGCTACGATATTATAAGTTTCTTCCTCTTGACATCGATCTATTATGCACCTCTGCATCTAGCATTGGGTAGACCTCATACAATAATTGTCGTAGCTCTACCATATATTTTGTTTCATTTCTTCAGGAACAATCACAAACACTTTTTGGATTATGGATCTACTACCAGAAATTCAATGCGTAATTTCAGCATTCAATGTTTATTCCTGAATAATCTCATTTTTCAATTATTCAACCATTTCATTTTACCAAGTTCAATGTTAGCCAGATTAGTCAACATTTTATATGTTTCGATGCAACAACAAGATGTTATTTGTAACAAGTAGTTTTGTTGGATCAGAAATCGTTGAAGAAACAACAAGATCTTTCTTTTGTCCCTTCCAGGGGATCGGAAAATAAAGAACTGGTTAATATATTCAAGATAATTACGTATTTACAAAATACTGTCTCAGTTCATCCTATTTCATCAGATCCGGGATGACCTGGGTATGGGACCTTCGTTTCCCTCTTCCTTTCTGTCCTCAACTCCTTTACTGTCTTCTCAAAGTTCATTATCAGATCTTCTTGGAAATTCGTCAGCCTTCTGCTCACGATTGCGCACAAAATTTCCATCTCATATAATCGGGGGGAACTGATCTCCTTCCTGCCACAGATTGTCGAGCTAAGCAGCTTCTGCAAGTATTTGACGACTGGGCTTTGTATCAAAGTCAATCTAGAGCTCCTTGGGTCATAAGCCTATGGTGCAACTATTCTAGGGTCTTTGTCTCATTCAAAAGTTGAAATTTGATGTTGTAGACCTTTGTCGTGCAGGAAAGTGACTCCTCGATTTCGAGGGTGCTAAAGAATTCTAGCACAAACTTGAGGAAGGTAGGTCAGGGTGCAAGGCATCGGGTGAGCCCTGCTTCTTCTAAAAGATCATTGACGTTTTCCCTTATGCTCATGGCGTCCAAAATCTTTCGATTGCCAAAATGGGTTGCCGACACCCCTCTCCTTATCAATTTGTTGAACCTCTTCTTTTGTTCGTTTGTGCTCAGAACTATATCGAAGTCGAATGGTTTCGTGGGTTTATCTGTGGTTGTTGGATTTTCTGGTATGGGATCCTCCGGTGTGTGCTCAACTGCTATTTCTTTGCCCTTGGCCTGACTTTTTCTTATTTTTTGTGTTACACACCTACTTGAGGTGTCCTCTTGACTAGTGTTCTTCTTCGTGTTTTTCGATGGTGCCATTGCTTGCCTATAATAGGTCAAAAATACACACATTAAACTTAAGTTTAAAAATAAAATTTCAAACTTATATATCCACCATCATTTATCCATTGGAAAAATAATTTCACACTCATTATTCTTCAATCATGAATCAATTATCTAGCCCAAACAGCCTTTTGCAGATTAAATCGACAATCAAATCAACAAAAATAAGCCAAATCAATTTAATGTGTTCTAACATATATCAAGTCATTTCAAACAATTACACATAAACCACTCTAGCTCAAAAATTGAAATAACGATTATATTAATCAAGAAAAAAGGGCTATACAATCCATATACATGTTTGAAGAGTATTCACAATCGTAATTCACAAATGTCTCACCCAATCCAATCTCCTAGACTACAAATATCGCATATCATCATCAAATTCGTATTCCTAATCGGCAAACAAATCAATTCGGCTATCAATTTACGCAATATTGAAAATTTTCAACCAAATTCAATAAACCAACTAAAAATACGAAATTGATGTCCTATCATGCATCAAATTCAACAAATAATAGCACAAAAGTAATAGGATGTGATAGCAATACGTACCGGATGAGTTTAGACGAAGAAGATTTGAAAATTTACTTTTGCGCCCTTTTTCAACCCGAGCTCAAAACCGCTCCAAATTCAAAAAAAATTGGATGAAGGTGCGTTATGTGATGTGGGTGAGTGTGTGTGTGAGAGTTTGAGTGAATTTGATTGAGTGGAAATAGTGAAATTTGAGAGTGGGTGTGTGCTTGTGTGCAAAATTGCGATTGGGGAGGAGGGGGGAAGGGCGAAGAAGTGCCCTAATCTATTCGCACAGGTGCTTTGTGTGTCTCAGCCTAGATAGCCTTCTAGGGATTTAGCCTCAATCTTGGACAAGTTGATCTCGGCCGAGATGGCTTGGTGTCTCGGCCGAGATAATCTTCCAGCAACTTTGGCCAGTTTGGGCTTCTCTAAATCTCGACCGAGATGCTTTGTATTTCTCGGCCGAGATAGCCTTCCAGGGAATTGCCCTATTTTGCCTTCATGAAGTCTCGGCCGAGATGCATTGTGTGTCTCGGCCGAGATTCCTTCCCCTGCACTTTTCCTTCATTTTGATCCTCTTCACTCCCATTTTATGATATCTCTTGATTATTTTGGTCTATACCTTCACATAACTCAACAAAAACATCAAATACGCCACAAGGCATTTACTAAGCTACTAAACTATAAATTTGAAAGTGCAAAAATTTAAAGTTACCGTCGAGTTGCCTCGCGACAAGAATCTTTGTTTAACGTCGTTGGCTCGACGGATGTTCATTTAGCTCGATGGTGGGTCTTCTACTCGTTCCTCTTCAACCGGGCTATCTTGACATCCTTCGAAATACGGCTTGAGCAATTGTCCATTCACTTTGAAAACCTTGCCCGTTTTACCGCTTTCTATCTCAATGGCCCCATGTGGAGATACCTTCTTGACAATGAATGGTCCAATCCACCTCGATCGAAGCTTTCCGGGAAATAATTTCAACCTCGAGTGGTACAGAAGTAATTCTCTCCAACCACGAAATTTTTTTGGGAGATTCTTGCATCATGGAAGGCCTTGGTTTTCTCCTTATATATCAAAGCATTTTCGAAAGCTTCATTCCGAATCTCTTCTAGCTCTTGGAGTTGAATTTTCCGGTGCACACCCACTTCATCTAAGCTCATGTTACATCTCCGGATGGCCCAATAGGCTTTGTGCTCAAGTTCAACCGGACGATGACACGATTTGCCATAAATAAGGCGATGTGGGGACATACCGATAGACGTTTTGTAGGCGGTCCTGTATGCCCATAAAGCATCATCAAGCCTCAAAATCCAGTCTTTACGGTTCGGTTGGACGGTTTTTTCTAGCACTAATTTGATCTCTCGATTTGAAGACTCGACTAAGCCCTTCGTTTGTGGATGATATGGGTAGACACTTTATACAAAACTGAGTATTTCTTGAAGAGTGCTTTGATGGTCTGGTTGCAAAAATGTGTACCCCTATCACTTATGATGGCTCTCGAGATCCCAATTCTTGCAAATATGTTGGAATTGATAAAATCTGCTACAACCTTTGAATTGTTTGTAAGAGTAGCCCTTGCTTCACCCATTGGGACACATAGTCCACAGCAAATAGGATATAAATATTCCCATAAGACGATGGGAACGGGCCCATGAAGTCCATGCCCCAAATATCGAAGATTTCACACACAACTATTGAATTTTGAGGCATTTAATTCCTCTGGGACACGTTCCCTGTTCTTTGACATCTTTCACAAGTCTTGCAAAAGGCAAGGGCATCTCTAAATATGGTGGGCCAAAACAATCCACTCTCAAGAACTTTATGAGCCGTCCTCTTCGGCCCGAAGTGTACACCACAAGCATACGAATGACAGAAGTTAAGCACTGATTAAACCTCATCTTCAGGATGCACCTCCTAATCACCTGATCCGACCCATACTTCCACAAATAGGGGTCATCCCAAACAAAATACTTCGACTTTCTCCTTAGTCTATCTTTTTTTAGCCTTGCTCATCCCATTGGGAAATCGCTTGGAAACCAAATAGTTACAATGTTAGCATACCAAGGAACCTTCGAGTTGGATACTATGAACAACTGCTCGTCTGGACTTTGCAGCACCCTTTTTATCCCTAATTTCCAAATCGAACTCCTGTAATAGCAAGTTCCAACGTATCAGTCTGGACTTTGCTTCATTCTTTTCCATAAGAAACCTAAGGGCAGCATGATCAGTAAACACGATGATTTTGGTCCCAACTAGATAGGACCTGAATTTCTCAAGCGCAAAAACAACGGCGAGGAGTTCCTTTTTCAGTAGTGGTATAGTTGGTCTGGGCCGGATTCAGTGTTCGTGAAGCATAGTAAATCACATGTGCCACTTTTCCTCTTCTTTTCCCTAGGACTGCACCCGCTGCTTGATCACTGGCATCACACATTAGCTCGAATGGAAGCTCCCAATCAGGTGGTTGGATAATGGGAGGAGTGACGAGCCTTTACTTAAGCACATCGAACGCAATCTTGTAGTCTTCATTCATTTCAAAATTAACGTCTTTTTGCAATAGACGACACAAAGGAGAGGCAATCTTGAAAAAATCCTTTATGAACCTGCGATAAAAACCTGCATGGCCAAGAAACGAATGAACTTCCTACACATTAATGGGGTAAGGCAAAGAGGCAATTATTTCAACTTTAGCTTTATCTACTTCAATATCTTTTACAAAAATCAAATATCCTAGTACAGTTCCTTGCTCTACCATGAAATGGTATTTTTCCCAGTTCAACAAAAGATTTTTGTCAATGCATCTTTTCAGGATTTTCACAAGATTCTCAAGGCAATTTTTGAATGATTTTCCATAAACACTAAAGTCATCCATGAAAACTTCAATGAAATGCCCAATAAACTCACTTACCATACATCTTTGGAAGGTGGCGGGTGCGTTGCAAATCCCGAATGACATACGCCTCCAAGCGAACGTGCCAAAGGGGCATGTAAAGGTTGTCTTCTCCTGATATTCTAGAGCAATCAGAACTTGGAAGTAGCCGGAAAAACCATCTAAGAAGTAGTAGAAAGGGTGGCCGGCCAATCTCTCTAGCATTTGGTCGATGAAGGGTAGTGAAAAATGGTCTTTTCTTGTCACAACATTCAGCTTTTAGTAGTTGATACAGACTCGCCAGTCGGTCTGTAATCGTGTAGGCACAGTCTCCCCATCTTTTCCCTCTATGACTGTAATGCCGGATTTCTTGGAGACCACCTGAGTCAGACTCACAAATTTTCTATCGGATATGGGATAGATGATTCCCACGTCCAACAGTTTGATGACTTCCTTCTTGACTACCTCCATCATGGGAGGATTGAGCCTTCGATGTGGTTCTCTACTCAGTTTTGCATCATCTTCGAGAAGTATGGGTGCATGCATAAGGATGGACTTATTCCCTTGATGTCGGCAATAGTCCATCCTATTGCCTCCTTATTCTGCTTGAGAACCTCAATCAATGCTTGCTCTTGACTATGAGTTAACTTTGAAGAAATGATCACGGGTAATGTCTCGTCATCCCCAAGGTACGTGATAGGTATGGCCCAATCTCCCCAGGTTGGTCTAGCCCGCCAGACGGGTCAATTGGGCTCAAGAGCGCAAGCCCAACGCAGCCAAGCCCATACGCGGCATCTTTGGGAAGTTGGGAAAGATCCCCATGATCTTTTCCAACGGCCATGCAGATATGATTGGCGGATTTTTAGGGATTTTGTTAGGGTTGTTATGGCATAGTATAAATAGGAGAATCATCGTTTAGTTTGGGGTTGGAATTCTAATTACCAGACTGGCTCCTTGAAAGATTGTACTCTGGTATTCAAAGAAAGATAGTGAAACACCTCGGAAGGTTATTACCTTCATCCGTGGACGTAGATCTCTGGATCGAACCACGTAAATTCTTGTGTTGCTTATAATCTTGCATGTTTGATTATTTTAGATAGCTATTTTGATTGTGATTCGTTTGATATCCGGGCACCGGCATTATCAATTGGCGTCGTCTGTGGGAATCGAACGACGAGAAGCAAACCCTAGCATCATCCATAGCCGAATTGCGTCAGTCATAGTAAATACCCGCCAGTCAGCTAATCCAACTCGATCTCGTCGGAATCTTCCCGTCGATCAAAATCCCCCGTTGCCACATCAAAAACTCCAGGATCCACCCACGGGGCAAATAGATGCACAACATCTCGCGCCCGCCAATGCGCCAGCGCAAGTTGGCCCTCAACCAACCCTTGAACTATTGCAAGTGCAACAAGCGTTCCTACGCGAACACGCTGCCTTATTCCAAGAATATTATCATCTGCGTGCCGACTCCGGTATGCACGCCGACAACGGTGCCAATCAGGTGGCAGGACATTCCCACCAAGACCGATCTCGCGCATTCAATGAAGATCCGCCTCACAGAGCCAGGCACGATCGCCGTCTTCACCGGTCAGTGTCACCAGGATCGAAGTTCTAATGGCTCAAGGCCACGCTGCGGAGGCCGTTCATGAAAGCAGTGATGATAACATCATCGGACCGGCTACGTACTTTTAGGCTTTCCGCAGTGAAGCGTTCAAGAAACTGAGAGACTGTCTCCCCATCTCGTTGCTCCAGGTTCATGAGATCGCCAAGGTGGCCATAGGCTTTGCTCGTGTATGGAAACGAGCCAGAACTGCTCGGCAAGATCCCGGAAAGTAGTAACGCTGCGGCGTGGAAAAGAATCAAACAAAATTCTGGCCTCGTCTTGAAGATATTCGGGGAACACTTTGCACAAGTGATGTGGTGTGCAGCTCCGATTGAACATGGCATATTTGAAGGCACTCAAGAAATTACCTGGGTCCCCGGTGCCGTTGTAGACTGGTACTGGTGGACGCCGCTGACCGGCGCCGACCAGTTGATGTGACGAAGCGGGCCCGCCTGGAGAAATCCCATTTACTTGACCCCGTGGAACAGGAACAGGCTCAATTTGATGCCGAGCTTGACTAGGTGTTAGGCCTCGACGCTGATGGGGAAACAATCACCCCTTTCTCCCCGGAGATCCTCGACACACCCCTCCTTGAGGGGTTTAAACTTTACACCGAGCTCGTGCGACATCCTCCGACCACTACCCGAGCTCTATTTGGCACTGTAAGCAAGTTTGCCAAAGCTGAAGAGCAAACCCGACGCAAGCAGGAAAAGTACACTACAAAGAAATAGCTAGACAGTGCGCAGGCCGGGGCTAATACTCGGACCAGAGCTTTTAGTCGATTGGGTAAAGGCAGGCTGGAGCCTCGCAATGGCCCCTCTCAATTCACACCCCTTACGCGGTCGAGAACAGAAATATTTTCTGTTCATAAAAATGACTTGCGACCATGTCCGCGAATGACTGCTCCGGCAGAGAAGCGCAATCGAGAAAAGTGGTGTGCGTATCACCACGATCATGGGCATGACACCGCGGAGTGCCAGGAACTTTGTAAGGAGATTGACGACTGTTTAAAACGTGGTCTTCTCCGGCAGTATGTCGCCCGGGTTGAGGACATGTCTCAGCCAAACAAAAGTGGAGGTGCACAACCAGGTCGAGGGGGTTACAATGGCCGAGGCCCAAGACAGAACAAACCCCAATGGCAAAATAACAGGTCGGGGTACAACAATTACCCAAGGCAAGACTAGGGCAATCGCCAACAATATCAACCTCAACAGCCTCAATTGTTGCCACCTCCACCACCTCATGGAGGTCTTGGGGACAACCCACCGAACCATGTTATCCAAGGGATAATAAATCTGATCTATGGCGCCATACCAGCAGGGACTTCCCGAAGTGCCCTCAAAGCCGAAACACGCAGGCCTCCTCCCGAGGAACCACGTCACAAGCGCCTCCATAAATCTGAAATAGTGAGTTTTACCAAGGACGATCTTGTTCCCGAGCTCACCCCTCACACTGATGCCATTGTCATTGACATGGCCATGGTCAATGTCACTATTAAACGAGTTTTTGTTGACAATGGCGCCGCAGTAAGTGTTATATTCTCCGATTGCTTCCAAAAGATGGGCATACCCCGGGAGCAGCTCCAACCTGCACCCGGGCCTCTATAGACTTTCACTCAGGGAGAGGTCCAACCAGAGGGAATTATCAACCTCCCTATGTCGCTTGGTACATATCCAGCGATAAAAACTATTTTTGTAGATTTCTATGTGGTATCTTCTTCGTCACCTTACAACATGATTCTTGGTCGAGACTGGCTCACCCCAGCCAAGGCCATTTGTTCCACATATCACTTAGCATTGAAGTTTCCTACACCCCACGGAGAGGTCGCCATCCGTGGCAACCAGAGAATTTACAAAGAGTGCATGTATGTGGCACTCAAGAAAACAACTAAGGCTCCTCCTCGGCCTCAATTTCAAATAGCCATCCCGGAACCCACTCCGGGTGTTTCCGAGTCATTTGGAAGTGACACCGTTGAAGTGCCACTTGATCCTGCTAAACTGGAGCAAACTGTTAAAATAGGCGCAGTGGGCATGCCTTGGTTGCACAATGCCATCATTCAGGCATTAAGGGAGTACCCCGAAGTCTTTGCTTGGTCCCCCCTGGATATGCCGGGAGTTTCCCCCGACCTCATCACTCACAAGCTAAACATTGACCGCAATGTGAAGCCAATACAACAGAGGCGACGACAATTTGCCTCGGAGAGAAATGTAGCTATCCGAACTGAGGTTCAACAGCTTGTGGATGCCGACATCCTATTCAAAGTTCACTATCCATCCTGGCTCTCTAATCCAATAATGGTGACGAAGTCCAGTGGGGCTTGGAGGATGTGTGTTGATTTTTCTGATCTCAACAAGCATTGCCCAAAAGACTGCTATCCATTACCGCCTATTGACCAAAAAGTTGAAGCCATCACGGGGTATAAGGTGCTTTTCTTTTTGGATTTATATAAGGGATACCACCAAGTCCATATGGACCACCGAGACGTTGTCAAAACAGCATTCATCACTGATTTTGGATGCTTCGCTTTCAAGAAAATTCTCTTCGGACTCAAAAATGCTGGGGCACCTATTTAGCATCTTATGGACCACGTCTTCCGAGACCAGATAGGTCGCAATGTTGAGATATATGTCGATGACCTCGTTATTAAGAGTCATTCTTCCACATCGCGTGTACAGGACATCACCGAGACATTAAGCACACTGGGGCGCCATAATATTCGACTTAATCCAGCTAAATGTACCTTCGGCGTTGGATCGGAAAAATTCCTTGGGTACATGGTATCTCAGCACGGTCTCCAGGCCAACCCAACGAAAATCAGGGATGTGCTGGATCTTCAGATGCCGAAGACCGTGAAAGATATCCAACGTTTGACTAGAGGCCTCGCCGCCCTGAATCGCTTTTTATCCAAGGCAGCGGAGTGCCAGCTTCCCTTTTTCAAAATTTTGCGCCAAGCAAAGAAATTCGAGAGGACTTCGCAATGTGACGAGGCCTTTGAGGCTCTGAAAAAACATATCAGCCAATTACCCACTATGTCAGTGCCTCTCCTCGAAGAACCCCTCTATATGTACCTGGCCTCTGCCGATGAAGCCATTAGTGCGGCCCTCGTCCGCGAGGACCATGGCGTCCAACAACCCTTGTACTTTGTTAGCCGAGCCCTCCAAGGGGCAGAAACTCGCTACTCCGTGGCGGAAAAAATAGTTTTCGCTCTAGCCATGGCGGCACGCCACCTACGACCCTACTTTCAAGGGCATGTTAACCGGGTTTTCACCAATCAACCTATTCACCAGGTTCTTATCAAGCCCGACGTATCGGGACGTTTGGCTAAGTGGGCAATTGAGCTCAGGGAACACGACATACAGTTTTTACCTCGCCGAGCAATCAAGGGTCAAGCCTTTGCGGATTTACTTGTCGAGGTACCGTTCAACAACCCTGAAGCGACAACAAGTACCGAGGCAGCACCCCACCTCGACTCAAACGCTGAAGACCACAGGTGGCATGTATATGTGGACGGCGCTTCTGCTACCCGAGGCAGTGGTGCTGGGGTCCTTCTCACCGGTCCCAATGATATCGAAGTCAAATATGTCCTGTGTTTCAAGTTCAAAGCGACAAACAACGAGGCTGAATACGAGCCCGTCATTGCTGGGCTCTGGCTCGCTCAAACCTTTGGGGCTTCGCATATCCGGTTATACACTGATTCTGAAGTGGTCTCTAGTCAAATCAAGGGCACATATGCGGCAAAAGATGATACATTGAAAAGGTATCTAGCTTTAACTCATAAACTTTTGTTAACTTTTACCTCGATTGATGTTCAGCAGGTCCCCAGCAAAGACAATACTAAGGCCGATACTCTCAGTAAAATGGCCTCCGCGGTCCCGTCAAATGTGTCTCCGGACATAGTTGTCGAAGAAGCTACCCGCCCTTCAATCGATGATCAGGTGGTCTCTGTGTTGACTGATGTCGGTCCCAATTGGATGACTCCAATCCTTCAATATCTCCGAGATGGCACTTTGCCAGAAAATAAACTGCTTGCTTAGCAGATAATTCTAAACTGCTTGCTTGCCAGAAAATACACGCTTCACGATGGGGTCTTATACCGTCAGTCATACTTGCAGCCGAGCCTCCGTTGTATTGGCCCCGACCAAGCTGACTATGTCCTCCGGGAACTTCACGAAGGATCATGCGCAAGTCACATTGGGTCACGTACGTTGGCCAAGAAAGTGCTTCGGTGGGGATACTATTGGCCCACCTTGTTTAATGATGCCCACAATTTAGTGTCGAAGTGCCATAAATGTCAGCGGCACTCCAGAGTGAAACACCTGCCACAAACCGAACTCATCGGAATATAAAGCGCCTGGCCGTTCATACAGTGGGGTATCAACATTGTAGTTCTGTTCCCTGTTGCTTCGGGGGGAGTTAAATTTCTTGTGGTCGCCGTGGATTATTTCACTAATTGGGTTGAAGCCGAGCCACTCACAGCCATTACTGGACAGAATATTCTAAAGTTTGTTTGGCGTAACATTATATGCCGCTTTGGCATTCCAAGTACAATCATATCCGACAACGGCAAACAGTTTGCCTATGACCCCTTTCGATCCTGGTGCAAAGAGCTGCACATCAAACAGGCTTTCACCTCGGTAGCTCACCCCCAAGCTAATGGCCAGGTCGAAGTCACGAACCGCACTCTAGTCGACGGCCTAAAGAAGCGATTGGATCAGGCCAAGGGTCTTTGGGTTGAGAATCTTCCGCACGTTCTCTGGGCTTATCGCACAACGCCACATTCCTCCACCGGGGAAACTCCTTATAGCCTAACCTACGGCTCCGAGGCTGTCATTCCTGCCGAGGTGGGAGTACCGAGCCCCAGGCTTTTGCACCTTGATCCCAGAGCCAACGAGGAACACTCCAGACCAACCTTGACAAGCTAGAGCATCGAAACGAATAATCTTTCATCCATCAAGCTAAGTGTAAACAGCGAACAGCTAGGTATCACAATAATCGAGTCCGAGGAACACAGTTCTAGGTGGGTGACCTAGTGCTCCGGCTAAACTCTGCCAGCAAAACTGCCCCTGAGGGAAAATTTCACGCTACTTGGGAAGGGCATTATCGCGTCACTGCCGCTCACGCCTCCGGGAGCTATCAGTTAGAATAATTGGAGGGCACCCCGATGCCTCGCACTTGGCACGTCAGCAATCTGCGGCGTTTCTATCTATAGTTTCCCATTTCAGGTACTTATTCTTCCTTTAAATTTTATGTACATACTTTTACTTCTACACCGCGGTACTTTATTTTTCAAGATTACTCTTGTCTTCTTCAATTTTTCCGATAATAACTATGAATAAAAGTTTTTACTTCCAATGCATGCACTGATTCTCTTCTACACCGCGGGGATGCCCCGGCCTAGAATACACACATATTTGTTATGTCAATCGTTAATTGTCTCGGGACGCATTTGTCTCTCGCCTGATCCGTCCGGAGAGGCCATAAACTTTGTCCCCGGACATAAATCCCCTCTCGCCTGATCTGTCCGGAGAGGTTATCAACTTTGTCATCGTACAAATGTTGACTCCCGCTTGATCCGTCCGGGGAGCTTTTATGCCTTGTTTCCGGACAAGGGCTTATCTACATCATGTACTCCCGGGTACTAGCTAATATATTACTTGCATCACATCGTATTAATACAATTAAAAAGAGCATCGCATCATGCTACACATACATCACTAATCTATTATTTGCAAAAGAACTTGTTACATACATGATCATTTTTCAAATACGTTTTATTTACAAAAATGCATTACATTTATAAAACAACTTGTCTACCTATCACTTCCTAACCAATACCCAGCGCTGAGGCCCGCCTCGGGAGCTCCTCCGCGTCCTTCGGGATCTGGAAATACCTCGAGATTGGACTCCGGTCCCCTCACTCCTTCGGTCTCCTCGCCGTCGGAGACTCGGTTGCCGAGCTGGCCCGAGAGTGTTAGCCCATCCCACAGGGTCCCACTCTGCGGGGGCCATCACTTCAATCTCCTCGGCAAGTCTTTGGACTTCCTCCTCCGCGACCACTACCGGGCTCGGCTCTCGGATCACAACTCCGGTTGGTTTTTTCACCGAGCCCTTTGGCCTCCTCCGAGGAGCTTTCGAGGAGTTCCCCCGGCTAGAGCTGGCAATATTCTCCTCCACAGCACGCCGCCACCACCTACGGCCTTTTACGTCTTCGTACATGCTGAGGAGTATCTCTAGCACTTCCCGCTTCCTAACCAGCTCGGCGGAGTCAGTGTGTCCGGCCTCAATCAATACTGCTATCTCCTTCTGAATCTCAGCAGTTCACTCCTCGAGCTCCTCAAAGGTTAATAGGCCGAACTCCGACAAGATCCGCTCGTACTCCCTTTGAAGGACAAAGAGCCGCTCCACCTCGGCGCATTTTGATAAGTACTTCAGCTAGTGATCCAAGGCTTTTTCTGCAGCCTCGGTTCTTGCCTTTTCGGCCTAGGTTGCCTTCTTCTCTGCAACGGCAAGTCTTTTTTCCAACTTCGGGACCACCGACATCCTCAGGTTATCTCTCTCCCTCTGCAGCCAGTTCATTGACTACATCAACTTTTGAATGACCTCGTGAAGGTCCTCGGTGTTCTCTTGCTGCACATGTGATATATAGAGAACAATTATAACATCACCAAGACACAACACATATTTTATTCTAACTCAGGGCATGATTTCGGTATTCGCATCAAACAGACATCGACAAGTCATCATTTATAAATCGGCAAAGCCGCAAGTACAGGACAGTTTTTGTTACAGTTACACATCTTCAAAAAAAAATACAAAGAAAATGAGCTCCTATAGGACGTCTTCGGTTGAGTTAGGAGGGGCACTGACCTCCCCTGGGGCCGAGGTGGTGGCACCCGACTCTGCGATTGGGTTAGCTGCCAGCTGTAGGGCACCACTCTCCTCGATAGCTGGTTCCAGCATCTCGGGCTCAATTCTCGGAGGAGGGGCCCTCTGTCGTGGCTCCGGCACGTGCACGCCCATTCGGTATCCCAGAAACTCCTCGTCCTGGTCTACCGTACGGCTTGACACATTTTGCGCCATCAAAATGGTACCCTTCTGGGCCAATGCCTCCACCAGTGGCCACTCCGGCATCTGCGATAGGGTGCTGTAGTAGGCGGCGTCAACGTTGCCTACGGCTGCGTAGTCGTACCCGAACTCCTTTTTATACACATCCACCTCCGGGTACGACTCCTTCACCACCTCCAGCACCTCGGAGCGCGTGGCTACGTCGCCCACCGCCACGAAGTTCGTCAAAAAGTTCACAAATGTTTCCGTCTGTGACAACTTCTCGACGAACGCCCTCAACATCGCTCCCTGGCCCTCGGCTTTCTTCTTCAGCTCCTCCCGAGCTGCGGCCAACTCTCCTCGCACAAGGGCCATCTCTGCGACTTCGCCTCGAAGACGGGTGGCTTCCTTCTCAGCTTCGAGCGCTCTGCCCCGAGCTGTCACTTGGCCACTTTTGGCCTCAGCCGCCTCGGCGCGGAGCTTGTCGCACTCCCCGCGCAGCTTCCTCAGCTCTTCGGCCAACTCCTCCATCTCCTCCTTCTGCAGGCGACGCCCGAACCCAATAAGCCCTTGGCTCAAGGTCCATACCTCCTCCATCTCGGACACCTCGTGGCCCACTACTCTTGTCTAGTCCAGCAAGAATTTTATAAGGCATGGCACATCAATTGGAAACTTAATGCATGATAAAACATACCTCCGAGGTAGGATCCGTGCGCATTCTCTTTGAAACAGAGGGCGGCGTTAGCATAGGCCCCGGCCTCTTCTTCGCTCTCGGAGTCGTGTCCGATCGCGCGGCAACCTCTTCGGCCACTCGTCGGGCCTCCTCTCCCAGGCCTCCTCCACCTCGGGGGTCGTGCTCTTTGGGGTGGCGGCTTTCTACGGAACAGGGGTCTGCTGCGCACTCCCGGCGGCCTTTTTCTGAAGACCGGCTTTAAAGCGCCCCACTGCAAGAAACAGTTAACATGTTTGCCGGCAATATTGTCAGTTGCACAATCAATTATAATAAAGAATTCCTATCCTCAATTTCAGCCCTGCCGAGCCCTCACTCTGGGGGCGGCGACGTCCTCGCCTCTGGCCCCTTCGTATAACACAGGGACAACCCGGCCTCCTCCAACTCCTCCTCGGTAAACACTTGCTTCAAAGTCCCCTCCTGCTCAAACACCTCGACTGACTCCGGTACTCCCTTTAGTACCCCGTCTCCAACTTCTTCCCGCCTCCACCCTGGGATCGGTTTCGACTCTTTTACATACAAAAACTTAACCTTTCAGTTTTCCACCCTGCTCGAGTTCTGCACCTTGAACCCTTTTTGCGGCCTCGGGTTCAGCTAGCACCAACCCTTACCCTTCCCGATTGATTTCAACTGATAGAAATACCTAAATAACTCTACAGAGGGGTCTACCCGCGGTCTTACTTACTACCATAAAGCCTACTATCTGCCTCATGGCATTCGGCACTAACTGCCCTAGAGCAATACTGTAATACCCTAACAACTTAACTACAAAATCCCACAATGGGAATCTTAAACCTACCTTAAGTTGATCTATATACACTGCGATGAACCCCCGCGGTGGACAACAAGCCCTATCATGGGGTCCGGGTATTATGTATTCTAAGTCTATGGGGAAATAGAACGACGGGATCATCGCCTCAATTTGAGCCTCCGTAACTCGAGGCACCACCGAAGCAACCTCCAGATTCGCCTTCTCCTCTAAAAAGTGGGAAATTTGACTACACGGGACCAGATTTCCCTTAGATCGGCCCTATACACTTTCCTAGTTTCGCTTCTCTCTGGGAAGATAACTCGCAGAGGTGCAGCGTCAAACGGGCTCTCTTCTGTTCCCACCACCCTAATGCTAGAAAATTCTGAGGTAGAAGACATACTTACTTGATATTTGGAAGAAGAAGAATGCCTAAGGTTGAAGCAATTCCCAGAATTTGTTGAATTCTTTCTCGTCTTCCCGCTGGATTTTTTAATCGCAAATTCGCAAATGAAAAGTAAAGTGAAACTGTCACTTCCATTTCCCTCTAATACAGAGAATCAACTGCCCAGATCGCGATTGTTCAAATTCAGTGGCTCACATTGGTGCGTGTTTTACACGCGTCCTTGGGTTGAGCACCTGTGTGTGTCACACGCGCCACTTAGGAAGGACCTTATCATGTCACTGCCGCTCACGCCTCCGGGAGCTATCAGTTAGAACATTTGGATGGCACACCGATGCCTCGCACTTGGCACGCCAGCAATCTGCGGCGTTTCTATCTACAGTTTCTCATGTCAAGTACTTATTCTTACTTTTAATTTTATGTACATACTTTTACTTCTACACCGCGGTACTTTATTTTTTTCAGATTACTCTTGTATTTTTTAGTTGTTCCGACAATAACTATGAATAAAAAGTTTTTACTACAAAGGCATCCACTGCTTCTCTTTTGCACCGCGGGGACACCCCAGCCTAAACTACGCGAATCGTTAATTGTCTCTGGACACATTGGTCTCTCGCCTGATCCGTCCGGAGAGGCCATAAACTTTGTCCCCGGACATAAATCCCCTCTCGCCTGATTCATCCGGAGAGGTTATCAACTTTGTCATCGTACAAACGTCGACTCCCGCTTGATCCATCCGAGGAAATTTTACGCCTTGTTTCCGAACAGGGCTTATCTACATCTTGTACTCCCGAGTACTAGCTATATATTACTTGCATCACATCGTATTAACACAATTAAAAAGACAATCGCATCATGCTACACATACATCACTAATCTATTATATGAAAAAGACCTTGTTACATACATGGTTATTTTTCACTACATTTTATTTACAAACACGCATTACATTTATTAAACAACTTATCTACCTATCACTCCCTAACAAATACCCAGCACTGCGGCACTGAGGCCCGCCCCGGGAGCTCCTCCGCGTCCTCTGGGATCTGGAAGTGCCCCGGGATTGGACTCCGGTCCTCCCACTCCTTCGGTCTCCTCACCGGCGGGGACTCGGTTGCCAAGCTGGCCCTGGAGTGTTAGCCCATCCCACAGGATCCCACAATGCGGAGCCCATTACTTCGATCTCCTCGGCAAGTCTCTGGACTTCCTCATCCGCGACTATAACCGGGCTCGGCTCCCGAATCACAACTCCGGGTTGTTTTTTCACCGCGCCCTTTTGCCTCCTCCGAGGAGCTTTCGAGGAGTTCCCCTAGCTAGAGCTGGCAATATTTTCCCCCCCGAAATGCCGCCACCTCCTGCAGCCTTTTACGTCTTCATACATACTGAGGAGTATCTCCAGCACTTCCCGCTTCCTAACCAGCTCGGCGGAGTCAGTGTGTCCGGCCTCTATCAACACTGCTATTTCCTTCTGAATTTCAGCAGTTCGCTCCTCGACCTCCTCGAAGGTTAATAGGCCAAACTCCGACAAGATCCGCTCGTACTCCCTTTGATGGACAAAGAGCCGCTCCACCTCGGCGCATTTTGATAAGTACTTCAGCTGGTGATCCAAGGCTTTTTCTGCAGCCTCGGTTCTTGCCTTTTCGACCTCAGTTGCCTTCTTCTCTACAATGGCAAGTCTTTTTTCCAACTTCGGGACCACCGACATCCTCAAGACATCTCTCTCCCTCTGCAGCCAGTTCATTGACTGCATCAACTTTTGAATGACCTCGTGAAGGTCCTCGATGTTCTCCTGCTGCATGTGTGATATATAAAGCACAATTATAACATCACCAATACACAACACATATTATGTTCGAGCTCAAGGCATGATTTCAGTATTACACCACACAGACATCGACAAGTCATCATTTATACATCGACAAAACCATGATTACAGATCAAGTGTTTGTTACAGATACACATTCAAAACATGCGTTCCTATACTATGTCTTCGCCTGAGTTAGGAGGGGCACTGACCTCCCCTGGGGCCGAGGTGGTGGCACCCGGGTCTGCGACTAGGTTAGCTGCCAGCTGTAGAGCACCACCTTCCTCGGGAGCTAGTTCCAGCGTCTTGGGCTCAATTCTTGGAGGAGGGGCCCTTTCTCGTGGCTCTGGCACGTGCACGCCCATTCGGTATCCTAGGAACTCCTCGTCCTGGTCTACCGTACAACTTGACACATCCTGCACCGTCAAAATGGTCCCTTTCTCGGCCAATGCCTCCACCAGTGGCCACTCCGGCATCTACGACAGGGCGTTGTAGTAGGCGGCGTCAACGTTCCCTACAGCTGCGTAGTCGTACCCGAACTCCTTTTTGTACACATCCACCTCGGGGTACGACTCCATTACCACCTCCAGCACCTCAGAGCGCGTGGCTACGTCGCCCACCGCCACAAAGTTCGTCAAAAAGGTCACAAACGTTTCCGTCTATGACAACTTCTCGACGAAGGCCCTCAGCATCGCTCCTTGGCCCTCGGCTTTCTTCTTCAGCTCCTCCCGAGCTGCGTCTAACTCTCCTCGCACGAGGGCCATTTCTGCCACGTTGCCTCGAAGACGGGCAGCTTCCTTCTCAGCCTCAAATGCTCTGCCCCGAGCTGTCACTTGGCCACTCTTGGCCTCAGCCTCCTCGGCGCGGAGCTTGTCGCACTCCCCGCGCAGCTTCCTTAGCTCTTCGGCCAGCTTCTCCGTCTCCTCCTTCTGCTGGCGGCGCCCGAACCCAATGAGCCATTGGCTCAGGGTCCATAACTCCTCCATCTCGGACACCTCGTGGCCCGCTACTCTTGTATGGCCCTGCAGGAATTTTATAAGGCATGGCACATCAACTGGAAATTTAACGCATGATAAAACATACCTCCAAGGTGGGATCCGTGCGCATCCTCTTTGAAACAGAGGGTGGCGTCAGCATAGGCCCCGGCCTCTTCTTCGCCCTCGGAGTCGTGTCCGACCGCGCGGCAACCTCCTCGGCCACCTCGCCGTGCCTCCTCCTCGAGGCCTTCTCTACCTCGGGAGTCGTGCTCTTTGGGGTGGAAACTTTCTTCCACTTCAGGGTCTGCTGCGCACACCCGACGGCTTTCTTCTGAAGACTGGCTTTAAAGCACCCCACTGCAACAAACAGTCAACATATTAGTAAGCAATATTATCAGCTACACAATCACTTATGATAAAGAGTTCCTACCCTCCACTTCAGACCCGGCGTTAGAGCCCTCGCTTAGGGGGGCGAAGTCCTCGCCTCTGGCCCCTTTGTGTAATATAGGCTCAACCCGGCCTCCTCCAACCCCTCCTCGGTAAACACTTGCTTCACCGTCCCCGCCAGCTCAAACACCTCGACCGACTCAGGTACTCCCTTTGGTACCCCGTCTCCAACTTCTTCCCGCCTCCACCCCGGGATCAGTTTTGACTCCTTTACATACAAAAACTTGACCTTCCAATTTTCTACCTTACTCGGGTTCTGCACCTTGAACCCTTTTTGCGGCCTCAGGTTCAGCGAGCACCAACCCTTACCCTTCTCGATTGATTTCAGCTGATAGAAATACCTAAACAGCTCTATAGAGGTGTCTACCCCTGAGGTCTTACATACTACCATGAAGCCTACTATCTGCCTCATGGCATTCGGCACTAATTGCCCTAGAGCAATACCGTAATACCCTAACAACTCAACCAGAAAATCCCACAATGGGAACCTTAAACCTACCTTAAGCTGATCTATATATACTACGATGAACCCCCACGGTGGACAACAAGCCTTATCATTGGGTCCGGGTATTATGCACTCTAAGTCTATTGGAAAGTAGAAAGATGGGATCATTGCTTCTGTTAAGTTTAAGAACACTTACAACACACACAACAGAATTCAATCCAGAAATGAATGAAACATGAACTAAAAATGGGCCAAACAAAACCGAACGCAAAACCAGAAACAAAATGAAGAACACAAAGCTTTTACGTGGTTCGATCAATGTGATCTACATCCACGGAGGCTCTATACACCTCAATTCACTCCACTGAACAATCAATTACAAGAAACAACTCAGAAAACTAGAAACCCCAATTCACAATCCGAATTGAGCTCGAGAACCCTAGCTTTCAAATTCTAATGATTGTGTAGTGTTTACAGAGGGAAAAATACGTGTATCAACTCGTCTTTACAAATGGAACAAATGTATATAAAGAGCTAAACTCGAATCAAGAAGCTCTGGAAGCTGGAATCAATTCACTTTCAACTGCTTCAAAAAACTGGTACGCGTCTTCAACAACGGTTTCACATGCAACGGTTCAAAACCGTTGCACAATTCTGTTATAACCGTCACAACTCCGGTTCTCCAATAACCTCCAAAACTGATTTGATATAAACCCGGCTCTGCGGTCCGGTTCTTCCCAACCCAAACCCGGTTCCTGATTCTACTCAACCTCTACTACACGACATGCTCACTTGACGAAATTGAATTGTCATCCACAAATCTCCACCTCAATGAATTCAAGTGCACTTCATCACCTCACACTGTCTTCTCACCTCCAGTTTTAATCACATTGTTCAAGCTTTATCAGGCTTGAGCAATGTACCATCTTACTCCTAGGAACTGCCTTAGTCAAGAAATCTGCCGCATTGTCCATAGTATGCACTTTCTTTACTTTAGCAGATCCAGCTTCAATTACATCCCTTGAAAAATGAAGTCTAACATCAATATGCTTAGACCTCTCATGAAAAGCTTGATGTTTCACCAAATGAAGAGCACTCTGGTTATCACACTGAATAGTAACACACTCTTGTCTTATTCCCAAGTCCTTGAGAATTCCTTTGAGCCACAAAGCTTCCTTGATTGCCTCAGTTAAGGCAATGAACTCTGCCTCAGTTGTTGACAAAGCAACTACAGACTGTTGCACACTTTTCCAACTTACAGCAGTTCCATACATAGTAAAGACATACCCTGTAATAGATTTCCTAGTATCCACATTCCCTGCAAAGTCTGCATCAACATATCCAATCAATGGTATAGCACTAGCTTCTTGCTTTTGGAACTTTAACCCCATACTGACAGACCCCTTCAGATATCTTAAAACCTGCTTCAGAGGTTCCCAATGTGATTCTCCAGGATTTGACATATACCTGCTAACCAGAGACACACTATAGGCCAAGTCTGGCCTGCTACATATCATTCCATAGATTAGACTGCCAACACCACTGGCATATGGAACATTCTTCATGTGAATCTCCTCAGCTGCTGTCTTAGGGCACTGATCCTTGGACAACTTAGTCTGTAGATTAACAGGAATACTTACTGGTCTTGACTCATGCATGTGGAATCTCTCCACAACCTTCTGCAGATACTGCTTCTGTGAGAGCCATAATGTTCCAGCCTTTCTTCTTCTAATGATGTCTATTCCCAGAATCTTCCTGACTTCCCCAAGATCCTTCATGTCAAATTCTGAACTCAATTTTCCCTTTAGTTGTTGTATCTCATCACTGCTCTTACTGGCAATGAGCATATCATCCACATATAACATCATAAACACTTGTTCAGCTTTTGAACCTTTGTTAAAGTATACACAGCTATCATATAAGCTTCTCATGAATCCTGCACTTATCATGAACTCATTGAACTTCTTATTCCATTGCCTGGGACTCTTAGAGTGACTTCCTGAGAAAACAGACCTTCTCTTCATTTCCTGGAATAACAAAGCCCTCAGTTTGCTTCATGTATATCTTTTCAACCAGATCTCCATGTAGGAATGCTGTCTTGACAACTAACTGTTGTAGTTCCAAGTCTTCTTGAGTAACCTTTGATAGAAGTAACCTGATAGAGCAATGCTTTACTACTGGAGAAAACACCTCATTATAATCAATGTCTTCTCTTTGTGTGAAGCCCCTGGCCACCAACCTTGCCTTGTATCTGATTTTATCAGCTTTTCCACCCTCCACCTTTTTCTTGAAGATCCATTTTGAACTGACTAGCTTCTGCCCTTTTGGTTTGTCTACAAGCTTCCAGGTTTGGTTTCTCTCTAGAGATTCCATTTCCTCCATCATGGCCCCTATCCAGTGTCCACTCTCACTGCAACTTACTGCTTCCTTGAAACTACTAGGCTCTTGAAACTCCAAGTCTTCTGCCACACTTAGTGCATAATATACACTTCCAGCTAGTCCATCGAAATCAGGCCTTTGGATTTGTCTTCTTGGCCTGTCTCTTCCTATGTTATAAGTTCTGAGATTTGCAATCTCAGTTTGACCTTCTTCCTCTTCTGATGAACTATCATCTTCTTGCTGAGCTTGAGTATCCTCCTCTGGTGGTATCTGCTCCTTATTGAGCTCCACATGAACAGAAGTTCTTTCAAGTTCCACAGCTCCATCAGCTTCCTCTTGACTTCCAGTAGAGTTGTATCCCATCACACCCTCATTGAACCTTACATCTCTACTTATCAGGAGCTTCTGGTTTCCCTGTTCCAAGCACCATAACCTGTAGCCTTTTATGCCCTCAGGATATCCTAGGAATACACATCTCTGTGCTCTTGCATCAATTTTGTCTTGCCTAATGTGAGCATAGGCCAAACAACCAAACACTCTTAAGTCATAGTAGTTTGGTAACTTTCCACTCCACACTTCCTCTGGAGTTTTAAATCCTAGAGTTGATGATGGTGACCTGTTGATCAAATAGCATGCAGTGTTGATTGTTTCTCCCCAGAAGGATTTAGGTAATTCAGCATCAATCAGCATACATCTAACTTTTCCAGCACAGTTCTGTTAAATCTTTCAGCAACCCCATTTTGTTGGGGGTTTAGTGGGACAGTACTGTGCCTTGTGATGCCCTTTGCTTCACAAAACCCTGTGAATTCAGTAGATAGGTATTCTAAGCCATTATCAGTCCTCAGATGTTTCAGTTTAATCCCTCTTAGGTTCTCCACCTGACTTAACCAGGTTTTGAACTTGAGGAATGCATCGCTCTTGTTTCTCAAAACATATACCCATGTTTTTCTACTGTAATCATCAATGATGGACATGAAATACCTTCCTCCTCCATGTGTTTCTGTTCTTGAAGGCCCCCAAATATCAGAGTGTACATAATCCAGGGGTTCTTGGGTAGAATGTATCCCTTTAGCATAAGGCATCTTCTTGGCCTTCTCCAAAGCACACTTGTCACATAAATCTAGTGTTTTATTTCCCATTTCACCAATGAAGCCCTTCTTGGGGCTAAAATCATTTTTGGTCCCGTAACTCTGCACTTGTACAATTTTTGTCCCAAAAAAAGTTAAAAATTCAATTTAGTCCTGTAACTTTGGAATTGGTTCAGATTTAGTCCCTTTTCTTTCCGATAGTGACCAATTGGACTGGAAAATTGCATGTATCATTCACTTGACTCATTTTTCCAAACAGAATTTTTAATATGTGGCACCAACAACTGATGAGAAACGAGAAAAAATAAAAAAAATAAAAAAAATCCTCTTTCTTTTAATTTTTTTAATTTTTAATGTTATTTTTACTTTAAAATCACTTACCGATGCTAGGTATTTAAAAATTGGATGGAAAAATGAGTCTGGTGGCCATTACATGTAATTTACAGCCAAATTGATCACCGATGGCGAAAAAAGGGACTAAATTTGGACCAATTCCAAAGTTACAGGACTAAATTGAACTTTTAACTTTTTTTGGGACTAAAATTATACAAGTGAAAAGTTACGGGACCAAAAATGATTTAAGCCCCCCTTCTTGGATAACTCCTTCAACCCTTTCTCTCCAATATATATATGACCCAATCTTCTATGCCACTTCATAACATCTTCTCTGCTTATCACAAATTCAGCACATCCTATCACAGGTGCTCCAATCAAAATAAACAGGCCATTTTGTTGTCTTCCTTTGATTACTAGCTTGTTGTGTTTAGTGATGTGAAGATAACCATCTAGGGAATTGAACTGACAGCCATTTGCCACAAGAAAACCAAGGGATAGGAGATTTCTTTTCAATCCAGGGACATACCTTACTTGAGAGATAGTTCTGATGACTCCATCATACATTTTTATTTGAACTGATCCTGTGCCTTTAACTCTGCAGGAGTGATCATTTCCCAGTAATACACATCCACCATCTTCTTTCTGTAGATCCTTGAACCAGGATTCATTGGGACACATATGGAATGAACAGCCAGTATCAAGGACCCATTCCTTTTCCATTTTTGTGTCTGTGATGTTTAAGACTTCTGGGATGTCTTCTTGATGCTGTCATAGCCACTTCTGCCCTCTGATTCTCCCGCTTCTTCTTCTTTTGTGGACAGTCCTTCTTTAAATGTCCAGCTTGCTTGCATTTGAAACACTTTCTGATTTCAACCCAGTCTCCTTGTTTCGTTGCATTCTGAGTTCCAGATTTGTTATCTTTTACTCCCTGGAACTTCTTCTTTTGGAAATAGTTTTTGAACTTAATGTTTAAGCCTTCTCCAGCTTGTGCAGAGCCCTTTTCTCTCTGATTTTGAAAACACTTGGTCTTCAATGCTGACAGGATGGATTCATAGCTGATTTTTCCATCTCTTCCAAACATCAGTGCATCTTTAAAGCTTTCCATGGATTTTAGAAGAATATTCAACACCATCAGAGCCTTATCATCATCCTCCAAGTTCACCCCCAGATCTTCCAATTCTTCAATCATCTTGACAAACTCATCAAGTTGATCAGAAATAACCTTATCATCAATGATTTTATAGGACATTAATTTCTGCTTCAGAAATAGTTTGTTGGATATAGACTTTGATTGATATAGTTCCTCCAGTTTTCCCCATGCCTCCACTGCATTCTTGCACCTTGAAACCTCCCTTAAAGGTTTATCACTCAGACATAAGAATATCAAACTCAGGGCCTTCTTATCCAATTCTGGAAACTTGGATTTCTCAGCATCAGGCCACAGGAAGCAGTGCAGAGTCTAGGCCATTTTGAATCAGTACTGCATTCAGTTTGATCTTCCTGAGTGAGAAGTCATTCTTACGTGAAAACTTCTCCACATCCATCTTTACTCCAGCCATTCTTCCTCCTTCTTTGAATGTATGTGTTGTGCTTCCCACAGACGGCGCCACTTGTTAAGTTTAAGAACACTTACAACACACACAACAGAATTCAATCCAGAAATGAATGAAAAATGAACTGAAAATCGGCCAAACAAAACCGAACGCAAAACCAGAAACAAAATGAAGAACACAAAGCTTTTACGTGGTTCAATCAATGTGATCTACATCCACGGAGGCTCTATACACCTCAATTCACTCCACTGAACAATCAATTACAAGAAACAACTCAGAAAACTAGAAACCCCAATTCACAATTCGAATTGAGCTCAAGAACCCTAGCTTTCAAATTCTAATGATTGTGTAGTGTTTACAGAGGGAAAAATACGTGTATCAACTCGTCTTTACAAATGGAACAAATGTATATAAAGAGATAAGCTCGAATCAAGAAGCTCTGGAAGCTGGAATCAATTCACTTTCAACTGCTTCAAAAAACTGTACGCGTCTTCAACAACGGTTTCTCATGCAACGGTTCAAAACCGTTGCACAATTCTGTTATAACCGTCACAACTCCGGTTCTCCAATAACCTCCAAAACTGATTTGATATAAACCCGGCTCTCCGGTCCTGTTCTTCCCAACCCAAACCCGGTTCCTGATTCTACTCAACCTCTACTACACGACATGCTCACTTGATGAAATTGAATTGATATCCACAGCTTCAATTTGGGCCTCGGTAACTCGAGGCACCACCGAAGCAACCTCCAGATTTGCCTCCTCCTTTAGGCAGGTGGGGAATCTCACTTCCCCGGTCCATATTTCCCTTAAATCAGCCCTACACACTTTCCTACTCTCCCTCCTTTCTGGGAAGATAACTCGCAGAGGTGTAGCATTATAAGGGCTCTCATATGTTCCCACCACCCTAGCACTAGAAGATTCTGAGGAAGAAGACATACTTACTTGATATTTCGAAGATGAATGCACAAAGTTGAAGCAATTTCCAGAAATTTGCTGAGTTCTTTCTCGTCTTCCCGCTAGATTTTGATCGCAAATGAAACGTAAGTGAAAACTGTCACTTCCGTTTCCCTCTAATACAGAGAATCAACGGCCCAGATCGCGCCTGTTCAAATTCAGTGGCTAACATTAGTGCGTGCTTTACACGCGCCCTTGGGTTGCGCACCCGCGTGTCTCACACGCGCCACACACATGCTGATCGCGTGACTAATCACATCAAGCCAATTCCTTCCCCAGGAAGCTTTGTGGTACAACTCGGCGTGTTATTTTCACCCCGGACGTAACTCAATTCGACTCCGGTTGACTCTTTCACCCCGGGGGCAACTCAGTTTGACTCCGATTGACTCTTTCACTCCGTGGGCAACTCAGTTCGACTGCGGTTGACTCTTTCACCCTGGGGGCAACTCAGTTCGACTCCGGTTGACTTTTTTACCTTGGGGATACCTCAGATCGAATTCGGTTGTTTCTTTCACCCCGGGGAGCTTTCAGTCCGACTCCGGAGGCCTCTTTCACACCACAGATTTCTCGGTTTTCACACACCCGTGTCTGTATCATCTGGTCACTTCACAGGACTCCGATACTACTCCGCATCAACTTTGGCTACAACAATTGCACCTCGGCCAACAGACGCATCCTTTAAACCTAAGCTCCTACCGCGCTCCGGCTGGTGGGGGGCATCTGATAGGTATGGCCCAATCTCCCTAGGTCGGTCTAGCCCGCCAGACGGGTCAATTGGGCCCAAGAGCGCAAGCCCAACGCAGCCAAGCCCATACGCGGCGTCCTTGGGAAGTTGGGAAAAGATCCCCATGATCTTTTCCAACGGCCATGCAGATATGATTGGCGGATTTGTAGGGATTTTTGTTAGGGCTATTATTGTATAGTATAAATAGGAAAATTATCGTTGAGATTAGGGTTCCAATTCTGAATTCGAGAATTATTACTTATAAGATTGTACTCCGGTATTCAAAAAAAGATAGTGAAACATCTCAGGAGGTTATTGCCTTCATTCGTGGACGTAGATCTCTGGAGCGAACCACGTAAATTCCCACGTTACTTATATTCTTGCAAGTTTGATTGTGTTGGATAACTACTTTGATTGTAATCACTTGATATCCGGGTTATGGCTTTATCATGTGGCAACTGCTTCTAGAAAATAGCTGACACACTCTCCCCCATGAGAACTTTTTTGTTTCCTTGAAGTCTCCTCTTGTTTGTGCAAAGGTCCTTCAAGAAATTTGCATATCGGGGAATTTGTTTCACAGAATCTACCAACGGAACGTTAATCTCAACTTTCTTGAACACGTCCAGTATTTCCTTGTCTTTGTTTCTATCTGGAACCTTCTTGATTTGGCTGGGAAACGGAACTGGTGGAGTTGCAACATTGAATTGTGACCCCTGAGGATCTTAGCCGAGATTGGCTTGTGTCTCGGCCGAGACGAGTTTACAGCGTTTATCACCTTCAGCCATGGTTGATTGATCTCGGTCGTGATGGGTGGGCATGGACTTTTCCCTTGTGGTCGAAGTAAGCAATCTCGGTCGAGATCTTGGTGTTTCTCGGCCGAGTATCTGCTCTCAGCAATTTCTTCTGTATTTTCAACTCTCCTTTCTTCATCTCTCAACTTCCCTTTCTCGAGCATTTTCCCACTCCTCAAAGTACTAACACTGACATTCTCGGTTTACTTGGATGAAAGGTACTACTTAGTGGGAAATGGCAATAAATAATCGGGAAAACATGCCGCTATTGCTTCCTTTTGTTTTCTCAACTTCTTTGCAAGTTTCCACTTTAGTACACAAACTTGAACTTCAGCAACTTGAGGAGTTGAGGTCTTCTCTTCATTCAAACTGTCATGTGGGCCGTCCGTCTGTGCATGTGAAGAGTGCCCGTGCTTCTCAAGCTCTCCAAGCAGTCCTCACTCACGGTGCCAATTGCACTAACATTCTTAGGGTTCACCTCCGGTTGGGCCGGCAATTTTCCACCTTGGTTATTCTCCAATCGAGACACGGTTGAAGCAATCTAACTCATTTGGGTTTCGATATTCGTGAACCTCGAGTGAGATTCTTTCTGCTACTGAAGTGTGGAAATTAAGTGTCAAAAATGTGGTATATGGTTGAGCTTAAAAGCTGCTGGGATAAGCTGAGAAGAAAAGATAAGCTACAAGCTGGAAAAGCAGGAGAAACAGCTTCTGGAAAAGCAAAGGAAAATCAGTTTTTCTGTTAAGTAAAAGACAACGGTTTGTAACAGAATAACTGTCACAAAATCGTTGTCGTTTTGAGCTTCCAGAAACAGTTTTGCAGTTTTGGTTCTTTGATCTGTTAATCAGTTTTCAGCAGCGGTTTTCTTTGTGATACTCATTCTGATTTTATATATACACATTAGAAGTTAGTCAAAACTACTTGCAACACAAGATAGAAGCTAGAACAAGGAATTGGAGAGCTTGAGAGGGAGATAACGTTGAAGTTTATTGTGAGGTAATGTTCAATTCATCAAGTGAGCCTATACTTTGTAATATGGTGTGTTGGGAATGTGGAACCGGAATCAGGAAGTGAAGAACCGGAGGTTTGAACCGGGTTTTAACATCAAGAAGACAACTGGTCAGAATAAACCGGGTTCGAGGTGGTTTGGGATAACCGTCATTTGTGACGAAGCAGTTGCAGATTAGTGACGAAGAAAAACCGTCACATTTGTCCGGTAGCTCAGCTCAACTTCTTTCTGTTAGAACTTCCTGTGCAGTTACATTCGAGCTTCAATCCATATATCATTGTAAAGCTCTCACTGAGGAGAACATCACTACGTCGAGTAATTTCCTTGTTCTTTAGATTAGAGAGAGTATTTAGAGATTGAGTGATTCGTGCCCTAATTTGTATCCAGAATTGGGCATTTCAATTCTTGAGCTTATTCTCTGTAATTGATTGAAGTTCTTAGTGGATTGAGGTGTGCCTTGCCTCCGTGGATGTAGTTCATCTTGAACGAACCACGTTAAAACTGTGTTTGATCCGTTTCTATTTCCTGTTCTGCGTATGCTGAGTTCGGTTACATTCTGGCCGAATTGTGAGTGCAAGTTCAGAGTGTTTTTCTTTGTACATTTCCAGATTCTTAGGAGTTGTGTGTTTTTGAGTTGTTTTTCACTAACATTTATGAACTTTATTCTTGAGTGATTCTTTGTACTTCTTTGATTCATATTAGTGATTGATCTTCTGGTTTTTGCCCGTGGATGTAGGCATATACATGCTGAACCACGTAAATCGTTCTTGTGTTTGTTTTCTTCTTGTTTCAGATTCATTTTTCATATAGTTTTGTTTGAGTGTTCTTTGTGAATTGTGAGGTGATTAATTTGAGTGGTTTAAATCAAGATTTACAACATGAAGTGTACTGGTTGCCAAGCTTTTTACTATGTCAGATAAGGATGGATCTGAAGGACTCGAATCTGCAGGCGTTCTTTGCGGATACATCCCCTTAGGATAAGGGGATCGGTTCTGGTTGCTTTGTTCGCCCGAGTGTTAAACGTTCTGATTTTGGGGCCCATAATTACATTTGGGGTGGTCCCTCCACCCAGGATTATAAGTATTCGAGTATGGGTCGTACTTCCTTCTTTCTGGGGACTTTGGCCTAGAATAAAAGTTGTGGCATGAGTTTGCGTGTGCCTCCATGTCATCTCCCAAAATAGGGCATATGTCTGTAGTATGATCGGTAACCTTGAACACCCTACATAGTTTAGCTGATCCAATCTATCCTCTATGTTTGAATCCTGAGCTTCTCGAACGGGCCTGATAGCTTCCTGGGTCCCAAACTGTTGCTTGTTTGCAGCTATTTTTTAGATTAGGGCCCAAGCCTCAGTGGGGGTTTTGTCTGATAACGCCCCTCCACTCGCATTGTCAATCATGTTGCGATCAGTCAAACAGAGTCCCTCATAAAAATAATGTATCAAGAGCTGCTCGGTAATCTGGTGCTGAGGGCAGCTCGAGACCAACTTCTTGAACCTCGCCCGGTATTCGTAGAGAGTCTCCCCCTGCATCTGTCTTATTCCACCGATTTCCTTTCTTATATTTGTAGCTCTTGATGCAGGGAAATATTTCTCTAAAAATTGGGACTCCATCTGTTCCCACGTTGTTATAGTGCCAGGGGGAAGATAATAGAGCCAGTCTCTCGCGAGGTCTTTTAAAGAGAAGGGAAATGCCCTTAGCTTGATCTGCTCATCTGTCACTCTTGTTGGCTTCATGCTTGAACATACTACGTGAAATTCCTTCAAGTGCTTGTGGGGATCCTCCCCTGCTAATCCATGAAATGAAGGAAGTAGATACACAATTCCGGACTTCAGCTCGAAGCTTGTATTTTCCCCTATTTCTGGAAACGTGATGCACAATGGTTCATTTGCAAACCTTGTGTTCGCCAACTCCTTCAAGGTCTTTTTGGGAGCTTGCTCGTTTGCCATTGTTTTTAGCTCACTTAATTCTTCTCCTTCAATATTAAAATCTTCAAACGATCCTCGGATCTCCTCAAGCAACCTTGCTCTTCTCCTCAATATCCTTTCACGTTCAACTATCTCCGGCTCGAATAGAAGTCCTTTTTCCCCTTGTGAACGAAAGAATATCAACTACCTATCCAAAAACAAGAGAAGCTAGAGAGTATCAAATTACTTGATAAACAAGAAAATAGATAAACAACTAATAAACTAAAAGTAATGCCTGAACACTAAAATAACACTATTCTTATCACCGTTCCCCGACAACGGCGCCAAAATTTGGTACGAGTCGTTGGACCGTACCAAATTAATTTGTATATAAATATACTTATCCTTATCCTACTACTCTAACTAGTAGAGTGGTAAATAAGAGTCGCTTCCACAATGAACGGTCGAATAATATTATTTTGATGTATTCAAGAAACTAAGAAATTTAAATAAATATAGTAATAAACAAGTAAACGTAATAAAGGTTGTGGAAGGGGGAGGGGGGAGTTTTAGCAATCAACTAACAACCTACTAATAACAATAAAAAGTAATTCAAAGAACAATTACTCTAAGAATACTTAGCAATTTAACAATTCAAATAAACAAAGACAAATAGAATGATTTTGGAGGGTTTTTTTTTTTTTATAAATGATAAAAGGATTCAATCCTTGATCAAGTATCCCCTTGGCTCAAATAATCTATGTAATTGATGTTACTACCCAATTAGTTAGCCTTAGAACACCTACTCCAAGATTAATGACAAGCTCTATCAATCTTGTTGTCTCTTAAGTATAATTAATCGAAACGAGCTATTCAATTAATCCTATTCAACTTATCAATTCCTAAAACAATCTCTCTAAGAATCAATAGTAGAGTGCATTATGAATCAAGACAACGAAGTAGATTCGACATAAAACTCGCAAGCTCGGTTTTAGTGGTCGAATTCTATGTTATCCTCAATAAAATAAATCTATTGTTTGCTACACGGGAACCGAATTCATAACAATTACGGATTATAAGCCCAATTCTAGCAACACACAAATAAATATCCAAATGGGTGATCAAAACACAATTCAATTCATAAGTGTGAATCAACAATCCCAAATAACATAAAATATTCCAAAAACATAATCCAATCGGTTAACAACCGTAAAAATTACACAAGCATCCTAAATCCAAGTTCAACTAATGATCAAGGGTTGAAATAAGGGTGCTACTCACCCATGGAAGCTAAAACAAATAGAAAATAAGTAGAAAACCAAGAAAACATGATACTAAGATAGATGAAACCAAAGATGTCAATTGGAGAAGATGATCCTTCAATCTCTTGCCCAGTATCCCTCCTTGGTGGCTTTGGTGGCTAGAAAATGGCTGGAATTGTGTTCTTAGATAGGTCAAATTCGAAATGGAGCTTATATATAAAAGGGAAGAGTTGTCACTTGAGTTTTAGGAAAAATCGCATTCACAATTTTAAAACAGGGTGACTTATCTCGGCCGAGATTCAAGTGTGTCTCGGCCGAGACGAAGCAGAAAGGGCTTTATGTTGTGTGGCTCAAAGACTGATCTCGGCCTAGATGCAATTGTGTCTTGGCCGAGACGTAATAAGGGGATTTCAGGGCTTGTTAGGGTTTGGCTCATCTCGGCCGAGATTTGAGTTTCATATCGGCCGAGATCTTGATCTTTGGAAAATTTTTCTTTTTCCTGGAACATAATCTCGGCTGAGATGCATTGGTCGACCGAGATCTTCAATTCTTCAAAACTTCAAGCTTTCCCTGGAAGGTCATCTCGGTCGAGATTTGCAACCTGTCTCGGTCGAGATCTTTCTTTAGCCTTGTCCTTTGTTGCTTCAATCGATCCATCGACTCTGCGATCTTTTGATGCTCTTTTCCGATCCATTTGCACCTTTTTTAACACAAAAATGAACCAAACGCATTATTTTTACCCAGTGAGAATTAAATGCACGAAGTAAACGTGAAATTGCACAAAAACATCACTAAGTTGACACTTAAAGCGTCATAAAGTGTGTGCATGAACACGTGTACTAGTCGTGTTGAACTTCATTATTTGTTTAATTTGATTTTTATCGTTTTTATCACATATGTTATATCATTAAGAAAATGTGAATTTGAATAATCATAAAGAGACAAATTAAGAAGATTGTATTTCATATATATAACAATATCCTTTAGCACGTTACTCATAATTATATTTCATTATTTAAATAATTATTATAACATATTCTCTATATCTAAATCTATTCTATCAAGGTTATCAAACTCGCGATTTTAACTAGAATCGGTGACGTGTCACTAAAATCGAATTGTAAAATTGTAAGATTCTACTACATATACAAAATAACCATATATATAAATTATTCTAATATATTTTAATTACAACAAATTCTGAATAGATATCCCATATAAAAGTATATATATTATATACACAATTAATCAAAAAGAAAAAAATAAAATATAGAGAAATGTTATAGGCATCATGATTCATATATACATTTAGTAAGACATTCCTAAATTATAATTATGAAAAAACTTTAATTTTAAGAGAAAATTAAAAAATAACCTTAGTGAAATTAAGTACTACACAAAAAAAGATATACTCCCTCCGTCCCGGCTTAATTTGCACACCTACTCCGGCGCGTATATTAAGAAAAAATAAATTTTGTGGAATCTTTGACTTTTTTAAAGGTGGAGATTGAGGGTGGAGATTTTAAGGGTGGAGATTGTAAGATTCCTTTCCATTTTAGGGGTGTGCAAAATAAGGTGGGATGACCGAAAAAGGAAAGTGTGCAAATTAAGGCGGGACGGAGGGAGTATTTTTTATGAAACTTAGATTTTAATTTAGAACTTGATAGTTAGAAAAACAATTCAGCAAAATTGACTCTCTTTGTGTATAATTTGCTCTAGAAAAATTTTAATATTTCAATTTTAAGTTGGTATAACTTCCCCAATTCGTATTATATATTTTTTAATTGGTAAAATAGAATAAAAAAATAATATGTTATAAAACTGTTAAACTCGTACACAAAATCGTAAAATCGTAAAACTCGTAAAATCGCATGAGCAAACTCGAGAGTTTACTCCGATTTCATTAGATCTCGATTTTATCATGAGTTAACTCGTTTAGGGAGAAATAACTTGTAAATTCATAGAAGAGTTAACTCGAGATTTTGATAACATTGTATTTTATAACAATGCAAATAATGACAGATTTATTTACATACTGAGGGTCAAATCTTTGTTTATATTATAAAGAATGATATTTCGAATTCAAATGAAAATATTCATTATAGATATTTTTATTATAATAATTAATATGTTTTGATAACTAAGCTTTACTTATCTATTTCCTTCTAACAAAAGAATCGGTAATTGTTAACAATAAAGTAGACAAAAGTTAGTTCAAATGATGAACTCTTGTTTGAAGAGTTAGTATCTAATATTTCACCAAGAGAGAAGGTTAGAAGTTTGAAATCTTCTCCAATCTTACCTTTTAATTTCTACAAGAACTTAAACTTTAGAAGACATGATTAAAAAAAAAAAAAAATAATTTAGCTTGATCTTTAAGAAATTTCTTAGTTGATTCCTGAAAAGACAATCTGAAAATATATTTTCATTTAATATACGTCTCAATCGTTTTTTAGGGTAACAACCATACTATTATATCATGTAGCCAGAATGTCAACTAAAACAATACGTTCCAGTACATCTCAAATATTAAAGTTAGCTAATGTTATCTACAATTATTGATATATAATTACTTGGAAGGCAGTAGTTCACAATTTAAAGTAACATATATTTGAAAACAAAAAGAGAAATAATCTACATTCTCTTGTATATATTTGATAATATTTTTCATTACAGAAATGAGGTAATTCTAGTGAACATTAACATAATATTTGAGTTACATCAAATAATTTTATCAGATAACTTTAATTCAAAACTGATGTAGCACTGGCGGATCCAGCTAAGAACAAGGGGGTACAAATGTACGCCCAAGTCCAGATATAATTGATTTATAGTATATGTTTAGTATGGAATTTTTTTGGCCCGACGGTGTGCTCTCGAGCTTTTAAGCTTTGCAATAAGGGTTCAATTTCTCACTGCAGTGTTTGTTACCGTTTTTTTTTAGGATAGTAACTGGGCCTTCATGGCAAGTTTAAAAGGGCACTAACTGGGCTAGCAAATTAATGGCTACAATTATCCGGTATTTTGAACAAATAAAAATTGCTATAGGTTCTTGCTATTTTCTTTTTCACGTTTATAATCTTAATCAAATTGAGTGATTTTTAATTTTTTTCCCTAAATTTTTAGATCCATATCAATTTTTTTTCAAAATTCTTTTATTGTGATTGAATAACAATAGGTTGCTATAAAAAAAAAAAGAAAAAAAAAACTATTAAGGGGAAGCCAATATTTTTCTTTTGCAAAAAATTGCTTATGAATTTAATCACTCCCTCAATCACAAGAGAAAGATCATGTTAATAGAACTTTATTTTTTAAACAAAAAGAATATTAAATATTATATTTTTTTCCTTTTTTAAATTAAGCATCGTCCCCCCATATTGAAAATCATGTATACGTCACTATGATGTAGTACAGTTTATATGATTGTTAATGAGATAATTTGAAATATATATAAAATCTTATGCTTCTTCTATATTTTTTCACTTTTGTTCTTATTCAAAATCATTGAAAGAGATAATGGTTTGTATACACGAAGTAAGTATTGTGCAACATTTTATCCTTATATTTATCAAGATATATAACTTACCTTTTAACAAAAAGTAAAAAAACCAAAAACAAAAAGCAATAAAAATATTAATAATGTATACTCCTCCACCCCCCAACCCCACTCCCCCCCCCCCTCCCCCCAAAAGAGCCAATCAATTAGATGAATGTGCTACTTTCTATAATTGTGATTTTTTTTATCTCACTTATTCGGGTTTTCTTTATTTGACTTATTTAATAATATAAACTTATTAATAAAATTAAGGGTTAATTACCAAAAAAATCACGACCTTTGGTCCAATTTTCAATTGCAACATAACTTTTAAAACTTATCAATGTTGGTCACCAACTATAATTCTTTTTCAATTACAACATCGGCTATATTTTTTGACACCTGATTGTGTCCCCATCACCACCATTTGATGCACCTGAACAAGACCTTCATTTACACTCGATCAATTTCACAATCCGTCAATTCCCATGTCGCTAATTCAGAGTTGTAGAAGTGACATAATAACTTCAATCACCAATTAACAACAATGAAAATAACGGATTGTGAAATTGATCGAGGATAAATGACGGTCTTGTCCAGGTTCATCAAACGATGATTATGTCGACACAATCAGGTGTCAAAAAAATTAGCCGATGCTATAATTGAAAAAAAGTTGTAGTTGATGTCCAACATTGATAAGTTTTGAAAGTCATGTTGCAATTGAAAATTGGACCAAAGATTGTGATTTTTTTTGGGAATTAACCCTAAAATTAAGATTAAGATTTCAATATTTTTACTTTAACTAATAAAACAACACCTTGGCATCTTGAATTTGGACTCTTTTTTCGGGCACAAAATAAAATTTGAAAAAGGGGGCGTTTTTTTTGTGGAATAAATGGATCATTATGAACAATATAATTGTTTCACTTTGTAAAAGAATTGCTTTACATTTCAATTTGCACTTAATATATTTGTTTTTGGTGTATCAAAATTAAGCATTTAAAGTACCCGATCAGATTATACTTGTTAAAGAAGGCATTAGTGCAAGATTCATATTTGTTAAAGAATATATTTAATCATTAGAAACCTTTATAAGAAGAAGTATTTTTTTTATCTTGACATACTATACAATTTTTTAAGATTATTTAAAGTAAAAATATATATGTGAAATGTCAATAATCTTAACTTAAAAATGATGAAAATAATATCAAGTTAAATTCTTACATAAGTGCTTACGAGGACCCTTTTAAACTTTTCATCTAAAAGATATGGCACAACTAAAATAATAAAGTACTAGAAATATTTCTTACCACCCCTGTCATTGTAGCTCACTTTATTAGCTTGAAGATTCATCAATAAATTTATTCTTAATAGACTTAAAAAGTAAATAGTTTAGTTTTTATCTTGAGCTTTTGTTATGGAAGTGTGAAGTTTGAATATGGTCGTTGATGGATTTATGTGGATGATTGACTATTTATATAAGTTTTTCTTATAGTAATGAATGATAAAAAAATCTTGAAAGTTTTTTTTTTGGATCAACCGAATACCGAACTGACCAAATCGCAAAGTTTGATTTTTAAATTATTGGTTCGGTTTTTGGTTTAGCCTTTTTAATTCGGTTTCACTAAATAATTTCGATTCGGTTATCGAACCGAATTTTGCTCACCCCTATTTTTGATAAAAACTTGCTTTATCAATGACCCGAACATTGAGATCGTGACAAAAAAAAAAAAAAAAAAGTAGAAATGGTATTTAGGAGCCACGACTGGTTGTGATTTGGGTTGGTCAATCACCCCATTGCACAACTCAATCCCATGCCACAACCTGTCTATTGTCAATATCTTATTGGTTGTATTAATTATTTATTGGATATTATTTTAATGATAAATAAATGATATAATTTTTATTTTATAAGACTTACAAAAATTATCAAAATTCTTATTTTTTTTTACTCTACAAGTAGAGCCTAATGTTGACATATTTTAAATTAAAATTTGAAGCTCTTTTTCCCTGAAGTACAATTTGGTCCGATCGGGTCGCTCCGATGGGCCAAAAGCCCAACGAGCACGATAATCTTAGTATATTATAAGGGAATGCCCAGCGCCGGGTCGACTAATTTTAGGCCAAACAAGATTTTGGTCCGGCTCGACCAAAAAAATAACATTAGATCGTCATTATGGAATTAAAATATTTTTTTGTTCCTTGAAATATATTACAAAAAATGTCAAAAATAATATGCAATTATTGAATCGTAGCAAAAATATTGATTTTAATAGGAAATAGGTTATGTATTTGAATAAAAGAAATTAATATTTATTAAAATGTCATGTTGTTAATAAAGTATAAAAATGTATTTTTTTAAATTATGGAGTAAGTGGTGTATAATGAAGAGGAAGAAATGAATATTTTTTGATAGATTGAGAGACTATTGATAAAGGAGCTTGAAGGACTGCGGTCCGGTGCAGTAGATGTAAAACTGCAGAGAGTGCAGTAAAGCTATACTCCATATTTTGTTTTTTTTTTTTTTCCCTTTTTCTATTGCTATGCATCTTCAGACGGCATCGTTCATCTATTTTCTTCCTTTTCTTTTATATTTTAGTTTAGTTTGTTTTACTAACAAATTTTTTATTGTGCTCACTGGATAACTCAATTAATACATAAAAAATAAATAAATAATATGTGTACACGTCATATATGATATAATTCAATAAAATAATACATTATGTTTATAATATGTAAATATTATATATATATATATTAAATAATTAGCTAATTATGAAATACTCTCCCTCCGTCCATGAAAATAATCATGTTTGAAAAATGTACAACTTTTTATTTTTAGTCAATAATAAAGCTACGACACTCGAAAAATTCATCAATACACACCTAAATGCCTTTTTTTTTTTTTTTTTTATCATTGACTTATTCAAATATATATAACTATTTTATAAAATTAAAAACTCTTTTTGTGGGACGAATGGAGTATATATTTGTGTAATCAGGTAAGGATCCAGGATAAATGTATCATATCCTATAACATACAGTATCGTACCAGACCACTAAAATATCATAATCAGGTCTTACCTAACCTAATTAGGTAGAATTATTTGATGAGTGGCGGGTAATTAGTGTGTTGCTAGATGTTTGTTTTAGGATTGATCGCCCTTTGGGAGGCATTTATTGTATGTTGCTAGAAATTGAACTTCACTTTCCGTGATTGTTGAAGCTTCAATCTCCCTTAATAGCGAACAGTGCTTGATATCATTAGTGGCATTATAGAGTTTGGCCTCTAAACCCGATCGTGTCGAGGTTTATACTTTATTTATCCCGTTGTTCTAGCTTGTGACCACCCAATATCAATTAGTGTGAAAAGAGTTTATTTGGATCACTAATTGATTTGGGTAGGGATAAATCGATAAGCGTACCTTCGATTTATCCACAATTAAGGGACAACACGATCTACATAAGCGGATCTTGTAGATTGTGGGATAAGGGTTTAAATCGTATTGAATTTGGGACATCAACGATAATCATTAGGTAGTTGGATTCAAGGGGTTACTAGATCGAGGGTAGACCTTTTATCATATTCTAAACCCGAAAAATATTTGTTATTTGTCTTTCTTTGTTTGATATAAAATACCAAAAATATTTATTGCTTATCTAGAACTTTAGTTGATCACTTGTTAGCATTTAGTTGTTAACTCAATCCAAAACCCCCCTCGTTTACTTGTTTAAGTTTATTACCCTATCCATCGTAAATCATTAGTTTCTTGTAATATACGAACAACACTAATCCACCGTTCTCTGTGGGATCGACCCTTACCTACCACTCTACTCGTTAGAGTCGTAGGCTAGGTATCGCGTATACATATTCTTATATATATATGTGTTAATATGGTGGTAAGAAACGACCAGCTCACCAGTGATAGTGTAGAGTTCGACCTTTAAACCCGAGCTTTCGACGTTTATGTCAAATCTATTTCATTATCTTGGAACTTTAATCATTCGATTGTCAAATTGAAGAGAGTTTATTCGATATTTTGGTTTAATTGGATAGGGTTAGTCGAAGAGCTTATTTTGATTAGCCATAATTAAGAGATAATACGGTTGCTAGAGCTTGTTAGTAGACGTGAAATAGGGACTTGAAATGTTTTCAATTGGGTATCAAACAATAGTTGTGTAATTCGTTGGAACCAAAGGGATACTCGATCAAGGTAGATACTTTAATCATACTTTAAAAATCCAAAACTCGATTTATCTATCTTGCTATCTTTTGTTAATTGAATCTTAACTTAGTTGATCCTAGCTAAATAGTGGTTCCTAGCTTGACAAACAACACCCCCCCCCCCCCCACCCCCCACACACACACCTTTATTGCTTTCATTGTTCGAGTTTATTCTTGTTTGAATTATACAATTGCTTGACATATTAAGACAATATTATACAACCGTTCCTCGTGGGATCGATCATTACTTATCGCTCTATTAGTTAGAGTTTTAGGTTAAGGCTTAGTATAAATATATACATATATTCATCTATATATATCTATATGTTTATACTTAATTTAATTTGGTAAGCGATACACGACGATTGCCTACCAATGACCCCCTCCTCTCGGACGACGAATTGTTAAACTTGTAGATTAAATCAAGTGATCAATTTGACAAAATTATATGAATAAAACAAGCACATAGATAAACGATAAAACCGGAATCTAGATTTGAACGAATAAAATCAAATATAATCAAATACATAGTCTACTTTCTAACCGTAGAACATAAGAAGTTTAGCTAATCATGTCTAAAGTAAAAGAACCAACATAATTCATGGACCAACATTGTTGATCAATATAATAACAAAAAAAAAAAAAAAAAAAAAAATTTGAAGTCTCAATCTCGATCTCCACCTCTTCATTCCTTGTTCTTCGATCCTAGCCTTCAAAGTATTTTCCCAATGATAACATTCTCCTTATTTCAGACTTGAGACCTTATTTTCATAGTTTGAGCCGGATTGAGATGAAACAGGCCGGAAATAGACCAAAACGCATAAAGAAAATAAAAACCGACTTAAATGACTCAACTAAGTCCAAGCACTGACTCGCCCGAGTCAATTGTCACTAACCAAACCCTTATTCTTCCAAACTCGACCTCGACCGAGTCGATAATAGCATCTCGTCACTCGACCGAGTCACTGCAATGACTCGACCGAGTCACTGCAATGACTCGACCGAGTCGTGGCTGTCTGTTTATCTCGTTGGAAGCCTTTAAAAATCGACTCAACCGAGTCAATTGTGGACTCTACCGAGTTGGCTCATTCTTTCTAATCTTCAATCTTTCTTCGTTTCTTCCTGTCACCTTGCTTGTTTCTTATTCAAACTTCGTTCAAAAGGACTTTTTGGCATAAAAATTACTTGAATAACCCTAAAACAAGTACAAACATGTCATAAAATACAATATGATTAATAACAACACACTTCGACCAAATACACATGCAAATGTCATAAATTATCCTTCTAAATCGACCTAACATATATGTATACACACCATGTATCATAAACACTTAATTTTCATATGCAGCCTCAGTAACCATGATAAACATGAGCAAAAAATGGTTGGGGAATGATTAAATAGAGTTGGTTAAAGAAAAAATTGGCTGTTGTAGGGAGTAAAAAAACCAAAACCCCCATAGTTTAGAGGAGCTCGTGGAAATCACGTGACTATTTCACTGGAGATGCAGCCAGAAAAAAGTTTATATGACTACCAATAAAACCCGTAAAGGTTGTATGGGAATCTGTTACAATTTTTTTTTTTTTCAGTGCAAAATGGCCAAAGATTATATAAATATGTAATTTTCCCTTTTAAAAATAATAGAGGTTCTGTTTGCAAAATCATGTGTTGATCTGCACTAATATTTGATATGCGAATAAGTACTTTCTAATTCAATATTGGCTTACCTTAATTGATTGATGATTGATTGTAGTTTAATTAGTTGAACAGCTCATAACTTAAGTCATTAATCAGGGATGACTTCCATTAACCCACCCTCGCATGGATTTCTACTAAAAAAAATAAAAATATTTTACTTAATAAAACAAATAAGTGCTTTTGTTTACGTGTGATCAAGGTTGCAGGAGGCGGTAAGCGGATTCAGAGAATTTTCTGGCCGTCTAGAGCCTAGGTACCGTCCAAGAATTTTATTTTATTTTATAATTTTTTTTACATTTTTTATTAGTTATTTACTCAAAGATAATATTAAAAAATAAAATATAGAAGATATAACAATACAATCCTTTGTAAGATCAATTTCAATTTATTTAGTTTAAAGAAAAGTTGTTATTTTTTGGCTACGAAGAATTTGTATTTAGAAAAAATTCAAAGTCGCCATCAAAACGAATTCTTTTCATTTAATTTAAAAGAATTCATGCAATTTATAAACTTTATAAAATAAGCCAACATTAAATTAAAATTCAAATTGATGTGTTAAATCTTAAAAATTTAAAACTACATAACCCCAACTCTAATTTCTATTTATGAAGTTAACCAAAACGACACCGTTTTCAGTTTAAAAAAAAAAGTTTAAAATCGATTCGGACTGCTTAGATCGTCTAGGCGGCGCCTAATATTTTACTATTTTGTACAAAATCAGAGCAGCTAGGTGACGCCCAACGCCTAGACAGTCGCCTAAACAGTCTTTTGCATCCAGGCGATTTATTAGATGTTTCTTATTTCTTATTATAAATAAATAAATAAATAAATGGGTATAATAATTAGAGAATTGGGCCCATTTAATTAGACTGATAGGTAAATAATTAGCAGATTGGGCCTGTTTAAATGTGCAGCCCTAAAAGATTCGGTCAACGTACTTGATATATGCATAGATGTGTCAGTGTCCGTGTCTTCACTCTCCCCAAACCCATCTCATTCTCACCTCTGAAAATCCATTCTCTCTCCTCCATCTCTTTATCTTGTCTTTAGGTGTTTTTTTATCTTTTCTCGGGCTTATTGCAATCCAAAGAAAAATTATTACTAGTTTTCTTAACCTTTTGAATGGGATGAGATAATTATGTCCCTGATATTTAATTCAACAGATCTGGAATTTCTATGAAGAACTTTGTTTGAATTGTTTCGAGGGTGTACTGATCTGTCTCGGGGCAACAGCAATCCAAAGGTATGATTTTCTCTTTTGAATTTTTTTCTCTTACCTCTGATATTTTTTTCAGATGGTTTTAAGGTTGTTAATTTTTTCTAACATGATTAAGACAAAAATGTCTTCTTTTAGTATATTCTGCTTAAGAAAAATTATTCCTAGTTTTCTTAACCTTTTGAATGATATGAGATAATTATGGCCCTGTTTTTTAATCCAACAGATCTGGAATTTCTAGGAAGAACTTTGTTTGATTTGTTTCGAATTCTGGGTGTACTGATCTGAATATTCCCGATTTTTCTATTTGATTTGTTTCTAGTTCTGGGTGTACTGATTTTGTTTTTAGGATATTAAAGATCCGTTGAGAAGAATGGCAGGAGACGAAAGCCCTTTTAACGGCATCGCTCTCGCTTGTAAACAACAATGGAGTCCCCGAGAATGACCAAACTGCCCCGGCGCTGCCCAACTGAACGCCCAGAAATGGTTGCTGAAGCAGCAGAGATACGAGGCGCATATGAAAGAGCTCAAAAAGAGGAAGGCCGGCAGTAGAAATTGGCGAATGTCACCTAGGAGAGAGAAAAGGTCTGAGGAAAGAGCGTATGGATGAAAGGAAAAAGGGTTAGGATCATTGGGCAGAACATTCTGGAGTTTGCTCATCTCATGAGCTCCATAGCCTCGTCCAACAGGTCAATCCCCTCTCCTCTCCTCCGTTGTCACTTAATTTTTGTCATAAACTGCATCCTATTAGTACAACTGATTTGCTGAAGCTTGTCTTCCTACATCAGACGACTTTGATAGAATAGAAAGGGATCCGTTGCTTAATTTTAACTACATAGGCAAAATAAAGCCCATTTAATGGTACAGTTTCATAGGCCACAACAGAGCATGTCTAAGGCTACAATTACTAAAGAATAGCACTACTCTTTTTGTTCCCTATGCATAATTATCAGATACGAATTTGTAGTTCTCTTGGGAAACATACTTAGGGTGGCCTTAATTTTCCCTCTGCCCCCTCCGATGTGCAGTTGCATCTTCCTTTCAATTTTGACAGGTCATATCATTATAGACATGCTTCTCCGACACTTCAAAATTGCGGTTTTGATGCTAACTATAGTACGCTTACATTTTGATGCCCAATAGTCAGTGGTGGATTTAGGACTTAAAAGAAGTGTTTGTGCAAGTATTGGAATACACTGTATGATACAGAATACAATATCGTAAAATTCAAAATCAGAACAAATTGTTAAAAATAAAGTACAACATAAAGATAATGTGCAAATTTCAGGGGTATTAAAGTATTGATTTCTACAAATCACATTGGATAGAAAATGGAAGAAAAAATAAGCACACATTTGATGTGTGTAGAGCAAGTTGGGGATGGGTAGCAATATCAACTATGCCTAGTATATTTATCAGGAACACTCATCTACGCACCATGCGCACCAAAATAAGAAGTCACAACTTATTGAAAGCTGTATTATAAGAAGTGATCTGTATCTAAATCCGAACAGTGTAATAGCACACTTAGTTATCTGTATCTAAATCCGAACAGTGTAATAGCACACTTTGTTCTCTTACAGTTTAAAATCATGCTTTCCCCTTTTTATTTTTTGTTGTTGTTGTCGCACTTTCTTTTTTCTTTTTGCACGCGTCTCTATGTTTTGTTATATCATCCCCTGTGCCTGAAATGTTATCACCACAGTATGAACATTTTAATTCCAAACCATTCCTGTCTTATCTGAACACTTCAGTCTTGCCCATAGCCGGTTTCTGCTTGCCTTTCCCGCCCTTCCCCATCTTGCAATCAAAAGTAACCCAAATAATTAGAAATTCTAGCCACAAGATAGTATTGATGAGATCCCATGGAATGCTCAATACAATAACGATATTGATATTAAAGGCCTAAAGTAGTATACTCCAGCATAAGGATGGAAAAAAAAGATGACAGTACTAAAAAATTGAAAAGTTTGTGGATGATTTTGTTGACCTCAACAATTAGTAGCAATAATAAATCATAATCGATTAAGTATAAAAAACCCAATTTACTTTAGACATCGTGATATTTTCAATCTCACTTTTTCCCCCGTTTATCCCTTGAATGATCACTTCCTGAAGACCTACTCACTTGCACGCAATGAGCAATTACAGTGCACCAATATTGTTTTCCTTCTAGCTTCTATTTGAACTAAATATTTCGATCAGTTGTATGATAATTTGTTAAAGAAATGGGTAAACAAGTCAAAGAAAGCTAGAGAATGCATTTCTCTTTAGCCAAATCAGTCTACAAGCCCCAATTTAACTTATAATTGCATTTTTTTCTAGAGATCCTTGACTGAATCCTCTTAACTCCACCGTGCCTTTCTTTACATATAGATTCATAAGAATACTTTTGCCTTTCTTTAGGCTTTTCTTTACATATAGATTCATAAGAACACTTTTGCGGAACTAATTTAGTACTAATCCAGTATCTTCCCTGAGATTAATTAATACCTACTTAAAACTGATAGTAATACCGAGGATAAATTAGATTAGTTAATGCTCACTTAGAGAACTTAAGCACTGTTATGAGAAAAATCAGAAAGGCAATGAAAACCACACATATAGTACGATTACCAGAAAAAAACTTATCATTAGCAATCAAATCAGGTTAACATGAAATCTCCCCAAGTATTATGTTTCGATAGATAGCGTCATCAATTTTTGACCTCAACAAGAAGGGACAATTATCAATTACAATAAATCAAGTATAACAAATCCAATTACCATATATATCATGATCTTTCACCTTTTCTCTTTCTTCTTTTTTATCGTTCATCCCTTAAATGATCCAAAATAATCTATTAAGCCCTAATTTAATTTCTAATTGCAAATCTTTTTACGGAAGCTGTATTCTGTAATTCCCGCCGCAGAATTCCCGCCGCAGAACTACACGTAAACAGTCTGAGAACTTTACCTTGAAAGATTCAGAAATTTGCAGTCGATGATTGGAGGAGAACTGCAGTCAAAAGTGCTTTAGCTTGCAAGACTCAAAGAAGTGGCACTGCTTTTGATGATTGCACAACTGTAGTCAAATTTCCGGTGGCAGATCAGAAATCATTCCCCCTTTAAATTTAGGACCTTGCTATTTGGCTACAATGTGGCTAGCCACATTTTATAAAAAAAAAAAGTAAAAATTCTAAATTAAAAATAAAATTACCTTAATAATCCCTACCCCTTTTTGGCTTATAACCCTGACAAATCACAAACTCCCGCCTGCACACTTTTTCCTTTTCCTTTTCTTTTTCTTTTTCTCACTTTATTAATTTTTTATTAATGCTCAAATTAATTCTAGATATTGTGGGTTGGTCAACCATAAAGTAATTTCTAATTTTAGTTATTGGGTATTAAATTAAAATAACATAGTACGTGACAAAATAATTAGTTTCATATAGTCTTATTTTTGGCAAATTTAACAAATTGTTGTATTGTTCATCATCTTATTAAAAAATTAAGTATATTTTTCGTGTTGTTAAAATTATGTGTTAAGTTGCCTCTGCGAGGAGCGACTCTCAATATTTATTTATTTTTTATTCAAAGTCGCTCTTTTTTCTTTATATATATACGTTTGTTTAATAATAATAATAATAATAATAATAATAATAATAATAATAATAATAATAGTAAACAACGTAACAATTAGGGGTGTGCACAGTACGCTGTGGATCTGATATTTAAAAATATCTAGATTCATAAAAAAATTCAATTATTTAAAAATTGACTATCCATCACTGATCCAAAAAAATCGGAATAGTACGGTGTCATTTTTTTTCGGGACAGTTCGATTCAGAAATTTCGGACCTAACGGAATGGTTCAATTCGAATAATTGGAGATCTTTTTTTATCTTTTGAATAATAAATACAATTTGAACATAATATATTGACGTCTAACTAATATAAATAAAATTATGTTAGTAAGTTAAATGTAATGGAACTGTTTAACTCGGTTCAATTCGGATAATTAGAGATCATTTTTATCTTTTGAATAATAATTACAATTTGAACATAATATATTGACGTCTAACGAATATAAATAAAATTATGTTAGTAAGTTTGATGTAACGGAACGATTTAATTCAGTTCGGTTTGGATAATTGGAAATCTTTTTCTATCTTTTGAATTATAAATACAATTTGAACATAATATATTTCCGTCCAACTAATATAAATAAAATTATGTTAGTAAGTTAGATGTAATGGAGCAATATTCGATTCGATTCAGTTCGGATAATTGGAGATCTTTTTTATCTTTTGAATAATAAATACAATTTGAACATAATATATTGACGTCTAACTAATATAAATAATTTTATTACATCCAACTTACTAACACACTTTTATTTATATTAGCTAGACATCAATATAGTATGTTCACATTGTATTTATTATTCAAAAGATAAAAAAGATCTTCAATTATCCGAACTGAAACGTTCTGTTAGGTCCGAAATTTCTGAAATGAACTTTCCCCCAAAAAAAAAAAAACACCGCACCGTACTGTCCCCATTTTTTTGGTGATGGATACTCACTTTTTAAATAACCGAAATTTATTATGGATCTCGATATTATTAAATAATCGATCCACACCGTACCATGCACACCCCTAATTGTTACTATGTTTACTACTACTACTATTATTATTATTATTAAACAAACTTATAAAGAAAAACAAAAAACAAAAAGAACAATCAAAAACGCCTATAGCACAGGCGACTATCAACTATCTCAAAAATAAAATTTATAATGTCGTCTCTAGGAGAGGCGATTTCAATTTAGAAAAAAAAAATGAATGAGAGTCGATCCTCGCAGGGCGACTTTGAATAAAAAAAATCAAAAAATTATGACCTAAAAAATCAGAATATTATTCATCTTTTCGCGATGTTCAATTTAACACTCATATCTCATATTGCAACCCAAAATATGACCTTCGTTATACTTATCAATCCATTTTTTTCGTGAACCAAAATCCAGCTATATTGTTTTTACCTTTTGCAAGCTAAAAAAAAAAAATGTGTCACTAACTAACTTCAATTGTGTCATTTTTTACTTTTTACAACCTATGTAACTATATTTGCATTACTAAATTGTTAACTAAAAATATTAATTGTTAAAATTATTTTATTAAATAAGTTTATACTTCATAACCTAAATTACGAGACGATATATCGAGACGGGTTAAATAGGTACTTGTTTATCCGATAAGTCAAAACGGGTCAAATGGTAAACACTTGTTAATCCGATAAGTCAAATCGAGTCAAATAATTGATACTTGTTGACTCTATAAGGCAATCAGGTGTAATAGTGGATACTTGTTGAACCAATAATTCGATGTGGGTCAAATAATCGATACTTATTTATATGATTAGCCGAATCTAGCCACATAGTGGAAACATGTTGATTCATAAGACAGGTCGGGTCAAATAGTGGATAATTGTGTATTCTATAAGATAATCGGATGCAATAGTGGATACTTGTTGAACCAATAAGCTTAAACGGATCAAATAACGAGTACTTGTTTATATGATTAGCCAAATCAAGCAAAATAGTGGAAACTTGTTGATTCGATAAGTCAAACCGGGTGAAATAGTGGATACTTGTTGACTCGATAAGTCCAGTAATGGATACTTGTTGAACCGATAAACTGAATCGGGTCAAATAGTGGATACTTGTTGATCTAATAAATCAAATCGGGTCAACTAGTTGATACTGGTGTACCAATAAGCCGGCATGGTTCAGATAGTAGGTAATTGTTTATATGATAAGGCGAATTAAGTCAAATAGTGGAAACGAAATGATTCGATATGCACGTTCGTGTCAAATAGTGGATACTTGATAACTCGATAAGTTAAACGGGTCAACAAGTGGGTAAATGTTGACCCAATAAGCCAATCGGATCAAATAATGGGAACTTGTAGACTCGATTGTGGAGACTAATCAAATAGTGGGTATTTATTGATCTGATATGCCGAATCAGGTTATTTAGTGGCTACTTGTTCAGTTGATGAGTCAATCGGGTCCAATAATGGATACTTGTTGAGTCGATAAGCTGAAAATGGTCAAATAGTGAGTACTAGTTGATCTAATAAACCGAATCGGGTCTAATAGTCGGTACTTATTAATTCTATAGGCCGAAAAATGTCAAATAGTGGGTACTTGTTGACCTAATAAACCAATCGGGTCAAATAGTGAAAACTTGTTGATTCGATAAGTCGATTCGGGTTAAATCGTGGAAACTTGTTGACGAGATAAACTAAAAGGGTTAAACCTTTGCGTATATGTTGAACCGATAAGCCAATCGGGTCAAATAGTTGAAACTTATTAATTCGATATGTATTCGGGTCAAATACAAGTGGTTGACTGAATAAGCTAAACGGATCAAATAGTGGGTACATGTTGACCAAATACGCCAATCGGGTCAAATGATGAGAACTTGTTGATTTGTTAAGCTGATCCTGGTTAAATAGTGGATACTTGTTGACTCGATAAACTAAATGGGTAAAATAGTGGATACATGCTGACCTATAAGCCAACCGAGTCAAATAGTGGGTACTTGGTGACCCGATAAGCCGAATCAAGTCAAATAGTGGATACTTATTGACTCGATATGCATAAGGGTCAAATAGTGGTTACACGCTGACCCGATAAGCCAATCGGGTCAAATAGTGGGTACTTGGTGATCCCATAAGTCACATTCATGTCAAATAGTGGATACTTGTTGACTTGATGAACCAGTCACGTCCAATAAACTTGTTGAGCCGATAAGCTAAAACGGGTCAAATAGTGAGCACTTGTTGATCCGATAAGGCGAATCGAGTCAAATAGTGAATACTAGTTAACATGATATGCAAGTCGGGCTCAACAGTGGATACCTGTTTAGCTGTTAAGCCAATCAGATCAAATGTACGTATTGAAATAATCAGTCGAGACAGGTTAAATAAGTACTTGTTTATCTGATAAGCCGAAAATGGTCAAATAGTAAACATTGTTCGATAAGCCGAATCGATTCAAATAATTAATACTTGTTGATTCGATAACACAAACATGTCCAATAGTAGATCGCAAATTATTTATGTATCATTTTTTTTTTAAAAGGTAAATGTCATTGTGATAAAATACATAAGTTCTCTAGATATTGTGTCCATAAAATAGGAGCTGCTCAATAATTTATACGTTATTTTATATTTTCGGAAATAATACTATATAAGTTGCATTATTAAAACACACATATATGTTTTTTTTTTATATAAAAGAACAAAAGAGATTAAGTTTTTTTTTCTAAAAAAGAATAAAAGTACTAATTTATGATTTTTAATCCTGCCGATGATTAACATTTGTGAAATTCAATTTCCTAGCTAATTTTTATATTCGAAATTGTTAGAGAACATTGGCCAATTTATATATCAAAGTGTGAAACCAAAATACTTTAGATTTGTAATAATACTATCGAGAATCGTACTTGTAATTATCTACAATTATTTAAGAAAATTATTGAGGGGGAATAAAAAAATTAAAGAAATTTTAAATGTTGAAATATTTTAATTTTCAAATTCCAACTATGTAGACAAGAGAAATGATATATCCTGCAAAAAGAATAAGAAAAAAATTAAAAGTTAAAACGTTATTAGTCAAATTAAAGTGATATCCCAAAATATATGACACTCGCTAAGTAACGATATAATTTTAGTCCGTAGTATATATATATATGCTACAACCATAGGCCCTATATCAAAATTCTGGTAAAAATATTTTTAAGTAGAATAAAAATTACTTAATTATCTGTAGAAATACTAGTAATTAGAATATTCACATGCTACTTTTTCCCCAAAAAAATCCCTCGACTCTCTCTATCGCATTGGCCTCCCGCCCAAATCACCAAGATAATCCCTCCTCTCTCTCTCTCTCTATCGCATTATCCTCCCGCTCTTCGAGGTGCTTCCGCCGCTCGCCGCTGTTCTTCCGCCGTTCGTCGAGGTGTCGCCGTTGTCCGTCCAGATTCTCCAACATCGCTGCTGCTCCATGAGATTCCTCTACCACCCGCTCACTCGCTGAAAATCCTCTACCATCTGTCGGTCACCAACAGTCTCCGCCATCAGTATGCTTACCCAAAATTCTCCATTATCCACCGCTCCTCGACAAGTAAAGTGTTTTCCAGGTTATATGTTTCCGTTTAATCCATGTTGAGGAATCATTCCCTTTTTAACTTGGGGATTTGATTCCTAGGTTTCTTCCCCCTTTTTTTTGCTTGGAATAAGCGAATAATCTTAGTGTTGTAATGCTTTAGATGTTGGTGGAGTAAAGGCAAACCATTATGCTGATACTTAATTTCACACCGAAACCTTGTACTAGTGGGACAATACAACACCAGAGAAATTGAAAGTTTAGCTCCGGAATACTTGGTCGTGGTTCTTAACCACAAATTTGCTGAGTTTTACGCAAAGTACTATGGTTTGTTCTTGTGTTCCTGTTTAATGTAACTAAATTTTATGAACACATCATTTGCTTTCCAATTATAAATTGGAATTGGGTTTTGCTTTTAAGAGATGAAGTTTCAAATTGGAATTGGGTTCTTGTGTTCAGGTATTTAGACTATAATCTGTTGTGCTTCATTGATGTTTTTTGAGTGACTGAATTTCCATTGTAACTTCTATCATCTATTGGAAATTTCAGGTTATGGCTTACTAACAAAAGCAGAATGTACCTTCTTGATGACACAGGTAATTGAAAAGGAGATAGGATCATATTAATTAATTAAATTGGCTGATGATTATTGTGCTCTAATTGTATGGTTGTCGATTCTTAGGAGATTTTGTGAGAGTCAGTGGACTTCAAGAGGGAGATTTTATAGTGATTTACTAGGACACAAAGTGCGGCAAATATGTGATATACTTGTTCCTGTATTACTTTCTTTAACTCCAAAAATTCTTGTTTCTCTATTACCCAGTTATCTTTACAGAGCTCGCTTCTCATATGTATTTATACGAAGTATCTTGATGATGGTAATGCAGATGATATGAGGTGTTGAAAAGCTGCAGCCAGGCACAAAATTGGAGGGCAAGAAACTGCCAAGAAGAAACACTCGCAACTTGGCCTTTGTTGGTAATACATCTTCACTTACGCCAATAAAAAAGTTGTAGGATTAAATAAAAGAACAAAAATGGACCCTCGGTTGGATATAGTTATTTGTTGATTTCTCAGTCGTTGATAATTCAACTATGAAGATCATGACAATCTGTAAAGGGCTAGAATTTGATTGTATTATCTGATGAGGCTGCAAGTGAAAAGGCAATAAGTCATTGAGAAGTTCTTTCACTAGCGTATCTTCAGTTCCTCCAGCTTTAACCTCGGTAGTTCTTGCTATGTTTTTATATTTAAGACTGTTCTTTGACAATGTTGCATATTTTTAGTCACTTCACCTAACTTTTAATTCTTTAACTTTTTCTAATTCTTTTATCTTTTATTGCTAAATCCCATAACCGTTACTTGTTTGTGCAGCAAAGGAATTTGGAGTAATTGAATTTGTGAACCCAAAATAATATAGCAAGCTTGTTCAAAAGATCGGAGGTGAAGTATCTACCAGACGAACGAAGAAGATGGTTGTGGTATAACAATAATTTTATTTTTAATTTTAAGAAGATGAAGATGATGATAATTTCTGGTGGTTGTGGTCCAGACGAATGAAGAAGAGGCTGTTGTATAAAAATTATTTAATTTCTAATTTTTAGAAAAGAATATTGTAGTAATAAATAAGTGAAAAAATTACCATACACGAAGGTCACCTCATTTCAATTTGTTACACGTCGGATCCTAATCGGAGACCCCTAAATTCATTCATTTCAATTTATTACACTTGGGATCTTCATCGGAAACCCCCAAATTCATTCATTTTTATTTATTACACGTGGGATCTTGACCGAAAACCCCAAATTGAAAGGGCATGTGCGACACACATGACAATTTCCGGTGACTTAAAGAGGATTCCGGCAAAAAATCTCCTTAAATTGGATAATGTATTAACATGCAGGAATAAAATTGAAGTTAACTAACTTACATATTTTTTTCTGGAATTGTCCTAAGTAATCTGACAATATTAAAATTTTCACGTTAGATTATTTGTACTTAATTTTGTAGAGTACTATTTATATACAATATGACACCAACAATTAAAAAGTTTTAAATTTGATATTTATGGATGAAATAGCGACACTAAAATAATGATTGAGCTAGTAAGAGTTTGCCGTTATTTGTCGACCAACTAGTAACGACTAGACGATAAAATAACGATTACAACTTTTAATAATAACGACGGAATAGTGACATAAAAGAATTACCGACGGAATAACAATTAAAACTTTTAATAATAGCAACGGAATAATGACATAAAAGGTTAGCGACAGAAAATGTGGTCCACAACTCCCGATAAATTAGCGACAAAACCATCTATACCGAATCACTATTGTTATATAGAATATTTTATATATATATATATACATATATATATATATATGTGTGTGTACATACATATATTTATATATATGTTGAACACTTATTATATATTTTTTGAACACTTATTATATCTTAAAAATAAGATAAATAATAAATATTAATATATACAATTTTTTTTTTGAGTATGTATAAAAACATTGTTTATACTTTATATATACAGATTAGATTAATGAATGGAAGTGAATAGTGAAGAGAGGAAGGAGAGGAGAGAGAATACAAGAGAGACGAGATGGAGGAGAGGAGAGAGGAGAGAGAAGAGAGGAGAGAGGATAAAAATTTCAAATTAAAGTTTCAATTTCAGATTGGTCTTTCAAATTTTTCAAAAAGCTACAGTAAATTTTTCAAAAAGTTACAGTGAAAGCTTTGATTCTAAAAAATGGCATTTCTGACAATTTACAAACATATATTAATTTTGTTTTTCTTTTTTTAAGAATGTGGCTCACATTGTGAATAAATTTGTAATCTGAAATTTTAATATAATCTTACTATAAATACATTTAAGGCTACTTAGTAATTTATGTTGTTGAATATTTTATAATTTTGCTATTTAAATATTAAATAAAATTAGTAAGACTACAACGACAATATATTATGCTTTCTTAATCATCCAATAATATTTTTCAAACCAAGATATCGAGTTTCTGCAGTGTTGTATGCCTGTTGAAAATTCAGAGAGAAGAGCTTGTGTTGTTTCAAAAATAATGGGAAATAGTTTGTGTTTTACACTGGAAGGTTTATAAGAGAGGTATTGGAAAAAAAAGTAGGTCAATTCAAAGCAACTTCCATAAACACTAGTGGGTCAACAAAATCAGCCAACTTTTCAATATTCCACATAGACAGGGGCATACTAGACAATTACAAAATATAAATTATTATTACATTATTTTTTCCGAATTGTGGCTGGGCACAATGTGGCCAAGTATCATTTTCCTTAAATTTATTGTAATTGATAATTGTCCCTTCTTGTTTCTTTTATTTGAATTCCCCCCTTTAAATTTATTGTAATTGATAATTGTCCCTTGTTTCTTTTATTTGAACTAGTATATATCGTCTATTTATATAGTAATATTTTTAATAAAATATATATTATGTGATCCAGTCATCTAAATTGTGACCAAGTTTTAATCAAATAATTATTTGAATATTTTGAATTAGACATTAGACAATCGTAAGCATTATAAGCATTAGATAAATCATTTTGCACAATAAAATTAAGATAAATATTAAATATAAAATCTATTTTTGTAATTATTCAATTTTGTTTGAAACTCACACTTGTGATCGGTGTATCACTTTTAATATATGGAATCTATGGTTCAAATTGAGGATCGTAAAAAATAGAAAATTATTTAAAAAAAAAGAAAAAAAAAAAACTAATAGAATGGTAACATCATAAACATACTTTTAGAATCAATATATGAATAAAAGTTAAGTGATGTTTAGATTCAAAAGATAGCAGAAAAAATGAAAATACTTATAGTAGTTTTTAGCATCTCTTTTAGTTAGTAATTGAATAGAAAATACAGACTTTAGTAAAACGTGTATAGCCCATTTTTTATGTTGATGATGAGGTCGCTCGGAATAGTTTCTCTTTATTTTTTTCAACAAAATTGAGATTAGAAATTTAATAATATAATTGATTAATTATACCTTTTTAATAAAATAATCTATTATACTTGTAAGATTTTCTTTAGCTAAGTTCTTTTATTAGTTATACAAAACCCTATATAAATAATTCAACCACAATAAATATCAAATTTAATCCAAAACCGATAACAACAATCGGTTTCATTCTTTAAATATAATAACTTAGTTTATATATCTAATGTATGTTCAACCAAAAATCATAAAAAATAATTAATTTGATATATTATATTTAAAAATAAATTGAAAAAAAAAAGATTATTTATATTCTAAAATTTTGGAGAGAACTCTTCAAAAAATAAAATAAAAGGAAAGTTGACAAAACTTCTATAAAAGAATAGTGGAAAAATATATTTACAGAAATTCTCTCCTTATTACTTTTATGTATATAACTGAAGCAGGTGATCGAATATTAATTTATTTTACGTAAAATGAAATAAACCAATTGATGGTATTTTTATAAATAAATAAATTAATATTTTTATAAAAAAAAACTATTTAACAAATCTTAGTTTACAGACCAATAAATACTGACTTTTAATACAAATAATCAACCAAAAAATAATATGACTTTTCATATTGAATGTTTCATTATAATATGCGCGACATGAATATTAAATTAAAGTTCGTGAAAAAACCATTAAAATGATATATATATATATATATATGGGTTAGAAATGAAAAAAAAAAAGTTATTATTTTTAAAGTTTCCAAAATTACAACTAATTACAGAATTATGGTCCAAAATTTAGCCGGAAAAATTAAAATTACGAAATTAACCTTCTTATAGAGAGCGCGTGCGCACACACTCAGAGAGAGAGATTTATGGTTTATCTAAACAAAAAGCTAACTTATAACGTAAACAAAATTAATTTTTTTTCTTTTGAAAATTTGATTTTCATTTGCAATTTTAACATTTCACGTGGTGATTCCAAATAACCTCAAATAATATTTATTTTTAAATAAATTCGAACATTAAAAAAACACAATCCAAAAGGTATTCAATAATTGGATAAGAAATTAAGATCTGTGAGTTCTTCAAAATATTTGAATATTGTTAACTTTTAATTGATGTCGTAGTTTATTCAAATAAAATTTATATTTTTGTTAAATGATATATTTATTTAAATATATATTTTTTTTATTAGATTTAAAAAGACATAATTGAGGTTAGTCAGTGCAACAAATTATTGTATTGGTTGCAAAGTGTAAAAAATATATAGTTGAGGTTTGTTATGTAAAAAAATACAAATAAAGGCAAAATCTAGCAAATTGATGTTATAATTTAGATTGCAAATTGTAATTTTTTTTTTATTTTTTTAAATTATATAAAAATATGAATAAGTAATAAAAATATTTTTTATTATAATTATGAAAAAACATTGTTATATAAAAAAAAATTACATGCTCAAAGCTCCCGTATTTTCGTGACTAATCAAACAAACATTGTTATTATAAAAACATATAAGCAGATATAAATAATTTAATAAACTGATTATAAAATTAAAATATTAATAATTTACCTTTAATTTAATAAATTAGGAGTTTCATTATTTAAAGAATGATTTTTCTCCTAGAGTAATTTAAATAAAGAAAATATTTGAAAGTTCATGTCGAATAAAATAAACTGATCAGTTGTATTTTTATAAAAAAAATCAATCAATATTTTTTTATTAAGGAATTATTTTACGCATTTTTAATTGCAACTTAACCTCAATATTATAGTCCAATTCATTATAAACACGCAAATGTAATATAATAATTGACCAATAAACAATATGTTATCAAATATCTCTTCTTAATATATGTGATCTCCATGTAAAATTAAAGATCGTAAAAAGATGAATAATTTGATATATTATGTCTGAAAAACGGGTTAGAAATGAAAAAATTATTTATAATTAAAAAATCTATAAGAAACTTATGAACTTACCAATACTAATAAAAACTTACCAATTACTATAATTTTAAAGTTTAGGCGGGAAAACTAAAAATACTAAACTAACCTCCATTTTACTTTTATATATACTAGTAATATTCCCGTGCGATGCACGGAAGTTTATTTAGAAAGTAATAATTTTAAATAAAACTAAATATGATATAATCTAATATTTAATATGTGATCATTTTATCCTAATAATATATATATATATATATATATATATATTTTTTTTTTAAAATATAGGATAAAACATAAATAAAATTATAAGTTTTGTAAATATAAGTTTCTCGCACGTCATATATGAATTTAATATAACTTACTTCACATATATATATATATATATATATATATATATTATAGATTAACATTAAGATAAATATTCAATATAAAAAAAATCTTTTTCAAAATGATCATTTCTAAACTTTAAAATCCAAACACGCATTTAGTATGTCTGCATCATTCTTCACCTATGTGCATATGCTTAATTAATTATGAATGTTAAAACAAATATAAATATCTAACTATTATTAAATAAAATAAACTGGATAATGTTATAAGAAATTTATTTTTCTTTAGATTTTTCCATTTTACTTTAAATATTTAAATTTATCAAAATAAAGTTTTAAATTCTAAATATAACTATCTCCTTTTAAAAAATCTTATTTGCAAGTTTTAGTACTTTACTTGGTATTTCAAATATACAAAGAATAAAAAATTAACAAAATAAAATTCAAAAGTTATTCAATAGTTGAAATAACAAAATAAAACATATGAGTGCTCCAATATTTCTTAATACGTTCATATATATGTTGAAAATTTTCAATTAAATTATATATTTATATTGTAAATAGTAGATTCATCTAAAGATATACATTAGTTAACGTAAACAACAAAATTGCTTAGGTTGAAAAATGTAAAAAATAATAATAATAATAAATAAATAAATAAATAAATAAATAAATAAATAAATAAATAAATAAAAATAATTGAAATTAGTTAATGTGACCCAGTATTGTTTAGGTTGCAAAGTCTAAAAAAACATATAGTTTTAGTTGGTTAATTTTGCTTATTTAAAAGAAGTTTAGTTGCAACTTGTATAATATCATAGTATAGGTTGCAAATTATATTTATTTATTGAAAAATAACATTAATATATCTAAAACATAAAAAAATAATTAAAAAAAAATCTAAGATTAATTATCATATATAAAGTTATATAAGAGCGAAAATCGTAGTTTTTTTATTTATCAACAAAAATAATTATTATATCAAATAAGCATTAGCAAATTCAATAATTTAATAAGCTGATTATAAATCAAATATTAACATATTAACTTGAGACAATTCATGTCAGATAAAACAAACTGATTAGTTGTGGTTGTAATGAAATAATCAAGTAAAATAATTTGTAAAAGAGAATTATTTGAATGATTTTTAATTGTATTCCAAACCAACACTATATTTTTTGTACAACACACAATAAACACTGAAATCTTACTTAAATAATCGACGAACAAATAATATAATATTTTAAATAGAATATCTTATTATTATATATATCATATAGATGTCAAATCAAACATCGTCAAAAGATGATTAATTTGATATAGTATACATAATAAATAGATTAGAAATAATAAAAAAAAAAGACATTTGCAACTTTAGAAAGTAAAATAAATTTTGATTCTTACCAAATGTGACAACAACTTACCAATTACAGTCTAAAATATTAGGCTGGAAAGTGTTACTTACAGAATTGTCACTACTGTGGCTTATATATATATACCATAAAATATATAATAAAAGGAACGGTGATATTTTATTTGGATCATATGTAATGTAAAGTTTAATAATTTTCTCATTATGTCCCTACTTTTATTATATATTTAACTTTTAATTTATCTAAATAAACTTTCATGTTCTAATTATAAATATTTAATTTTTTTCTTATAACATTGAATTTTCATTTGCAACTTTTAATATTTCATTTGGTGATTTCAATTATACTTAAATAATTTTTATTTAATAAAATCTTATTTTAACAAAATAAAATTCAAAATTTATTTAATGAGAAGTCTTTGGTTTCTTCAAAATATTTGAATATTTTTGTATTTTATTTGGTATTGTAAATTATTTATATAAATGTTACAGCCTTCTTAGAAATGGTTTGTTTAGGGTGGTTGCAACAATGCTTCTATAAAAGCAGGTTCAACTTCGCCACCTCAGCGCCACCTCAAAAGTTAAAAATTACCAACTTCTACTACCCCATCTCTACAACAATGAACCTAGAAAAGCAACTTCAGCATGGGTCCCACTAATTTACACATCATTTATATATATTTCATATCCTAATTTTATTTGCATTTTATATACACCATTAACTTAATTTATAATTTCACAACTTTTTATATAAACAATAGTATTAATATAATTATTAGAAAATATTATTATAAAAATTGAACAATTTTTCTATAGTGGCAACATACTATTATGTTACAAAAATAGTAAAAAGGTACATCATTTTTTGACACGTCACAAAATAGAAATAAAATTAAAACACTATAAAATAGATAACAACAACAACAATAATAATAAAAATAATAATAACCAACAACAACAACGATAACAATAATCATAAAAATAACAACAATAATAATTTTGTATTCACTCATCGGCTCCATAGCGTGACCAAATATGCTCAACCAAGTTGGCGCGAAGCTGGTGGTGTGTTTCTTTATTACGGAGTTCTCTGTAATTACGAATATAGGCTTGAAATTGGGGGGTAGAGCCCAATTGTATTGATGCTGGAGGAAGCGAATCTTCGTCTGACCAATTTGACTTTTGTTCCCCTTCATCTTCAATTATCATGTTGTGCAAAATAATGTATGTATACATAATATTTCTTAGGTCGGTCTTGTAATAAGATCGGGCCGGTCCTCTAACTATCGCCCAACGAGCCTGTAGCACTCCGAACGCCCTTTCGACATCTTTTCTTGCCGATTCTTGTCGTTCTTTGAACTTCCTCCACTTTGGATCCATAGGGGATGGGAAGCTCTTCACGAACGAAGCCCATTCTGGGTAGATTCCATCCGCCAAATAGTATCCTTTTGTATACAACGTTCCATTTACCATGAAATTAACTTCTGGAGCATTTCCTTGAAGGACGTCGTTGAATAATGGTGATTCATTAAGGACATTTATATCATTGCGCGATCCAGTAGCCCCAAAAAAGGCATGCCATATCCACAAGTCCTGAGATGCGACCGCTTCAAGGACAATTGTTGGGACGCCATAGTCGCCTCTAGTATATTGGCCTTTCCAAGCGACAGGGCAGTTTCTCCACTCCCAGTGCATGCAATCGAGACTCCCCAACATTCCAGGAAAGCCGTGTCGTTGCTCGTGCATTTGAATCAATCGTTGAGTATCTGCCACATTCGGCCTTCTCAAGTATCGGTCTCCGAACACGTTAACAACACCTTTATAAAAGTTTACGAGACAATCCAACGCCGTCCGCTCACTCATACGAATATACTCATCGAGAGAGTCGACAGGGGATGCATAAGCTAATTGTCGAATGGCCGTTGTGCACTTTTGAAGAGGTGATAGACCCTTCCGTCCAGTTGCATCGCGCCTCAACGTGAAATAAGTTGAGTGATTTTCCAAGGCATTGACTATGCGAAGAAATAATTCTCTTTGCATCCGAAACCAGCGACGAAAGGTATGTGCTTTGTATGTCGGATCTTCGGCGAAATAATCACGAATAAGACGATCGTGACCGTCTTCACGCTCTCGATCAACGTATCTTCTTGTGCTGGTTCTTCTTGAAGAATTCTCTACTGCTTGATGTGTTTGTTCTTCTTCTTCGAGCATCGTTATCATCATGCGGTCAACGTCATCTTCCGCATCTTCTTTGAACTCATTTATCCAGAAGTCACGAATTATTGCTTCTCTTGGATCATCTGACATTTTTTGAGTAGTTGAGGGGTTTGTTAGATTGTAGATACAATTGAGGTTTGGCAGGCGTAGTATTTATAGAATAAGTCTACAACGGCTTTTTACCAACGGTTATTTTACAACGGCTACTTTATAACGGCTATTTACCAATGACTAGTTTCTAACGGCTATTTTGTAACGACTATTTAGTAACGGTTATTTACCAACGACTAGTTTATAACGGCTATTTTGTAACGTCTATTTTGTAACGGCTATTTTATAATGACTATTTTATAACGGGTATTGCAATACACAAAAAATGTTACAACTACACATAATAATTTGAATTTTGAAATACATTAAAAAACAAACAACATGATAAGACATAATAAACCACAAACGTTACAACTACCAACATAATAATTTGAAATTTGAAACACATTAAAAAGAACACAACATGATATGACACCATTGACGTGACGAATGACACTATTGACGTGACGAATGACACTCCTACATCTTTATGCCACGTCTTTCCGTAATTTCTTCAACCATTTTCAAATGGAATTGAAGTTGTCTCTCTGTCATTCCATTAGTGTCCTTCATGATTATATCGTAATCCCTCTACTGGAGTTTGATTTCTTCTTGCTTCAACTCAGCTTCTTTCAGCGCTAATTTTTCCATTTGATATTTTTGCATCTGTTCCCATTTTTCAGCAACCCTTCCGTCATCTGCGACGTTGGCTTTAGCCTTTCCCTGCCTCTTCGCCCTCTGTTGTCCAATTGGACGCGAGCAAACTGAACTATCAGCATCTGTATCAGGGTTAGTTGAGGTACTGTGCCCACCAGATTCAGATGTCCTCGCCTTCTTGTTGGAGGCATTTTCCATCTGTTGGGGCTTCCATTTCTCTTCGTCTTTCAAAACCCACCACATGTGGACCTTGAACTCTTTCTTCTTGTAGACAGAGTTCCACTGGGCATAAGCCGCCTTCAGAACGTCCTCGTCGCTCCAACCACTGGCCCTATTATTGAAAAAATTATTGTAGAATCCTGAAAACAACAAAATGTCAGGCGCCACATGATAGTAGTGTGACTTAACGCTCAACCAAGTTCGTCTAGGAGTGCCGGCGGGTCTATTTTCATTGTAGTACTTTGCATTTTTTTCCCAAAATTGCTTAGTCTTCTGAGCATTGCCAACTATGGAGTCGTTGCTGATGGTACTCCAGGCTTTTGCAAGAACAACTTCTTCCTCCGGCGTCCATGTCTCTTTCTTCTGAGGAGGTCCGGCACCAGCTGCACTGTTGTTTGTATTACCACTATCATCATCTCCGGCAAGGTTGATGTTTTGTAGCCCGATTTGTGTTGAGTGTGGCGGAAATTGAGAGCCAAAACCAAAAAATTGTGGTGTTGACTCGTTATCAGTTTCGAAGCCTCCAACACTCGATCTTCTAGAATCGTTTGAGGACACCCTTTCTGAAGCTGAAGGAGAAAATCCTTGTGGAGGTGGTGACCGCATAAACTGACCCCCCATTGCTGCGAAAAAATCGGCCGGATTCATGAAGAATGGAGCAGGTGGAGCAACATTTGAACCAGAGGCAAAATTTTGTGGAAATTGTGGTGGATAAGAAAATGGCGAGAATTGGGCGTTTGGGCGAGGCCCAGTTTGTGAATTTTGAGCACTTGAATCTCCCTGAGTGTTTGGTAAACCAAATTTTTTTTGCCACGATTCACCATAATTATCACCCATTTCGGATGGAGAAAAGATGACAAAAATTTTTTACACAAAGAAGACAGAAAAATTTGGGAATGAAATTGGAAGAGAAGTTTGGTAGAAGGAAAACAATAAGTTGTTGGACATATTTATAGCCAAAAAAATTTAACCAATTATCTCAATAGTTATTCTTTTTTAATTTTTTTTTTTAGTTACAGTTGTTGCAAAAAGAATGGATAATATGACATAAATCTCTTTTTTTTTTAATTTTATTTTTCTAACCGTTGCATAAAACACTCTATTGTAATATAATATTTTTTTTATTCGTTGACAAAATTCAACGGCTATATTCCTAAAATTTTCCTCTTATATAACAAAGTTGAAAAATATGCAAACAATATAATGTAACATTAAATGGCATTAAATAAAAAATGCATGCAAAAAGAATGATAATATGACATAAATTTATTTTTTAATTTTATTTACCTAAACCGTTGTATAAAACATCAATTGTAATATAATACATTTTTTTTTTCAAGTTCCACGGCTATTCCTAAAATATTCCTCTTATTTAATAAATTTGAAAAATAAGCAAACGAGATAATGCAATATTAAATAACATTAGAATAAAATTACATAAAAATATTTAACATTTCAATAATTAAAACTAAACTCAAGAAAAAGGAAATAATTTAAGGCATGGAAGTAATTTAAGGCAAATATGTATTTCCTGAAAAGAAAAGGGAATTGAAGGCATTTGCCTTTCTCAACAGAAATAATTAATGCCTGCCTCTACCCTCCTCAATTTCCGGCAGTGTGGGCACCAACCCACGCGCGCGTGTTCCGCACGCGCCGTGGGATTGGTCGTGCCCACCACACCCTCTTCCGTCCACTCTCTCTTTTTTTTTCCTTCTTTTTCCTTAAACCAGATCCAGCCCTAGAACCCAACTTCATCTTCTTTATTGAACCTGAATTTCTGCAACAATGTTGAAGTTGGAAAAGCCAACTTCAACACCAACTTGAACCTCCCATTGCAACCACCCTTAGTAGAAGATAAAAATTGATTAATGCGAAAAAATTTATTTAGATTGTTAAAAGTAAAAAAGGCATTTGTTGTTGATTTGTGCGACCAAGTATTATTTAGCTTATAAAATTTAAAAACATATAATTAAAGTTTCAGTAAAAGTAAAAAATTATAAAGATTGCCAAATGTAATAAAAGTCATAATTTAGTCTACAAAGAATAAATTTCCTTAAAAGAGTAATTTTAACAAAATACTCGTTATTAAAAATATAAATAGGTAATTAAAAATAATTTTAGTACCTATTTTAATAGATAATTATATATATGCTCAAAGTCATGATACGGAGATATTTTAGCAGATTTGATGATTTAATAAGTTGGTTATAAAATAGATATTGTTGTTTTTGCCTTTGATTTAATAAAGTAGGACTTTCATTATTTAAACAATGAATTTTCTCCTTGACTTAAATAAAAAAAAAATTGAAAATTCATGTCAAATAAAATTGATTAGTTGTATTTTTATTAAAAAAAGTAATTATATTTTTTTATAAAGAATTTATTTTACTAATTTTAGTTGCAACTAAAACCAAAATATTATAGTCCAATTCACAATAAACATCAATTTTAGCACAAATAATTCACCAACATACAATTTGTTTATTCAAATCAAATATCTCATTATAATATATATAATATGGATGTCGAATCGAAGATCGTGAAAAGATGAATAATTTGGTATATTATGCATAAAAATCAGATTAAAAATGAAAAAGTTATTTTTATTTTAGAAAAGTAAAAGAAAGTTATGAACTTACCAAAAATAAGAAAAAGTTACCAATTATGGTATAAATTTTTTTGGAGGGAAAACTAAAATTACACTAATGCCCTTTATTTTGCTTTTATATATATATAGATTCCCCCTTTAAATCATTCCCACTCCTGGTGCGACACGTGTCCACCCATTTAGAATTCAACTTTTTCTTTTATTTGAATGTTTTTACTTTTATTTCTATACTTGTTATTTGTCGATTTTCTTTACAGTCCAATTTTGTTTTTGTTTATTTAATTTATAATTGTTATTATTTGATTAAAAGTAGTGGTAAATCTAAAAAATACATACTCTCCAAAAAAATTAAATATCAAGACTTTTTGTATATCAAATTATGGTGAGGATTTAAAAAACAATCGGTATTTCAGTACATATCAAAATACCGAAAAAATTCACACCCTTTGTCCCGGCCTAATTTGTTTACTTTTCTTTTCGATTTGCCCAACTTAATTTGTAAGCCCATAAATGACAAATTTCTCTCGTAATCTTCACCCTCAATCTCCACCTTAAAAAAAAAATCAAGATTCCACAAAATTTATTTTTTCTTAACGTCCGTGTCCAGTCAAGGTAGACAAGTTAGGCCGGGACAGAGGGAGTACATAGCAAAATATAGTTAGGCCGGGACGGAGGGAGTACATAGCAAAATATCGAAAAAATGGGTATTTCGGTCGTTTAGTATTTTTCTATATTTTATTAGCCGGTATTTCCGTATACTGAATTTTATATTGATATTGGTATTTACTGTTATTTTGGTATACCAATTTTTTTTTTTATACATCACAAATTTGGAATACCGAACTACCAAATTATCGAAATTTTTTGTTATACCGTTATGTACCTATATATATATTAAAATATCAAAACTTTTAAATTCTCATATTGCTACCGTGCCCAAAATTATGTTATTTCAATTTTTTTCGTACAAACCTATTTTAACATTGAAATAGCAGATTTTTCATCAAAAAGAGTTCATCATCAGAAAACAAAAAAAAAAAAAAGACACAGTACAAAAAAAATTGAAATAACAGGTACGGTGGTAGTATGAGAATTTAAAATTTTCAGTATATATCGAAATATCGAAATACTAAAAAGAAAGTTAGGCATTATCTCAGTATATATATCGATATACCGAAAATTTTCGATAATGTGTTTTTCGATATTTTGGTAATTCAGTATATCAAATTTATAACATATATTGGAAATTTTTGGTATACTTGTATACCAAAATAATGGTACAATATCGATATAAAATTCGGTATACGAAATAAAATATAGAAAAATACTAAATCATCAAAATTCCCATTTTATCGATATTTTGCTATGTAACTTTTTTCGGTATCAAAATATCGATTTTCTTTAAATTCTCATACCGTTATCGTATCAATAATTTGATATAAAAAAATTAATATTTAACTTTTTTGGAATGGTATGTATTTTGATATATATATATATATATATATATATATATATATTTACCACTACTTTAATCAAACAATAACTATTACAAATTAAATTAAAAAACAAAACTGAAACTGTAAAGAAAATAATCAAATAATAAATATAGAAAATAAAAGTGAAAACATAAAAATAAAAAACAAGCTGAAACTTTTTATCAAACAAGAAAAGTTGAAATTTAAAAGGTGGACAAGTGTCGCACCAGGAGTGGGCCGGAGCACCACTCCTGGTGCAGGGTCGAACTGGCCTTTAAAAGGGTACCCTAAACACGTCTCACATCCCAAACCCTTCCCCCAAATTACCGCTAGTCGTCGTTCTTTCGCCGTCGTTGCCTCTTCGTCGCCCCGAAGGTACCCCAGTTTCTTTCATTCAAATATGTTTTACCAATTCTTTGATTCTTTTACGGATAAAAATGTTTGCAAAATCAATGATTTTTGAGAAAATAAAACCGGAATGTAATTATTTTAGGGCTTAGATCGCATTGAAGGGAGAATACAAGATGGTGTTTTCTCTTGTAATTGGAAATAATACTGTAGGCATAATTTTGCACACTTCATTGGTATGAGAAATAATATAGTCATGGAAATGATTCATTAATAGTGGAAATTAAGTTCTCTTAATTTTTCTTTTGCTCACCAATCATAATATGTGGAATATATAGAGATAGAACCTAAGATATTATTTTGTGAACTTAAGGTTACAAGTCAAGAATACAGCCAAACATACAAAGATGTATGGTTTCTCTATAGTTGGCATGTCTCAGCTGGATATGACAGATCTCTGCTAAATATATTGGTATCAGATAATGATACAAAGATAACTATAATAATTATTAAATTACATAGCTATTCTTAAAGCTTAATATTTTGTAAGAATATTATAGGTGTTACAAGAAAAAATAAAATAAAAAATAGAACTAAAGAATTCATACTTTTTATTAATAATAATAATAATAATAAAAGTTTCAATATGTTGCGGATTTATTAGTACATGAGCGGAAGAGGATTACATAGATATATTTGTCGATTCGTCGAATTCTTTTAAGTATAGGCAACATATATCTTCCTGAATTCATTCATAATTGGTGTTGGGGTAAGGTATTGTGATTGGGACGTTGGTATGGTATTTGGACTGATAGGGATAACCCGATCAGCTCGGGTCGGGTTAGCATCTGATAGGGATAACCCGATCAGCTCGGGTCGGGTTAGCACCAACCCGATCAGTTCGGGTCGGGTTAACATCAGGGCCCACTATGCCAGAGCCCGCTGATCGGCCCAGCATGCACAAGCCCAGCAAGCGTGTAAAGGCCCACTACGCGTAGACCCAGCAGGCCCAGGAACGCGCGCCGGCCCAGCGAGTGGTTTGTTCCGTGAATCAAGGCCCATGATCTTTTCCCAACTGCCATGCAGATTTGGTGGGCAAGATTATAGGGAGTTAGTTAGGGTTTTGATTTAGTAGTATAAATAGGTGAAAAGAACTCTGAATTAGGGTTCGCACTCTGTGTACTGAATTACTCCGTGTAAACTCAACATTCTAGTAAAAGAAACACCTCGGCAAGAGTGATTTTCTGCCCGTGGACGTAGATCTCCGGATCGAACCACGTAATTCCTGTGTTTTTACATTCTGTTTGCGTAGATTATTATTCAAATTGTGTGATTACCGGATTGCGCTTTATCAATTGGCGCCGTCTGTGGGAACGAGAGACAGTTTTTTGAACGAAAAGCAATTTTTTGGCGTCCCAGCGTATTAAAAAATCATGGTGACGACTCGTTTGAATCAAGCTCGCCGCGGGGATCAATCTGATCAAGATCCACCCGTGGATCAAGTTGTGCCGCCGAGGCAATTGCCAGCAGAGAGTACATCCAACCATCAGGGTAATCAAAACCCTCCACCCCCTCAAGATTTACAAAACCCTAATCCCGCAGCCGCTCAACTACCGGTGAACATTCAAATTACTTCAGAACTGCTCCAGGATTTCTTACAAGAGCACGTACATGTCCTTCAAGATTGGGCAGTTAATCGCTTACGTCCCGCGGGGCCCGCCTCGGGGCCTGCCGGCCATAATTCTAATCCCGTGGTGCCTCCACCACGCTCGCGTGATCAACAAGACCCGGGGCACCGCGGACGTCATGATCGACGACGGGAACGACCTGGTTCTTCCGAGGACCATGGGAGTTCTAATGAATCGCGACCTCGCAATGAGGAACCTACTGATGTGGATCGTCACCGTCCACTTAATGCGGCTAAGAGAGTTCGCTATGCAAATCCTCATGCTCTGGATCTTCAAGAGTACGAGCGAGTTCAACGCAACGTTGAACTGGATAGAATCCTGGGCCTTGATGCCAATGGAGAGATCATCACACCGTTCTCCCAGGAAATCATTGCCACTTCCCTTCCCGAAGGATTTAAACGGCCAGCCATACCACCTTACAATGGCACAGGAGATCCGGCCAATTTTCTTGGAGCTTTTAGGCACAGCATGCTTAGCCATGATAGCATCACATCCCTCCAGTATTGCAAGATTTTCCCTGAGTACTTACAGGATGAAGCTCGGGTTTGGTTTGATTCTCTCCCACGTGACAGCGTATCCTCCTTCAGAGAACTCGCCGAGCACTTTTGGGCACGGTTCGAAGCACGGGCGAAGCCCATGGCCACCCTGGCCGACGTCATGAATATGGAACAGCGGGACGGTGAAACCGTTGCCCAATTTCTGGACCGTTTCACAGCGGTAAGCCTCAAGGTGGGAAATTGCCCCGACGATGTGGCCATCAACGCTTTTATGAATGGACTCCGCCCCGGAGCACTCCACACCGAGTTAGCTCGGAACACTCCGGTCACAACACGAGCACTGTTCAAAACAGTGTGCAAATTTGCTAAGGCCGAGGAGCAGACTCGCCAGAAGCGCGAGAAACACGCTAGCAAGCGGCAATCCGACAAGGCTCAAGCTGGGCCTAGTACTCGACCTAGTGCATTTTCCCGCCTGACACCGGGGCGTTCAGAATCCCGAAGTGAAATTCCACAATTGACTCCATTGACGAAGTCACGAGCTGAAATCCTATCTATCCACAAGAATGATCTGCGACCTTGCCCGCGGATGACCGCGCCTCCTGAAAAGAGGAACCGTGGAAAGTGGTGCGCGTACCACCGAGATCACGGACATGAGACAGAGGAGTGCCGAGAACTCGGCAAGGAGATTGAAAAATGCCTCAAGAAGGGTCTCTTGCGGCAATACGTAGCTCGAACTAGTGACCAACCTCGGGCAAACCACAATGGGGGTTCGTCTCATAACCGCGGAGGTTATCACGACCGAGGCGCTCAGCAAAATCGGCCGCCGTGGCAGAATAATCGGCCAGGGCCAAATAACTACGCGCGGCAAGACTCTGGCAATCGCCAGCAACCACGTCTCCCACCACCACCTCCTCCTCCGGGAGGACCCGAAGACAACGCACCTCCTCACGTGATAAACGTGATATATGGAGCCCTACCCACCGGGGCTTCACGACATGCATTAAAGGCAGAAGCTCGACGTCCTCCTCCGAGGAGCCACGTCATAAACGCCTCCATCAGTCCGAGACTGTTAGCTTCACGGATAGGGACCCCGTTCCGGAGATAACACCTCACACGGACGCTATTGTCATCGACATGACTGTAGCTAACATAACGGTAAGGCGGGTCTTCGTGGATAATGGGGCCGCGGTGAGTGTTATATTTGCAGACTGTTTCGAAAGGGTGGGGATTTCCCGAGACCAACTTCGACCGGCCCCCGGGCCACTACAGACTTTCACTCAGGGTGAGGTCCGGCCAGAAGGTATCATCACTCTCCCAGCGTCTTTGGGGACTTATCTGAAGATAAAAACTATCTTTGTGGATTTCTATGTGGTGAACTCCCCGTCACCATATAACATGATATTGGGCCGGGACTGGCTTACCCCTGCCAAAGCCGTATGCTCCACATATCACCTCGCGCTAAAGTTTCCCACCTCGCATGGTGAAGTGGCCATCCGCGGGAGTCAGCGGGTTTCAAAAGAGTGCATGTATGTGGCACTCAAAAAGACTGCCAAGGTTCCGCCCAAACAGCAGCTTCAAGTGGCATCATCGGTCCTGGAACCTCAGGAATGTACTTCGTTAGGAGATGCCACTGCACAAGTCCCGCTAGATCCGTCTAAGCCGGAGCAGACAGTAACAGTAGGGGCCGTGGATGTGCCATGGCTACATCAGGCCATTATTCAGACCCTGCGAGAATATTCCGATGTTTTTGCATGGTCTCCTCTGGATATGCCCGGGGTCTCTCCCGAGGTGATTACTCATAAACTGAACATAGATCCTAGCGTAAAGCCAATCCAACAGAAGCAGAGGAAATTCGCTCCGGAGCGAAATGAAGCCATTCGAGTTGAGGTGAAACAACTCCTGGATGCGGACATCTTGTTCGAGGTATTCTACCCCTCTTGGTTATCCAATCCGGTAATGGTAACAAAAACCAGTGGGGCATGGCGGATGTGTGTTGATTTTTCCGATCTCAATAAGCACTGTCCGAAAGACTGCTATCCTTTGCCCTCCATCGACCAAAAGGCCGAAGCCATTACGGGGTACGTGGCACTTTGTTTTTTAGATCTGTACAAAGGCTACCATCAGATTTTTATGGATCCACAGGATGCCCTCAAAACGGCGTTTATCACTGCCTTTGGGTGCTTCGCTTTTAAGAAACTGCCCTTCGGGCTTAAGAATGCTGGAGCCACCTATCAGCGTCTAATGGACTTCGTCTTCCACGACCAGATAGGTCGTAATGTTGAGGTTTACGTCGATGACTTGGTCATCAAAAGCTCCTCCCATCCTTCATGTGTGCAGGACATTACTGAAACATTGCGCACCCTGCGGCGCTATAACTTGCGACTCAATCCAGCAAAATGCACCTTCGGTGTTGGCTCCGGGAAGTTTCTCGGGTACATGGTTTCACAAAACGGCCTGCAGGTCAATCCGGCTAAACTCCGTGATGTATTAGATCTGCAGCCACCAAAAACGTTCAGGGATGTTCAACGCCTCACAGGTGGTTTGGCGGCCTTAAACAGATTCTTATCGAAAGCAGCAGAGCGCCAGCTCCCATTTTTTAGAATCCTGAGGCAAGCGAAGTCCTTTGAGTGGACTCCGGAGTGCACCGAGGCCTTCGAGGCCTTGAAACATCATATACAACAGCTGCCTACCTTGTCAGTTCCTCTCCCCGGAGAGCCGCTGTACTTATATCTGGCTTCCGCCGAGGAGGCTGTTAGCGCCGCTCTTGTGCGAGAAGTGGAGGGGGTTCAACGCCCCGTGTATTTTGCAAGCCGGGTGCTTCATGGAGCTGAGACGCGATATTCCGTACTACAAAAAACCGCCTTGACCCTTGTTATGGCAGCTCGGCGTCTTCGGCCATACTTCCAAGGACGTGAAATACGCGTCTTGACTAATCACCCTATACGCCAGATCCTTGTAAAACCCGAGGTGTCTGGGCACCTCGCCAAATGGGCCATTGAGTTGGGCGAATATGACATCCAGTTCCTCCCCCGCCGAGCAATTAAGGGTCAAGCACTCGCCGACTTCCTGGCCGAAGCCCCGGGAGATAATTCCGAGTCCCCCGGGGACGGTGTTACACATCACCATGCTAACCTCGCCCCTTCACCCCGGAAGTGGCAACTTTTCGTGGATGGAGCATCCGCGGTCCGAGGAAGTGGTGCCGGACTGCTTCTCATCGACCCCGAGGGGGTGGAAGTTAAATATGTCATCCGGTTCAAGTTCAAGGTAACTAACAATGAAGCGGAGTACGAGGCAGTTCTTGCCGGGCTCAGGCTCGCCCAATCCTTGGACGTTCGTCATCTTGAGCTCTTCACTGACTCCGAGGTCGTGTCTAGACAGATCCAGGGGACTTATGTCGCCAAGGATGAAACAATGGTCAGGTATCGTGCTTTAACACTAAAGTTTATCTCCACTTTTGATGCAGTTGTAGTACAGAAAATACCCCGAGCTCAAAACACAAGAGCAGATGCGCTCAGCAAATTGGCCTCCGCGGTCCAGATTAATATATCTCCGGATATTATGGTTGAAGATTTGCTTCATCCAGCAATTCATGAGGCCACAGTTTCGGTACTGAGCGACAGCGATCCGAACTGGATGACACCTATCATCCAGTATCTCCGGGATGGAGTTCTGCCTACTGATAAGCTACAAGCTCGGCGAGTTGTTCTCAAAGCTCCCAAGTATTCCTTTCAGGGTGGAATTTTATATCGACGGTCGTACCTACAACCGAACCTCCGGTGTCTTGCTCCTGCCGAAGCTACCCAAGTTCTGCGGGAGGTTCATGAGGGGGCCTGTGCTAGTCATATCGGTTCCCGGACATTAGCCAAGAAAGTTCTCCGCTGGGGATACTATTGGCCAACCCTGTTCAACGATGCTCACGACCTAGTGACTAGATGTAGCAAGTGTCAGCTACACTCCCGGGTAAAGCATTTGCCACAGACCGAGCTCACCGGAATCCAAGGTGCATGGCCGTTTATTCAATGGGGCATTGACATTGTTGGCCCATTCCCCGTTGCTCCGGGAGGGTTGAAGTTCCTTGTTGTTGCCGTGGAATATTTCACCAAGTGGGTCGAAGCCGAACCACTTACAGCCATTACTGGACAGAATATCTTGAAATTCGTGTGGCGCAATATTGTTTGCCGCTTCGGCATCCCGAGCACTATCATCTCGGACAACGGTAAACAGTTTGCCAACGATCCATTCCGATCATGGTGTGAAGAACTGCACATCAAACAAATTTTCACTTCGGTGGCTCACCCTCAAGCCAACGGGCAGGTTGAGGTCACCAATCGGACACTTCTCACAGGAATAAAGAAGCGCCTGGACAACACCAAAAGTCTCTGGGCTGAAAACCTTCCACAAGTCCTATGGGCTTATCGCACAACACCGCATACATCTAACGGGAAGACTCCTTATAGCCTTACCTACGGTTCTGAAGCCGTTATACCCGCTGAAATCGGTGTGCCGAGTCCTCGCCTCCTTACCTTAGTGCCCGAGGATAATGACGAGGCTATCCGGGCAAATTTGGATGAGCTTGAACGTCGTCGTGAAAAATCATTCATTCAGCAGGCTAGATGCAAACAACGAGCAGCCCGGTATCATAACCTCCGGGTCCGAGGCACCCAGTTCAGTATTGGGGATTTAGTTCTTCGGCTCAACTCAGCCAGCAAAGCTGCTCCCGAGGGAAAATTACACGCTTCTTGGGAAGGTCCCTACCGGGTTGTTGCCGCACATGACTCCGATCTTATCAACTTGAACATCTCAACGGGACCCCAATTCCCCGAAGCTGGCACGTCACCAATTTGAGGCGTTTCTATCTGTGATAGCCACATCGCAAGTACTATCTTTCCTTTAATTTCCTTTATAGTTGTCATTTCTCTTTGTACTTTTGAGTTTGCCCCGGCATTTATCAATGAATAAAGCTTCTTCGTTTACGCACCTCGCTGTGTTCTTCTTTATGTTACGGGGACGCCCTAACATTATCATATTATCGATATTAGTCTCCGGACCATTACAAATATCCCTCGGTCCGCCCGAGGAGATTCACATTTAGTCCCCGGACTCATATCACCTTCTCGTCTGTTTAACCGGAGAAGTGTTCTCTCCCGCCTGATCCGTCCGGGGAGACGTTACTCCCGCCTGATCCGTCCGGGGAGTAATTTATTCATACTATGTTTCCAAACACTCAATTAAATAGTTAACAATTGAAGCAGTTAATAGTTCTTACTGTGTTCCCGAACACCCGGTTAGAGTTATTAATAACTTGTTACTTTCCTTAAACTCGTAAATAAACACTGTAACAGTTTTATTATTTCCAAAATCATACGACATCAAGCAGTTTTTCCCAAATAATACAACAAAAATCTTGCTAAAGATTAACTACATTATTATCTATTTTTTTCCGGAGCCTTCTCCGAGCCAATACGCGAAACCGCGTCGTCTTGTCTCGGATTGAGAATGTCCTGTCCTCCGGGATGGCTCTTGCACGTCCCGACGATGCCCGGCTTCACTTCGGCTCGGACGACGACCCATTGTTTGGGGACCCCGATCACCTACAGCGGGCTCGGTTCTTGTTCTTGGCCCTGACATGCTGGCCCATTCTGCATGGCCCCATTCTAGGGGCGCCAACGGATCCATCACCTCCGGGGTCTTCTCTGTACCTCCCCTTGTCTTGTGACGAAGAGGATCTGGTGTTTTCTGCGGAGTTGAGCTTTTCCTCCTTTCTCTTTCCCGGGTATTCGCCCATTCTACAGCATCCCACTCTTCGGTAGGCATTTCGTCGATCTCCTTGGCCAATGCCACAACCGTCGGTCCACTGGCCTCTGGCTCCTCGGCGTGAGGTCTTCCCGGTTCTTGAGGGATATCAGGCTTTGTTTTCTTGCCCCGACGTCCTTTCTTGCGGCTGTGCTCTGGTTCACCATGCTCGGCAATATTCAAAGCTTCATTCCGAGCCTCGACCTTCTTTTGAAGCTCTACCAGAAATCCTAGTATCAGCCGGCTCCTTATGATTTCGGGATCATTAGCATCGCTTTGCTTACTCCGCTGTTGGATGTCGTCCCGAACCTCGGCCCTCCGAGCTTGAATATCCTTCACTGATAGTCGTCCGCAGTCCACCAGAAGATGCTCACACTCTTGCTGGTTGATACGAAGTTGTTCCAATTCCAGATCCTTTAAAACACACTGGGCTTTGTACTGTCTCATTTGTTGTGCTGCTTCTTTCCATGAGCCCTCCACCTCGGCATATCTTTTCTCTATTAAGGATAGATTCCTTGATAGTCGGGGGACTTCGTGCAACATCAACATGTCTCGCTCTTTCTGCAGCCAAACTATTGATGAGTTCAGCTGCTTTATTACTTCATACGGGTTTTCTATGTTTTCCTGGCAATGGAGACACCTCGGGTTTTTCAGACTTTATTAATATACATACATTGCGGGGATAAGAGAGCAACAACATTTACTATCCAAACAAACAAGGAATTTTCATTACAAAAAGAGATAACTCCGGTTTTTCATTACAAAACAAGTGATTACAAGAGCATTCTTTTTACAAGATTCTCTATTCTACATTCTGCTCATGAGTTGGGAGGTCACTGACCTCTCCGGGGGCAGGGTTGGCTTCTCTTCCTCCCGTGGCCTCCCCAACTTCACTTGCACCCTCAGCTGCTTTGCTGGGGCCTTCGATCATGGCGGGAGGAGTAGCGGTCACCTCTGGACGAGGAATGGGAGCTCGGTTCCTTAGCTCCCGAACATAGAAACCGTTGCGGAAGCCCAGAAAGTCTTTGTCCTGGTCCTCGTTGCACCGTTTTATGATGTCGGGAGTGAGGATTGTGTTCTTCTTCGCCAGGGCATCGATCAGGGGCCACTTCGGAGCCTTCGTCAACGCATCAAAATACGCGCCGTCTTCGTTCCCAACTGCGTCGTAATTATACCCGAAGCTCTCATCGTAAACATTGACCTCCGGGTACTTGTCATGAACGGCTTCCAACAGCTCACTTCGGGTAGCCGTATCACCCGCAGCCACGAACGTGCTGAGAAACTGCAGGAATGTCTCGGTTTGCATCAGCTTCTCGGCAAACATTTCCAGCACGGCCCCCTGGCCCACGATGGCCTTGTTCAGCTCTTCCCGGGCTGCAATGAGGTCGCCTCTCATAACGGCAACCTCGACGGCCTGTTCGCGTAATCTGGCCGCCTCTCTCTCAGCAACTACTGCTCGGTCCCGAGCTGCCTTGACGCTTTTTTGAGCCTCCGAGAAGCCAACCCTTAGCTTAGCGACCTCGGCTTCCAGCTCAGCGATCCTACCTTGGCCGGATTCCTTCTCCAGCCTACCCACCAGCCCGCGAATAGGCTCCAACAGCTTCTCGAGTTCGGCCCCAGCGGCCGATATCTCTACTCCTTGCCCCTACATTGACTTATTATTATGACGAGTCTGTGCAACGAATAACAGCATTATTTACGATGATACCTCGTGAGCCGGAGTCAGGTGCGGTCTTTTGGAAGGAGGGGGTGTCGTCGGGGAAGCGACCCTTCTTTTGGTGCTCGGGGTCAACCCAGACAGGGGAATGGTGTCTTCAGGGTCCGCCCTGTGGCTGCCCCCGGCTGTTGTTCTCTGCAGCTCCGGAGTTTTTGAGCTATCACCTCGGCCCCCCGAGCTGGCTTCGGTGCTTTTCTTGGCAGCGCTCTTGAACTTGCCCACTGCACATGACAAACACACATTCAAGGGATTGACATTGTTATATTGTATGCAACTTATGAAGGAATAAAACCCTACCCTCTACTTCTGCCCGGGTTTTTGTTCTCTCACCCTCAGACATGCTCGGTGTCCGGTCAGAATCAGTCCCGGTAGGGGTGCCGCTCTCTTGGGAATCCGAGGTCCCACCGGCCCACTTGGAATAGTACGGACTCATCCCAGCTTCGTCCAGTACTTCCTCCGGGAATCGGGACTCCAGTACACCGACCTTTTTCAGAACACTCGCACCCTTGGGTTCTCCTCCCGGGGCACTATCCACTACCTCTAATCTTTGCCATTTGGGTAATATGGCTTTTTGCCTGACATATATAAATCTCCCTCTCCACCCTTCGATTTTACTTGGGTTCTTAACCTTAAACTTCTTGCCCGGCCTAGGGTTAAGGTAATACCATCCCTTATTTCTCCCCATCGTCTTCAGTTGGAAGAAATGCCTAAATAAGCTGATACTGGGCACTAATCCTCCCTTACTGCACTCAACCAAAAAGCCCACCACCTGCCTTACAGCATTAGGCCCTAATTGCCCCAGCGCTATTCCATAATAATCCAATAATTTTACCAAAAACTCCCACAGGGGAAACCTCAAACCTACGGCGAGCTGATCTATATACACGGATATGAATCCTCGGGGAGGACAACAGGCCTTGTCATTACCCTCGGGAATGATGAATTCCAGATCAAAGGGTAAGAAGAAGTTCGGCACCCATCGCTTAATCTGCTTTTCAGTTACTGTGGGTCTTACCCCGGCTACCTCGAATCCTTCTATTTCCTCCTCACACCGGGGGAAATACACTGCTTCTACTCTTACTTCACTAAGGTCACCGCGATGGACCTGTCTACTTTCGCTGTCTACGGGATAGATCACCCGAATGGGAGGGGCTCTAACGGGCATTCCCTCTGGGATAACCTCTCCTACCTTAGATGAAGATGAAGATGAAGATGAGTTAGACATACTTACTTGGTTTGAATTCGAAAGGGTTGATTTGGGGTGTTTTTGGTCTGAGACGAATCGCGAATGCAGATTTCCTCTTTTTCCCGCTTCTAAACTGATGTATCGCAATGGAGAAGATGAAAAGTTACTGTGCAGTTATTCCCAATATAAATGCAAAAAACCGACGGCTCTGATGCAGCCTATTCAAATTCAGTGATGGAGATTCATGCGTGTGCTTCACGCGCTTTACAGTTACCGAGGCGCGTGGGGAACAGCTTTCTTGGGACTCGCAGAGCGTGTCACTTCATATCCCTCTCTCTCATAATGGCGCCGCCAATCACATCAGGCCCATCCTTCTTCAGGAAGATTCACACTACACCCCGGTGTACCCTCCACCTCGGTTAAACTACTACACTCCGGTGTCCTTTCCATTTTGGCCAGAGTAATCACCCCGGTGTACCCTCCACCTCAGTTAAACTACTACACTCCGGTGTCCTTTCCATTTTGGCCAGAGTAATCACCCCGGTGTACCCTCCACCTCGGCCACGTTGTCACATCGCGTTTTTCGCTTTTGAGAAGTTCGGTGTCTCACTACATGCCCCGTGCACCTCGACCTAGCTCGACACTGCGTCCGCCAATCACTCCGCAGAGTCCCGGGGACGCGGATAAATTCGGTCCTTCGTAGACACTTCGGCCCGCCAGCGACCCCGGTCCTTCTTACTTACGGTTCCACCCCGGTGACAACCGAAGCTCCTACCTCGCTCCGGCTGGGGGGGAGGGGCATCTGATAGGGATAACCCGATCAGCTCGGGTCGGGTTAGCACCAACCCGATCAGCTCGGGTCGGGTTAGCATCTGATAGGGATAACCCGATCAGCTCGGGTAGGGTTAGCACCAACCCGATCAGTTCGGGTCGGGTTAACATCAGGGCCCACTATGCCAGAGCCCGCTGATCGGCCCAGCATGCACAAGCCCAGCAAGCGTGTAAAGGCCCACTACGCGTAGACCCAGCAGGCCCAGGAACGCGCGCCGGCCCAGCGAGTGGTTTGTTCCGTGAATCAAGGCCCATGATCTTTTCCCAACTGCCATGCAGATTTGGTGGGCAAGATTATAGGGAGTTAGTTAGGGTTTTGATTTAGTAGTATAAATAGGTGAAAAGAACTCTGAATTAGGGTTCGCACTCTGTGTACTGAATTACTCCGTGTAAACTCAACATTCTAGTAAAAGAAACACCTCGGCAAGAGTGATTTTCTGCCCGTGGACGTAGATCTCCGGATCGAACCACGTAATTCCTGTGTTTTTACATTCTGTTTGCGTAGATTATTATTCAAATTGTGTGATTACCGGATTGCGCTTTATCAGAGGTCGGTTCAAAGACTATTCATACTTTATGTATTCGGTAGTCACTTGGGACACAATTTTATATTTTATCTGTGCACCAGTTGTACGCTGTAATTTAGGATGAATATTACGATTTACATTTAAAGGTATCATGTTGATGATACCTTTAAGCATAATTTGTGATACTTTTTAACCATGATACCTTTACTCACATTATGGAATACCTTTAGGCATAACTATTAATACCTTTTAACCCATGACTCGAATTGCACGGATCTTGGTGCAATAAGAGATTTCCCGATAATAATAATAATACAAATTTGGATATATTAGATTTTTGTTGGATATATTTGAATCGGATAAATATATGAATATAATTATAATAATTATTAAATTACTTATTTATTCTTAAGATTTAATATGTTAAAAGGGTATTATAGGCGTCAGAAAAAAAAAAAAAATTATTTCCACATACCTTCAGCCACATTTCACCATGGAAAGCAAGGAATTAGAAGAGTTGAAGATCAAGATCATCAACTCAATCCTTTGGTTCATTCTATTTGATTTTAATGTCTTCTTTGTTTTTCACTTATTTTAGCTCTGTAATAGTTGATATGAGTGGCTAGCACTCTAAATTCAACCTTTGATCATTAGTTGAATCTTGGATTTAGGATGTTTATGTAATTTTTAAGGTTATTAACCGATTGGATTATGTTTTAGAATGTTCTAGGTTATTTGGTATTGTTGATTCACATTTATTAGTTGAATTGTGATTTGATCATGCATTTTGATATTTGTTTGTCTGTTGCTAGAATTGGATTTGTAATCCATAATTGTTATGAATCCGATTCTCGTGTAGCAAACAATGGATTTATCCTATTGGAGATAACATAAAGTTCAACCACTAAAACCGAGCTTGTGAGTTTTATGTCGAATCTACTCTGTTGTTTTGATTCTTAATGAATTTGACTATTGATTCTTATAGAACTTGTCTTAGGAATTGATAAGTTGAGTAAGATTAGTTGAAGATCTTGTTTCGATTAATTATACTTAAGAGACAACAAAATTAATAGAGTTTGTTATTAGTCTTGGAGTAGGGATTCTAATGCGAATCAATCGGGTAGTAACATCAATTACATAGATTATCTGGACCAAGGAGATGCTCGATCAAGGATTGAATCCTAGGTCAAATTCGAATTGGACCTTATATATATAGAGGAGAAAGTATAGGCTAAAAAATGAACTAAAAACGTGTTTAAGGATGAAATCAAGGTATCGGGTCACGGCCGCGACCCATATATAGGCTGGATGGTTCGAAGATTTGGTCGCGGGCGCGACCTTGACTTAAGGCCGCAAACAAGCAAACCATTGTTTGCAGTTTTTGGTTCATTTGGGTCGTGGGATTGGTCGCGCCCGCGACTTCAACCATTGTTTGCAGTTTTTGGTTCATTTGGGTCGTGGGATTGGTCACGGGCGCGACTTGAGGTCTCGGTCGTGACCACTTGATAGAAGCTCCTCTCTTCTGGACGAAACAATTCATACTTTTATATTAGTTATATATATATATATATATTATATATATTATATATATATATGTTCGTTTAATTAATAGAAACTACAAGATTGTTTTGTAAATTATGCAATTACCAGACAAATAAATAATAAATAACAGAAATAGGTAAGAATATTGTTGAATATGCCACATGGCAGATGCAATAGAGTGAAATTATATTTTTTATAATAGAAATTATATTATATACAGTTTCTTCTTAAATTATATTATATCTAAATTCGTAGGTGTCATTATATATCAAGTTAAGTATCTGAGCATATATATGTATATATTAATATAAAAAATTAATAGAAATTAGAAGATTATTTTGTAACTTATGCAATTACTACACAAAAAAATAATAAAAATCATAAATAGGTAAGATTATTGGTGAATATGCGGGAGAGTTTCATTTTCCGTTTATGATATATAGTTAAGGACTTATTTGTGTAAGTAACAGTATTCTATTTAAGAGTGTGCAATATTGAAAAACCATTAGAGGTCCAATTCAAAATAAGAAATACATATTGAGGGTATCTTCACATTATTACAAAAACATAACAAGTATCATACATAAAAGGCTTACCTAAAAGGCAAAAAATTGGGTGCATAAGATGCACCATAGTGTTATTGTACACCTTGTGGACCCCATCAGTTCAACTCAAAAAAATCGCGCGGTTCAGACCGGTCTGAACCGGCCAATTATTATTATATTAATCTTTTTTGCGCGCGCATGTTATATACTTAATGGTCTGTTTGTTGAACACTAAAAGCAAGTGGTCTGGTGGTATTTAATGTAGTTTTAAATATCTCAACCTTGAGGTCAAGGGTTCAATTCTGTTAGCATTTTTTTCCCTTCTTCCTCCATTTTTTTTTCTTTTCCTTCTTCTTTCTTTTTTTTTTTGCCCTTTAATTTTTTTATCTTTTAGCCCGTGAGTCTGGAAAAAATTATAAATTGTATTATTAAGTTTTTTTATAATGCAACAATAATTGTATTGTAAGTTCGAAACATAAATATTGCACAATATACAAGAAAAATTAATCTAACCAAACCTATATTGTCATACATCATAATATACACCGTATCAAAATATTAAATATACTGTGAGTATTGTAAGTTGGAAAAAATAAATATTTCGCAGTATGAAACAAAAATTAACTAAAACAACATATACTGTTAGACATCACAACGTATACTGTATCGAAATATTAAATATACTGTGAGTATTGTAAGTTGGAAAAAAAAAAATTCGCAGTATAAAACAAAAATTAACTAAAACAACGTATACTGTCAAGCATCACAACGTATACTGTATCGAAATATTAAATATACTGTGAGTATTGTAAGTTGGAAAAAATAAATATTTCGCAGTATAAAACAAAACTTAACTAAAACAACGTATACTGTCATGCAACATAACGTATACTACATCGAAATATTAAATATACTGTTAGGCATCATAACATATACTATGCTCGAAATTTGAATATACTGTTGGTGAAAAATAAAAAGGTGGTGTTCATATACTCTCAGGCTTTATAACATATACTATGCTTGGAATTTGAATATACTGTTGGTGAAAAATAAAAATGTGTTGTTAAGATTCGAACCCGCGCACTGAAGGGTACAATGCCGCGTCTTTACCAACTAAGCCGGCGCCTATTTTGTGATTCCAAACACACTTTAATATATATATATATATATATATAGCGCAAAAATCATAAGTGGGCCCCACAAGGTGTACAATAACACTAATGTGCATCTTATGCACATGAGTGTCACTCTACCTTAAAACATCTTATAAGGCGTTTGAGATCTTTTAACATGTGTTGGGCAAGATGCTAAATAACTAAAAAATAAGCTCCTAAAACTATAAGCTAAAAAAAAGTACCTATAGCCTTAAGATCTTAATAGTTACACTGAAATTTCACATACTATCAATGTACCACATTCATTACAACATTTCACACACACTTCACACACTAATTTAAATGTGTGTTAGATTGTTATTTTCAAATTAGTCCCTTAAATTCATAGCTATATTATTTCATTCACTTGTAAGCTTATAAGCTATTTTATCAAAACACTGTATTAACTTATAAATTTTTAAAATATTTTATAAGATATTAATGCTTATAAAATATTTAAATAATTTTTGGCAAACACTCTCTCGGTCTTTTTATAAAATAAGGCATAAATAAAACTCAAGTTTTAATTACATTAGCCTTCTTTCTCTTCAAACTTGTGAAATATTAGTTCAATTTCATCAAGTGGTTTATTGTGTGGAGTATGAGTAGTTAGGAATCCAGAACCAGAGTGAGAATTTGAAGAACCTGATTAGAAAACCGGGTTTAAACTCAAAATAGTGGAAGAGGTTAAGAGGAAACCGGGTTTAGTTTAGTTATAACTGCAGTTTACAACGATTTCAGTCTGTTGCACTTAAAACCGTTGTGGAAGCCCCGTTCCTGCAACTTGCAGCATTTGAGTTGGAATCTGTTACAACTGCCTCATCTCCAGGATTCGAGCTACAGCACCTCTACACATTTAATTCACTTGTAAATGCGAGCTAGATAGTCAAGTTTTTCCTCTGTTAACATTACACTAGTGAGAGAATTAGAATTCTAGGGTTTATGTTCCAATTCGGCTCGTGAATTGGGGATTTGCTAGTTTCTGGGAAATTCTTGTAATTACTTGTGTAGTGGAGTGAATTGAGGTGCATAGAGCCTCCGTGGATGTAGATCAACTATGATCGAACCACGTAAAATCTCATTGTGTTCATTTCATTTTGATTTCTGCGTTGAAGCTCTGTTCGGCCAGTTTCTGGTTTCTTGTGGCCGAACATTGTTCGTAATTATTTTTTGTGATTCTGATCTTCTCATAACAAGTGACGCCGTCTGTGGGAAGGTCTCTCACACAAGAAGAATAGAAGAATGGCAGGAATGAAGATGGATCTGGACAAGTTTTCAGGGAAAAACGATTTCTCTCTATGAAAGATCAAGATGAAGGCCATCCTGATGCAGAATGGGTTATCAAATGCTCTCAAACCTGAAGGTGATTGGCTGGAGGCTGAGAAACCTAAATATGGTGATATGGATCAGAAGGCATTGAGCCTGATCATTCTATGTCTTGGGGATAAGCCTTTGAGGAAAATATCCAGATGTAAGACTGCAATTGATGCATGGACCAGGCTGAAGGAGTTGTACCAGTCCAAGTTAGTTTCCAATAAGCTATTCCTCAAGCAGAGATTACTGGCTTTCAAGATGGTGGATGAAAAGGTAATGTCTGATCAATTAGATGAGTTTACAAAGTTCTTGATGAATTTGGAAGATCTTGGGGTAAAATTGAAGATGATGACAAAGCTTTGATGGTACTAAATGCTTTGCCAAGATCTATGGAGAGTTTCAAGGACACTCTGATGTTGGAAGGCAAGATAAGTTGAGTTATGACTCAATTATTACAGCTCTGAAGACTAAATGTTTGCAGAATCAAGGAGACAAGAAAGTAACTTAATCTAGTGAAGGTTTGAACATTAAGTTCAAAAGAAACAATCAGAAGAAGAAGGGCCAAACTTCAAAAGATTCAAAGAATGAAGTGATACTCAGAAGAAATCTGGAGAGTGGGTAGAAAACAGGAAGTGTTTCAAATGCAAACAAGTTGGACACCTGAAGAAAGGCTGTCCACAAAACAAGAAGAAGAAGGAAGGCCAAGGTGCTGAAGTTGCTGTTGTTGAACATGAAAAAGACACACCAGAAGTTCTGAATGTTACTGAGTCAAAGATGGAGAAGGAGTGGGTTCTTGACACTGGATGCTCCTTCCATATGTGTCCTTATGAAGATTGGTTCCAGAATATCAAGAAAGAAGATGGAGGGTGTGTTTTGCTGGGAAATGATCTATCCTGCAGGGTTCAAGGCACTGGCTCAGTAAAAATTAACATGTTTGATGGTATTACAAGAACTATCACCAATGTGAGGTATGTACCTGGTCTCAAGAGAAATATACACTCCCTAGGATCTCTTATTGCTATTGGATGTGAATTCAAGTCAGTTGATGGTCAATTGCACATAACTAAAGGAAACAAACTGGTGATCAAGGGAAAACAACATAATGGTCTATTTATTTTGATTGGAAAGCCTGTGGTTGGTTTGTGGGAAACATTCCGGGCAAGAACGATCTTAGTTGAAATTCGTTATGGTGATCATAGGTGTTTTGATCTTAGTTGACACATCTGTCTTAGTTGTCAAGTTCATAAATTCGTTCAAGCAAAAGCTACTCCAAGTTCCAAAGTTGGCTCGCCTATCTTAGTGGTCAAGTTGATAAGGCGCCGAGACATCTATGTTGGTATATGTCTTCATCGAGCCTAAGTCCATCCGGCAATCCAAGCCTGTCAAAGCAGCCCTTAAGCCCAACTCCATAATGTTTGTCGAAATTCTGGAGGTTGTCTCTCCAAGTCGAATCCGCCTCTTGGATCTTTAGGATGAATCAATCTTTTCTTGTCGAGGTAGTTAGTTCGTCTCTCCAAATTATCGGGTTGAATCCGCCTCTCCAAGTCAATACAAGTTGAGCCTTTCTACTCCAAGTTAGGATGATACCGCCTCTCCAGGTCGAGTATGGTGGGCGCGTCTCTCCAAAGTTTAGTCAGTCGCTCCGTCTCTTTGCGATAGAAGTAGGTCGGGTCTGTCTCTCATATCTGGGAGGTGAATTCGATTGTCCATGTCAAGTTTGATGGCCTATTTCTCTAAGTCAAGTCACCTCTTGGAGCCTTCGAGATGAATATGTCTCTCCATGTCGACTTTGTTGAGCTCGTTTCTCTAGGTCGAGTTTTGCAGTGCCCCAGTTCCGATTCGGGAACTCGAGTACCACTACTTACTTAGCCATTCTTTTATCTCTAGATTCCAATGGATTCCTTAAGCTCAAGATTAACACATCCGCGATCTCTTTAGTGGCTGCGTTTGCTGATTTGTTATCCTTCGTTGTTTCCTTGCACTGATTTTTATAATGACCAAGATCATGATAGTTGTAGCACTCAATCTGACTCTTGTCCTTCTTGGGCTTACTTCTACCCCTCGACTTCAATCTAGATTTTGATCTATCTCTATTTCTTAGAGGGGTTTAAGTCCAGAGATTGGAGGTTTTATGTCGGGTCTAAAATTAGCTACATATCATGAAGCGTTTAAACGAGCGCACATTGTATCCCTTAGCTAGAATTTGGAATAGAATATAAAACCTCAAGATCAACTTGGAAAAAAGAAAGTGGGATTCTAGAGATAGGAATAAGGATAACCATATTGTGAAGAGGGCAAACCCAAGGGGAGGATTAGGCCCAAATGCAATCCCGATATACCCTAACTGCAATAAACACCGCTACGGAGAATGCTTGGTTGGAAAGAATGTCTGCTATAAGTGTCAACAACCAAGACATAGGCATTGGGAATGCCCCATTGAACATACTAAGACGCCACAAAATGTTAATGCACCAGATAAAAAATATAGGAAGTTATACTAACACAAGAAGAAATAACGGAGGAGAATGAAACTATGGCATATATGCTACTTGTGTTCAACATTCCAACATATGTTTTGTTTGGTAGTTGTGCATTACATTCTTTTATGTCAAAAGACTTTAAGGAGAAATTAGGCCTGATTTGTAATATAAATGGGGATGAACTGGCAGTAAGAATTCCCTCAGGGAAGACTATTATGGCGGATACAATGACTAGTGTAAAGGTTTTGATTGGTAACCAAGATATGAAAGGCGATCTATACGTAATAGAGATGATATTCTGATGTTATTTAGGTATAGATTGGTTGACAAAGAATAAGGCAACAACCCGATGTTTTGAGCGTGAAATAGATTAGGAAGAACAATAGGATCCAAATTCACCTTTTATGGGGCCAAAACTAACACTTGACCGCATGTTGTGTCAGCAATGAAGGCTGTAAAAATCCAAGGGAAATGAAGGTTACCTTGTGAATATCATGGAAAATAAGATTGTAGAAGTTACACCTACAGACATACCAACAGTGAGAGATTACGTGGTTGTATTTCTAGATAAATTGCTAGGAGTACCTCCTGATCGACAGGTCACATTCACAATAGATTTAGTGCTAGGAGCTGCACTTGTATCTAAAGCACCTTATCGAATGGCGCTTAAAGAATTACAAGAACTAAAAATACAGCCACAAGAGTTACTAGACAAGAAATTCATCAGGCCAAGTGTATCTCCATGGGGAGCCCTTATGTTGTTCGTGAAGAAGAAAGATGGATCTCTCAGAAATCGCCTAAGAATTAAGAATAAGTATCCCTTGCCTAGAATAGAAGATCTTTTTTACCAACTAAAGGGAGCTAGTGTGTTCTCAAAGATCGGTCTGAGATTAGGCTACCATCAACTAAGGTCAAGGAATGTGATATTTCTAAGATAGCCTTTAGAACACGATATGGACATTATGAGTTCATAGTGATGATTTTGAATTATCTAATGCACCAGCAGTCTTTATGGATTTGATGCATAGGATATTTCATCCTTACAAACTAGTTTGTCATAGTTTTCATCGACGACATTCTAGTGTACTCGAGAGACAAAGAACGACATGAGAAGCATCTTAGAATTATATCAAGTACTTTACGACAAGAGAAGCTTTATGCTAAATTTAGCAAATGCGAATTTTGGCTAGATCGAGTTATTTTTCTAGGCCATATTATCACGGCTAATGGAATCGAAGTGGATCCCGCCAAAGTTGAAGCAGTGGTAAATTGGAAAGTTCCAAAGAATGTGAATGAAGTACGAAGTTTTCTGGGTCTATCCAGTTACTATATAAGGTTCATTCAAGATTTTTCAAAGATCGCTAGGCCTTTAACTCAATTAACGAAGAAGAATAATCAGTTCCACTGGACTAACGAATGCGATACAACTTCCAAGAGTTTAAGAAGAGACTCATAATTGCGTCTGTTCTAACTATTCCCGACAGATCAAAAGGATTTTTCATCTATATAGATGCCTCAAAGTTAGGATTAGGATGCGTTATGATGTAACACGGAAAATTCATTGCTTATGCCTCAAGATAATTAAAGCGCCACGAACTAAATTACTCTACACATGACCTTGAACTAGCCCCAGTCGTTCACGCATTAAAAATATGGCGTCATTATCTCTATGGTGGGAAATGTGAAATCTAGACCACAAGAGCCTAAAGTACTTTTCACACAAAAGGAATTTAACATGTGCCAAAGAAGATGGCTGGAACTAGTAAAGGATTATGACTGCACCAACCACTATCACCCAGGCAAGGCGAACATCGTAGTAGATGCACTTAGTAGGAAAAGTGGAGGTCATATGGCCACTCTCCCAACACAGCAAGAAATATTACTAATAAAATTTGCTAAGTTAAATCTAAATTATGTAGAAGGCCATACTACCGTTTTGATCACAACATTAACCATACAACCTACCTTGAGAGAACAAATAAAGGAAGCACGAAAGACTAACAAATTCGATCTCAAGATGAAGGGCCTGGCAACCGCAGGAACCATCAAGGGATTGTTTGTAACACCAGATGGGACTTTAACATATAAGGGAAGACTATGCATGCCCAAAGATGATGACGTAAGAAAAGAAATTCTTGCAGAAGCTTACAACATGTCATACGCTGCTCATCCAAGAGGGACAAAAAAGTTCAATGATCTAAAAGAGATCTATAGGTGGAGAAATATTCAACGATCAATAGGGCAATACGTTGAAAGATGTTTGACATGCCAACAAGTCAAAGTAGAGCACCAACGACCTTCTGGGCTCTTACATCCTCTAGAGATTCTCGAGTGGAAATGGGAACACATAGCAATGGACTTCGCTACAGGACTACAACGAACATGAAAAATGAATGAAGCTATTTGGGTAATCATTGATAGACTTACGAAGACAACACACTTTATTCCAATAAGGATGACACTTAGCATGGATCAACTTGCTCAACGGTACATAGATGAGATTGTTAGTTTGTACAGAGTACTAGTAACCATAGTTTCAGATAGGGATACACGTGTCACCTCAAGATTCTAGAAGAGTCTACAAACAACCCTTGAGAAATAGCTCAATTTCAGCACATCATATCATCCACAAACTGATGGACAATCACAAAGAACAATATAGACACTTGAGGATATGCTTAGAGCTTGTGTACTAGACTTTGATGGAAATTGAGAGGCGTATTTACCACTAATAGAATTTTCTTATAATAACAGTTACCAAGCCACTATAAAGATGTCACCATATGAACCACTCTACGAAAGAAGATGCAGATCGCCGATTTACTGGGATGACATTGGAAAATGAAAGATCCTAGGCCCTGAGATTATTAAGTGAACCATTGGAGTAGTAACTAAAATTCGGGGGAGAATCAAGACTGCCCAGGATCCACATAAATCTTACGTTAACACACAAAGGAAAGATCTACAATTTAATATTGGCGATAAGGTTTTCCTCAAGATGGCACTAGTGAAGGGAGTAATACGATTCGAAAAGAGAGGGAAGTTGAAATCTAGATATATTGGTCCATTTGAGATCCTAAATAAAATTGGAGATATAGCCTATAAATTAGCACTACCGCCAGAACTTACAAATATCCACAATGTCTTTCATGTATCAGTACTTAGGAAGTACATCCCAGATTTGAGTCGTATTGTTCATCACGAGAATCTGGAGGTCAACAAGAATCTTACTTATGAAGAAAGCCCCATTCCTATGCTAGGAAGAAAAGTCCACACTTTGAGGGATAGAGAGATTCCCTTAGTACTAGTGCAATGGAGTAGACATGGAAAGTAAGAAGCCATTTGGGAACGAGAAGATGAGATCTTAGCTAAATATCCTAACCCAAGTAAGTACAGTTTAAAGGACGAATTTTTTTAAAGTAGGGGAAAATGTATTACCCGAATCTGTAAAATGCAATAAAGACATTCCTTGCATTTTATAATACGCAATCTTATTTCATTTTGAACTACAAAGATATTTGGTTTATAATTTTTAAAAGATAAGTTTGACCGCGATGTATCAAGTCGACTGCACTCTTAGCACAAAAAAAGTAAGAATAAAAAAATTATAATATCGAAACCTAAAATTAGTACCGGACTTCTGAGTGAGAGATGAATATAACTAATTTTCTTATAGATAATTTTTAGTTAATTAATAAAATAATATAATAAGATTACATATATAAATATATAGTAATATAAGGAGGTATTATAATATATTATATTTGGGGTGTGGGGGTACGTGTATACATGAATATAGGTTCTCTATACATATACAACATATGCGTGTAGTATTCATATATATATATATATATATTATAATAATAATTATTATTATGTTTAACAAGTGGTGTGACTAATTGTTATCTGCATGTACGTATTTTCCATGTAATTAGTAGGCATGCATGCGCGTGTATGTATGGAGATTTGGGATTTAATGGCCTACCTATATTACACAGGGAAATTAGCCCGGCTAACCCCTAGTATATAAATAATTGGCTGAATAACCTTTGACCAAAGACTTCATATTTCTGTTAATTAAAAAAATGTAAAAACAAAATAAAAATTTATGAAATTTATAAACTAGCCCCAAGACTTATTTTTCCTTTTAATATTAGGATTTTTTTTTTTTTTTTTTTTTTTTTTTTTTTTTTTTTTTTTTTTTTTTTTGCCTTTCCCCGCTCTCCATTCAATTACACAGGAAAGGTACGAGCAAGGATCAAAATCTCGCTGGAAAATCGCAACATTTCGGCGAGTTTCTCGCGATTTGGCGATTTTTCGCTAAATCTCGCGATTTCTTTTTTTTTTTTTTTAATTTCAGCAAAAAATTTTAAAATTTTGCCCAACCTTGGATTTGAACCTGAAACCTCTTGAATGAAGCTTCAAGCTTTAACCACCAGGCCAAATCAACATGTTGTTATATCTACTTAACATTTATGTAATTTATTTAGTAAAATTCTACTTACAATAATATATACCATAAATTATGAAAATGAAAATTAGTTATCAAAATGAAAATTATAAATAATTTGTCCATAATTAGTTATCAAAATGAAAATTGAAAATTTAAAAAGTAAGTATAAAATAATAATTGGACATTTTTGTAAATCTTTTGTTTTGTTTATAATTTTAAGATGAATTTATGTATTAAAGTTGGTTATAATATTTTTAAAATATTTTGTTAAACTTTTGAATTTTTAATATAATATTTCCGTACTAGTAATTAGTAATGTTGTATGAAAAAACGTCAAAAAATGTTTTATATTACCACTCATTGTTTATATTAGTTTATATTTATAAGTTAGTTGTAAATAAATCTATTTCTATCAAATTTAAGATGTGTATAAGTATTTGGGTTTGTTATAATAATTGTAAAAATATCATGTTAAATTTTTAGATTTTTAATATATTTTTTAATATTTTTCAGAAAATTGCACCGATATTTCGATATTAATCGATATCTCACCGAAATCTCCGTAAATTGAAACACCGATATCTTCGTAAAAATTGATATTTTCATCCTTGGGTGCGAGAGAGGTGGACATGACAAAGATGGTGTTGGAAGAAGCATCGGATTCGGAGGAGGAGATCAAAGAGATGGGCTTGGGAGAGGAATACTGAGTGATTCAATTGAGAGAAAGAGGAGCAGGCAGAGATGGATTGGGTGTTCATTACTCAGACGCCATTAGAAGAAGAACCGGGATCTCCTCCTCCGCCGAGCCACTCTCTGTTTGGGGGTCGGCCGCCGAGCCAAAAGTCGTGAAACTTATGAATTAACCAAATAATATATATATATATATATATATATATGTATAAATTAACATTTTTTGACTTATAGAAGACCTGGTTTAGATGAAATGCAGATGATGAACAATATTTGCAGGTACAGCTTTTGAGTTTGACTGAGAAAACTTAGTAGTTTCTTGGATTGTCTTTTCAAGATTATAAACACATTTATTCTGTTTTAGTGGTGTTTTATTTCACTGTATTCCGGGGCCTGTGGCCCAAGGCAGGAGAACAATTAATATTTCCTTCGTCCCGGCTTAATTTGTACACCTGCTCCAACGCGTTTATTGAGAAAAAATTATTTTTTGCATTTCAGTTGACTTTTTTAAAATTGGAGATTGAGGGTGAAGATTTTAACGATAGAGATTGTAAGATTTTTTTCCATTTTGTAGTGTGCAAAATAGGTAGGACCGCCGAAAAAGGAATGTATGCAAATTAGGATGGGACGGAGGGAGTATAACGGGCCCGTGATTAATCGCAGGCCCGTGATTATGGGCAATCCGAATTGTATCATGGGCTTTGATGTAGCTGAGGAGGGGTTCAATTAACCCTTTATTATAATACTTCAACTTTTCATTTTAATACACATATATATAGAGAGAGAGACAAATTACCCAAAAAAATACACAATTTTTTTCAACAAGTTTAATTGGTCGATCTGGTCCAGTTTTGACAACAGTGCTTCTTACCCTACATTCAAATTCTAATAAAGATAAGCATAACCCAATATACTAAAGAACATGGGTGCTTTTATACAATCCACTGGTTTATATTTAAAATTCATATTTTATTTTTCTTTTATCTTGAGGATCTTTTTTCGAAGATATGACAAATAACGAAAATGAGTATCTTTAAAAATTCATATATAGAAAGCAAAAAAGAAAATCATAAGTGAAATAAGCAAAATAATAACACACAATCAAACAAGAAATAAAAAAGAAAAAAAAATATTTTCTGGTTCTATCCGGTTCAATTTGATTTTTCTTGGTTGAGCCATGAAAACGGTTTTATAGGGTGATCCGGTCCAGAACGGACCAAACACTGGTTCTTGGTTCGACTAGTTCAGCCAACCGGTTTAGTTTGATTTTGACAACATTGTTTTCAACATTTTGTTGATTTATATGTAGTTATGAGCATAGATAACTATAAATTCATCGTTAACCTACCAAAATACTCAAAGCGCATTATAATAAACCTGCTATCTAAGTTGTGTAGTATTTTTTCCATATAAATCACAAAATAAAAGCCAAATGTACTTTTTAAAACTCTTCTCTCCTAACATACATGGAAAATGATGAAAACAGTGATGTTATAACTGAACTGGTGGTCAAAACAGTTTTTTCCGGTTTGATCGATTTTTCAGTTTTCCCCGGTTCAGCTCGGATTATTCCGGTTGAACCATAAAACCGGTTCTATATGGTAGTCCAGACCAGTTTGAGTATCGGTTCTCGGTTCAACCGATTGGACCGGCCGGTCCAATCTGATTATGACACCATTGGATGAAGACAATTGTATAGTTGAGTCTAAGTCCTGACTTACCTAGTATAAGAAGTTATAAGTTCGTAATTAACGACTTCTTTACTTTTTTTTTATTTACATAATGGAAGTTGAGCATGATAAATATGTATCTTTATCTAAGTAATCGAAAATCCAATCATTATAGAAAGAAAATAATAAACAAAATATTTAATAAAAAGGTACAATTCAACTCTTAACAACAAGTCAAAAATATTTTGAAAAATGATTATTATATATAATATTTTATGAGTTCATCTCAAAAATATTTTCTTTTAGAAATATTCAAAAGAAATCTAGGAAATGAATTTGTATTTTAGAATGAATTAAATCTATGTTGTTAATATGATGAACTTATGAGTATAAATAAAGTTGGAACATTTTTAATATATATACAATAAATTTGTAGGGAATATGTATAGTTTCTTACAGTTATATAAATATTAGTCATTATTATTTTTAATTGTATTTAAAAAGATAATATAAATTTAAGCATTCATTTGTGAGGAATGTGCACTTTAACTCACTATTATTAAAAAGAAAAATTCAATACTTAGAGGACCCTAATATAAACAAAGTTCCAATATTGCTAAACAATATAATATGAAAATTGAATAATGAAAAATGTATCACTACAATGAACATAAACATATTAGGTGCATATTTCACTAATGATATACTAATTTGATTCGATTACCCTAAAATTTCTACTATAAAGATAAAATAAAGATAAAATATAAAAGTAACAAGAATGAGAATTTCCACAAAGTGAATTGTTATTAACAAAATAAGTCATAAATCACGTAAACATCAAAGAATAAATATTGAACAAACTAAATGAACATCTTGAAAAAACTTGTTTACATCAAAGAATAAATATTGAACAAACTAAATGAACATCTTGAAAAAACTTGTTTAATTTGTATATCTTCACTTTCAGGAATTAGATGGCTCAACAACTTCCAATCTTTCTGATGGTTCTGCAATTTCCACTCTTTGAGCACTATTATCAGCATGTATATATGAATATTTGATGGCTCAACAATTTCCACTCTTTCTGATGGATCTCCAACTTCTACTCTTTGAGGACTTCCTAATTGCTGGACTTCTGCAACTATGTTCAAATCGGCCAAATGTAAATAGCTTGTTTCCATATTTTCAACAACTTCCTCTCTCTCTCTCTTTCTAATGGTAGGCTTTCTGCAGCATCGTCTACAACCTCCACTTTTTCATCATTTTCCACAATTATTTTCAGATCATCCCAATTTAAATTATTTTCTTCTCTCAAATTTTCATTATACGACACACTATTGTCAGAATCAATTTTCATAGGTGGAATTGGTGCAAACTCCATTTTCTGAAACTTAGAATCTATGTTCAATGCTCCACCAATTTTCTCATATTCTCATATAGCTCTGTATAAGTTATAGTTTTGAAAACCAGAGGTGACATCAGACTTTATCGATCATTTCCTTTGTGCTTCCATATCCATGCGCCATCAATTTTCTTCTCAAAAATAACATCATAACATATTGTAATCCACACACTATCTGCAGTATCCATAGCTATAGTTAAAGAACTTTTTAAAGTTTGTCCCAAAAGATTGAACAACATTGTGAAATTATATATATATTTTTAAATATGGCACACGAAGAAACTAGAAGCAACACAAATACTAATAATGGTCCCAATATATATCATAATGTTAAAGGAAGAACCAGATAGTATATAGCAAAAAAAGAAGATTGTATACATGTTATGTATTACGCTTCCACTGGAAAAATTTCTTTAATAGACTCCCACCGACATGCTAATTTTGAATAAGAGAGGACAATGATTAAAAGCAGAAAATTGTGAAAGAGATAATTTTGAATCACTACTTTCAAGTTTTTTTCGCACCTTTCACCATTAACACGCTCTTCTCTTCTTCTCTGTTCTGTTTCTATGTACACGTTCTTCTCTGTTCTGTTTTTTTATCTGTCTCTTCTTCTTTGTTCTGTTTCTATGTACACGTTCTTCTCTGTTTTATTTTTTTATCTGTTTCAACGGCTTCCTACTTTCTGTTACGTGATTATGGAAAAATAGGTTAGTTAGGGTTTAGTAATATTTTATATTTAAGATTTAGGAGACCTCTATTTTATTCTTATTCAATAAAATCCCCTCAACTATTCTTGTTTATGAAATTCCTTAATTTGAAAAAAAAGGGTTATTTAAATAAAGGTTTATAAAGGAAGGTTTTTTAAATAATATATTATGTTGACCAAGTCATTTAAATAAATGCCCCTATTACACACTATAGTGACGTGGTTATACTATAACTACAATTTAGACAATATTGCATTGCTAAAGATTGACCCTATAATCCCACATGTTTCACAAATTGTATATCCAACATCGATTTTAATTATTTTTCCAAACCCACACCGAAATGAGAAAGAAGATTAACTCACTAACTTTCTATAAATAAGCACCTTCCTTTTACGAGAAATAAAACATCCCACAATAGAAGAAATACATACTTATATATAGGGATGCCTTTAATTAGGAGATCCATAGTTTATTTTCAACAACGTTCGGGTCGATGTTTTGAGGAGTTGTGGTTAATGTAAACTCTTTTAAAGTATGTCTTCTTTAATAATTTTATTTTCTTAATTTTTGTAATTTATATAAATTTAAAATTTAGTTAATTTTAAGTAGATACGTATTAGTTAAGATGCATATTAGTTAATATTAATCATAAATTTTAAATATTTATTAATATTGTTAGTAATTTAAAGTAACAAATAATTAGGCCTTTTGGTTTATGACGAAAATATATCTTAATTTGGCATTTGTTTTTAAAGATTTTAATAAAAAGGAATATACCTCAAGGATAGTGTATCATACTTAATTATTTTAAAGTACTAGGCCCGATAAGTAATAAAAAATTATCAAAAAATGTGTGCTAAATGTAGTGCAGATCGAGCCACGAGACATACGTGACTCACTTTTCTAAAGCAAGTATTAAAGGTGGGTAACTGAGCTATTTGTAAGAATGTGGCTTTTGTTATACTATTGAATTGTACTTGAATATGTATGTTCGCCTTCAGGCTTATTAATATGATACCTCTTAAGTCGTAAGATTGACTTTTGAAAAAAAAAAGGCTTTTAAGTCTTAAGATTAGCTATTGAGTAAGACTTAATTTGGAGTTGTAAAATTGACTTTAAGTAAGACTTTGGAGTCGTAAGATTGACCCCTAAGTCACCCAATATGGCTTCTAAGTCGTAAGATTAACTCCAAATTCAAAGGCTTTTGTGTCGTAAGATTGACACCTAAGTCAAGGATATATTTATTATGGTGTATTTTCATTTAGTATAATTGTTTACAAAGTTCTCACTAAGTTTATACTCATTTCCTTTAATTATCAATCTTAAGGTTAGCTGAGCATAGTGGTGGGACTATTGCGGCAAGGGTCACCGGGTTCCTTTATTTACCCGCAACTTAAAGATGTTTTTGCCTCATCTATGTATATAAATAGACTTTTGTGTCATACAATTCGAGGGTTTTCTTCTACTTAGAAACTTTGGACCCGCCAGTGTAATTATGCTTCGGCAATGGTTTGTTGTTAATTAAGTCTCTGCTTTTGTCTCATAAACCTTTTATGTCAGGCTTCCGTATTTGATCTGATTTACTTAAATAAATGAAAAGAAAAATTTAGTAGCACTTCGGTTCTGACTTAACTGGATTGGGGCACTACATAATATTATATATAACACAATGGCTATGTTTGGTTAGGACTGGAGGGTGCTAGGACACTTTTGGCTGTAATAAAATCGTTGGGGTAGTGGTTGGAGAAGTTAAAATGTTGTGTTTATTTAGGTGATTGTGGAAGTGGTTGTAGGGTTGAATATATTGATTAATTGTACAAGGTGATGTGATGTGTATAAGAGGTTTATTAATTGATAATTGGTTTAACGACTAAAGTAGAATTGAGATTTTTAATTGATTGATTAAATTGGAGAGCTTAAAAAAATCGGTCAAACAAACATGAGTTTGGGTTTGGCCTGAACCCAAGCAAACATGGCCTATATATAAGAATCTATCAATTTGTAAATAACATATAGAAACTAGCACTTTTGTTGGTTGGATGCCCTCATCCCCCCCTCACCATTCCCCGACGTCCTACCCACACCCCCTTCTTATGCCTTAGACCATGCTTATCCATGACCCTGTGGCTTGGTTCATGGGTAAAAGACTAGAAAAAAAACACAACTTGCCACATGTTGTTTTCTAATTGCTTGTATTAAATTCTTTATTGGATATAGTTTGAATGATAAATAAATGAGAAAAAATTTACTTAAAAAAATTGTCAAAATTCCTATTCTTTTCTCTATAAATATAGCCTAATGTTGACATATTTTGGATTTAAATTTGATTAAGCATATATGGTGAAAATTCAATCTCAATAATTAAATATATAATTTGTGTCTCTTATATTTGTAATTTAATATTTCAGAAATGTATTGGTAGCTTAATTCATTTTTTTCGATTTCGTATTTCAACTATTGCAATTTTAATTTAGTTATTGTGTTAATATTTTATTTTAAGTGCATCGTAAAAAAGTTACCTTATTATGAGTTAAAATACTAACTTTTTTTTTTCTTTTAAATATATTAAAAGGCTTCCAAAATAATACTCCCTCCGTCCCGGCCTAATTGTTCAACTTGCTATATTTGTTTGTCCTAAGCTAAGTGTCTAAGCCCATAAATGAAATATTCTCTCACAATCTCCACCCTCAAAATCTCTACTTTTAATCTCCACTTTTGAAAAAGTCAAAGATTCCACAAAATCTGCTTTTTCTTAGTCTCCGTGCCCGGCCAAGGTTGGATAATTAGACCGGGACGGAGGGAGTATATAATTATTGAATAGTAGCTAAAAAATATTGGCTTGGTAGAGAAGTAGATTGTGTATGTGGATTAAAAAAATTAATCTGCTATATACTACTATTAAAAAAATGTAAGTAGTTTCTTACAAATTTTTATTTACCTATTTTACCCTTAATAAGTTCTATGTTGAAGATTACTTCAGTAATCTTATTTTTTCAAGTTATATTTGTTTGGCAATAGTTCTTTTATAGTTTAAATCCATCTCCTATTTCATTTAAGTTTATATTCTATTTTATAAGATATTTAATTAAACCTAGATATTAGTAAGACATTATATTTTTCTTTGTTTTTTAGAAAAATACATTACATTTTTCTTTTTATTCTGTTTTATTTTTTATGATATCTCAAACATTTCTTATCTCTTTTATGATTAAATTAATTTATCCTTGTTGAAAAAGGGATAAATATTGACCGGTTGTTATATTTTTCCTTTATTCAGTTTTATTTTTTATGATATACTACCTTCTTCCTGCACGAATTTGAACACTTTCCTTATTGGTACGTCCCACACCAATTTGCATACCCTTAAAAATGAAATTTCTCTCACAATCTCAACACTCAGTCTCCACCTTTGAAAAAGTCAATCAAAAAGCAAAAATTAGTTTTTTTTTTTTTTTTTTTTTTTTTAATAAATATGTGCCCCTTCAAACGTACAAACTCCCCCGGGAAAGAGGGAGTATAAAATATTTATTTTCTCTTTTATTTTTTATGTATGGAATATGAGAAAACTAACTAACTCAGGTGTTCTTGGGGTGAATAAAGTATAATTTTTTTAGTATTAGTAAAATATAATATATAATTAAAAATCGAAAAAATGTATGTTAAAGTCCAAAACCCTTACTAATTTTATTCTACTCATTCTCGAGAAAAAAAAAAAAGTATTTTGTTTTTGTTTGCTTTTTAAAGTTTTTCAATTACAGTATCTATGTACTTATTTCACTTCACTAATTATAATAGAAAAGTATTAAGAAGACGTAATAGTCTATCATATATGAGATTTAGCTTACCACTTTACGTAAATAAGTTATAAAAACCCAAAAATTATAATACTGAAATTATCAAAAGATAATTAAAAAATACAAGAAGGTTTTGTTTAGATATGAAATGTTTGAAAACCAATTAAGTAGGTGAATGAAAAATATAATTTATTTTAGGATTTTAAAATAAAACATATGATTAAAAAATTGGAACAATGAATATTAAAATTCGGAGAGCTTACTGGTTTTTTTTTTCTCATCTCATTTTCGGAGGAAAAAAAAGATATATTTGTTCTTTTAAGTTTACCAACTATAAATTCCATTTACTAATTTCATTAGCTATATATAACAAAAGAATGTTGACAAGGCGTCTATACTTTATCATATATTAGATTTAATTTACCACTTTGTATAAAAAATTATAATATATGAACGACTAACATTAATAATAAATAACATATCAAAAATTATATTAAATTAAACATATAATAGCTTAATAGGACATTAATATTGTAAAGTTTTTTTTCTTTGGTATAATAGTGAATACAAAACTCTTATTTTGAAATAGAGATACTTTCATCATAACAAGATATAAATTTTAACATGATTTTTAAATTTATACTTTTATATTCTCCAAATTAAGAGAGCTACCAAGTATCAAATGATGCACAAAGTAAAGTTATTAGGTGTGGTACTCCATAGAAGTGCTTTGTGGATCTATTTCAGAGGATTCTCTTGAAGGTCGACCTTCATTTGATAATTATATCAAATAAGAAAATATTACCATGTAAAAAAGTCTGTGTATATGTGTGTATTTTACATATATATATATGATGATAAACGACTACATGTTGGATTTAGTATAACCGATCGTGACACAAAGTATTACAAGTATTCTTCGCTCAAAAAAATTGTGTGCATTAAATTATAACAAGATAATATCAATCAAGTGCAAAACACGAGCATATTGCTAGTTAGTAGTAAATCCCCAATTTCTTTCTCTTGTCATTACATATAAATATCAATTTATTTTATATGACCATTCCAAATAATCTATTATTTAATTTTTTGTTTTCACACTTTAAGAAGTCATCAAATTAGAGAATGATATATCTATTTCTATTTCTTTAGTGACTAATATTATATGCCAGTATTTTTTTTAATATGAAAGTTGCACGCGGTGTCAACATCATCTAAAAATAATAATAACAGTTTTACTTATTAATTTGAAAACATTAATGTAGGTATGATATGCCTTATATATCACCAAACAACTCTTTAGTTGCTAAACTCAATGGCCTAGGGACACTAATTAAGTTAGCATATGTGGTGAAGTTTTTGGCATATCACCCAAGAGAGAGAGAGAGAGAGAGTCAAAGTCTCGGTCCTTTTGGTGGCCATTATTGACATATTCCCCACAGTTGCTTGCATCTTTCTTATGGTCATCCCCATAATAGAAATAAACAATTGGCGGACATTTTGTGGTTTTGTAGCCGCAGGTCTATCCGTCTTCATGTATGCTTCGCCTTTTTCAACTTTAGTGAGTAATTATTTATAGATTTTATTGTATGTCTATATATATATATATATGTATGTATTCTTGTTGTTTTTATCTGATGAGTATGTCTTTTTGCATTGATAGACGATGGTTATCAGAACCAAGAGCGTGCAATATATGTCATTTCTTCCATCGTCGTTCATATTCTTGTCAACCACCATTTGGTGCTTTTAATGTTGTACTGTAAAGGACAAATTCATTTATGTAAGTTGGTAATTCTCTTGAGATATATAGTAGTTTAATGTTTTGTCAATTAGCATGCAAAAATTGCTCAGATAATATCAGCTAATCAATTTTCATTTCAATTTCTTTCAGATGCCTAATGGTATTGCTTCTATATTAGGGGTGACTCAATTGATTCTTTGCGCCATGTATCGTAAAAGTAAAGGAACAATGCCACCGGCTGCCTAAAATAATCCATACTAACTTTTAAAAAAGAAGGGTTGGTAATCCCTACTAACTATCAACCATTGTTTAATCTTGGATAATTACATAGAGCTAGCTATGTAAAAAGTGGCTATAAAATACAAAAAACCCACATCAACAGTCACTTTTACATTAAGTAAAGTTCACTCATTAGAATCAAAATCCTACACATACAATTTTACACAAACGATTACCAGAAATAAAATTTATTTTTCTGTCATGATAAATGAGATGTAATAATAAATGTGCTCCTCCGGAAAAAGGACCCTAATTCCATGTGAAATCTGATAATACAATCGAGAGAGATACTCAAGTAATCAAAACTTTAAAGCAGAGTAGTGAATTGTGATCAATGTATTAGTGAAATCAATTGATGAAAGAAGAACCATGCAGTATGCTTGTGTTTTGCACGTGACTGATATTATTTTGTTCTAATTTAACACATACAAATTCTTTTGAGCAAAGTGTACTCGTGATACTTTGTGTGACGGTCGGTTATACTAAATCCAACATATAGTCGTTTATCATTAATTATATATATGTACCATAAAAACATACTTTTTTACATGGTAAACTACAAGAAATTTGATGTATAATGCGAGGAAATTCCATCATTGAATGCAAAAGACTGCCATTAAAGACTTTTAATGATGAGAATTTTCCGTCAATGGAATTTAAAATGAAAAAGTTGTTTAGGTATGTAATGTCTAAAAACCAATTACATCAGGTATTCTTTGTGTGAATAAGATGTATGATTTCTTATAGGATTATTAAAATAAAACATAAAGCACATAAATAAAAAGAGGAACAACATATATGAGAGTTCGAGCTCTTATTAATTGGTTTTATTTCTCATTTGATTTCGAGAAATATATATATATATATATATAATATACATATATATTTTTTTCTAGTTTTGCAACTACAATATCTATATGATTATTTCACTAACTATAATAAAGAAAAATATATTGACAAAGACAACTATAATCTATCATAAATAAATGTTTTCACAATAAGTAAAATGTTATTTCTACATTTTCTACAATTATAAAATAATTTGATTACAAAAGAGAGAAGAAATATATGAGATATCATAAAAAAAATAATAATAATAATTCAAAGAAAATAATCAGTCTTGAGATCAAAACATGCAAAATTACATAAATATGCTTTGAAAATGTTGCATAAAGATTAAATGCCAATTTTGACGAACTCACACCAGTAATATCGACAGCACCATCATATGTATACTACAAGAAAAATGGTCTTTTGAGACCACAAAAAGTGGTCTCAAATAATGAGTATTTTTCACAACTTAAGTGATGTAATCTCAAATAATGAGTATTTGACACAACTTATGAGTATTTGTCACAACTTTATTGTCATCTCAATAACTGGAACACCAATAATATATTTGTGACCACAAAAGTGGTCTCAAATGTGTTTCGAATATTTTTTGCAACAACTAGTTGTCTCTAAAAGTAGTCTTAAAATGGTCTCAAATAATTTGTAGAGAGATTTGTGACAATAAGTGGTCACAAATAACTTCTAAATAGTGACCACAATTGAGGTGTCAAAAAGTGTTGGACAAAAACTCTCTTTTGTTGTAGTAATATTTTCCATTCTTTACAACCATGTAAATGAGAGATTAGGAAAATGGTACAAGCATATATTAGATATGTTATTCCAAGATGATTGATAAGTGGTCAATCAAGCCTTTTATTAAACATGTAATATGCAATACTAACTACAACTATGATCAATCAAAGAAAACGATAAACAACTCAGCAACTATGTGGTTCGGCCAATTATGCCTACATCCACAAAGATCACAATCTTCTCGGTAAGATACACCCAAGAAATCACACAATACAAACTCACATGGATCGACCAAGAGATGATTGAATCCTACAATCTCCCTCTATCTCTGATCTCTCTTGATTTGTATCTCTCACTCTCTCTAAGTGTTTCTGTGTTTACAATGTGTTATGATTAAGAACATAACTAATCTGATTTGAAGTGAAAAACAGCTCTCTAAACAGAAAAGGAAAAAATTGCAAAATTGAAGCCGAGCTTTGACAACGGTTTACACCCCTTTTCAGAACTGTTTTAACCGTTTTACTAGAGTGGAAAGTGTTGCTTCCGTTGTCTTTCTATTTCAAGCAAATGATCGAATTTCCAAGCTCTATTCCTTTTCTTTCAGCTGTTAGTTTTAATTGTTAGCCACATTCCAACATACACAACATTCTCCACCTTAGGTATCAACAAAAACCAAGACTAACACATTAACATCTCTATCCATCAATCATCGAGATTGCAACCTCAGATTTGCCCCACTGCAGGGCCATAAAACCAGCTGATTACATCTTCAATACCTGCACTAACTTAAGGCAGCAGTAAAACTTGTCCTTAGTTAGAGCCTTTGTTAACATATCAGCAACGTTGTGTTCAGTTATGACTTTCTCAAGTACCACAGACCCCTTTTCCACAATATCTCTCACAAAATACAACCATACATCAATGTGGTTGCACCTTTCATGAAAGACATGATGCTTAGCTAAATGAAGTGCACTATGAGAGTCACACGGTACTTTTACTGATTCTTGAACTATCCAAAACTCCGATAAGATCCCCCTCAGCCATACTGTCTCTTTTACAGCTTCTGTTAAGGTAATATATTCTGCTCCAGTAGTGGATAAAGCAACCACTAATTGAAGCATTGATTTCCAGCTGATTGCTGAACCAAATAAGGTGAAAACATATCCTATTTGAGACTTTCTTGAATCCACATTCGCAGCATAATCAAAGTCTACTTACCCCTTTAAAATATCCCCATTCCATCCTTCAGATTTCTTGAATAGAATACCATAATTCCCTGCTTCCTTGAGATATCTTAGTAACCACTTCAATGCCTCCCAGTGTTGTCTTCCAGGATTGACCATAAATCTACTCACCACACTGATTGCATGTGAGATATCAGGCCTAGTGCAAATCATGATATACATTACATTCCCAACAACATTTGCATATGGAATCCTATTCATCTCCTGTTCTTCCTCTTCTTCATTCTTAGGCTTTTGAATTTTCTGATAGTTTGAAATGTTGTCGTAACGGAATAGACACTTATCTCATCTCATGTATATTAAATTTCCTCAGAACTTTCTTAATATACTCATGTTGATGCAACCAGAGAACACCTTCATTCCTATTCCTCAGAATATTCATACCAAGTATTCTCTTTGCACTCCCAAGAACTTTATTTCAAAACCTGATTGAAGCTCTTCTTTCAAACCTTGAATTTCCCTTTTTCTCCTGCTCGCAACCAACATATCATCCACATACAGAAGTAGATACACCAGCACTTTCTTCTCAACAATCTTTAAGTATACACAACTATCATACTTAGACTTAACATATCCAATATGTCTCATATGATTGTCAAACTTGAGATGCCACTCTCATGGGCTCTGTTTCAAATCATACAAGGATTTCTGTAGCAGACATGCTTTCATTTTATTTCCTGGCAGTACAAACCCCTTTTGTTATGTCATATAGATCTTTTCCTTCAGATCTCCATAAAGAAATGCAGTCTTCACATCAAGTTGTTCTAATTCTAAGTCAAATTGAGTTAGTAATGACATCAAAATCCTTATGGAGCAATGTTTGACCACTGCGGAAAAGATTTCATTGTGATCAAGCCCTTCTTTCTGAGTAAAATCTCTTGCCACCTACCTGGCTTTGAATCTTATCCTCTCTGTATCAGTAACTTCAATTTTCCTCTTATAAATCCACTTGCAGCTCACCAGTTTTTGCTTCTCTGGTTTGTTCACCAACACCTAAGTTTTGTTCTTCTCCACTGATTCCATCTCTTCTTTCATGGCCAATATCCATTATCTTTATCTTCACTAGTGATGGCCTCTCTGTAGTCTTTTGGCTCATGAAACTCAGCTTCCTCAGCTGCTACAAGTGCATAGGCAATAAGATAATCATCACCGTACCTTGTAGAAGGTATACCATTTCTCTTTGTCCTATCCCTCACTAACCGATAGTCTTGCAACATTTCCTGTTCATTAATGTCATCTTGCAACTTATGTGAAGATTGAGTATCTTTTTCTTCTGATAGCTCACTAGACTCCACCTTAACTGATGACTTGATATGATCATCACTCAACAGTAATTCTTGTGTGTTTCCTTTCTTGAAAGGAAATATAACTTCACATAATATTACATCTCTGTGTATCAGTACTTTAGATTGCTCAGTGCACCATAATCTATATCCCTTAACTCCTCTGGGATATCTTAGCATTACACATTTAATGCTCTGGGATCCAACTTATCTTTCTTAACATGAGCATAAGCTCTGCAACCAAACACCTTTAGATGAGAGTAGCTTGGTACAACCCCATACCACATCTGTTCAAGAGTAACATTACAACAACAGAAGAGGGACATTTATCGATCGAATAAGCAGCTATTATAGCTGCCTCACCCCAGAAGCTCTTCTCCATACCAGAACTTATCAACATACATCTAAACTTATCCAAAATAGTCTTATTCATCCTCTAAGCAGCACCAGTTTTTTGAAGGTTTCCGGGAACAATTTTGTGTCTTTTAATATCTTTAGTCTTACAGATGATTAAACTCCTCTGATAAGAATTCCAGACCACTGTCTATTCTTAAACACTTTAATGAAGTTCCCTTATCTGTCTCAACTTCTTGACACCAATCTTCAAACTTTCCAAATGCATCTGATTTGTTCTTTAAGATGTATAACCAAAGGTTTCTTAAGTGATCCCACAATACTCAGAAAATACTTTCCTTCACCTAGAGTTTGAACTCTTGATGGTCCCTACATATCAGCATGAGCATAATCCAAAGGTTTCGTTGAAATATGCTTACCAACAGGATACATCAGCTTTTTACTTTTGCCAGAATACAATCCTCACAAACTTCATTACTGATTTTCCCTGTATGCTTTATGAGATTTTGCTTGACCAACTGACTTAAACCAAATTCACTTACATGGCCTATATTAGAATGCCATCTAGCAGATTCATCATTCACAGTAGTTTCTACGTCACCAGTGACAACTTTACCAACTAAGTAATATAAGATAGATTTCTTTATGCCCTTTAATACTACTTTAAAGTCTTTCATCGGATAGAGAAAACCATTATCAGACTTAAAGTTACAGCCTCTATTCTGTAAAGTACTGGTACACGCGTTTATTTATGCACTTTAAGTCTGTTAAAGTGATGATTTGTGATGTTTGCGTGTATAATGGATTGTGTTTAGCTTGTTTTAATGTCTTTGGATTATTTGACGTTTGTGGTTTCGTTTTGATCTAAATAGGTGATTTAAGGCTAAGTATTTATACTCGACCAGATGTACAACGAAGCAACGAAGTCCGGATGTCAAAAGGATGAAAAAATGTAAGAAAACAAGAACAGAGTACCGCGACTGCGGCATATTAGCGCGGCCGCTGCCAAAATGAAGAGAAAAACAAAAAATCTCTGGAGAAGTGGCGCGGCCGCGGCGTGTGTTGAGTGAAGAGCGGCCGCGGCCCATCTGCGTGGCCGCGGCCCATGAAGTCGGCCAATTAATACTTGGGCCACAAGAATTCCGATTTTGAGCCCAAAAACAACCCAATTTAACTTCTTCTATAAAAGGGGATCCTTATGCTCGGAAATTGAGACGTTGACATTACAAGAGAGCAAGATTGGGAGATTCCGAAGGGGACGAGCAATCAAGATCGACAGTATTTGGGTTTTCTAGTCCTTAGTTATTTTTAATTATGTACTTTGAATTTAATTTGTCTTTTGTCACCGCCATGAGCGGCTAGTAGGTTATTTCAGTTCTTAATCGAGTCGAACCCTAGTTTATTACTTTTTGGTATTTACAGTGATTATTAATCAATTGATTCCTGAAAACGTTGTTATGCTATTTGTTTATCTTTCAATGCTTGTGTGTTTATGTGCCAGATTGATGACTAGGATTATAATTGCATAAGTAGCGAATTCATGTATAGCAACCCCCAACCTACAAAAAAAGGAAGCAAGAACAAAAGCTGAATAGACGGAACGATTAGTAGTATTAGGACTTCGAGACTTAGAGCGCCCGTCTATTGAAGCATAGGTCTTAGGTTTTATTCATTCCTCATATAAAAAATTACAGTTTCATTATTCAACCATAGAAGGAGATGTAAACCTTGTCATAATGCACTAGGAGGCAGATTCTGGCGTTGCTTCTTGTCTAGGTTTTCTTCGTTCAGCAGGCGGGCCATCTCTCTGTCTTACGTATGCTTTGCTCTTGTACTTTGGACCTCTAGACTGTTTCGGTTGATAAGTTAGGTACTGGCAAGGAATTATCTCTCCATTAATGTATTTGTCTCCTAGAACCATGGAAAAAACACAGTGAGGTGTATGCAGGATGTTAGGAGGTAATACAGTAAACACTATCCATTTATAGAATAGATCATCTAAATGAATACTCCCTCCGTTCCGGTTAAATTTGCAACCCTGACCGGGCACGAATGCTAAGAAAAAATAGATTTTGCTTTTTCTTTGACTTTTTTAAAGGTGGAGATTGAGGGTTGAGATTTTGAGGGTGAAAATTATGGGAATTAGTTCCATTTATGGGGTTGCAAAGATAACTGGAACGGGCCGATAAGGCAAGTAGGCAAATTTAACTGGGACGGAGGTAATACATGTATATATACACATACTGGGGTTGTAGCATGGCTCGTTGTTATAATCGTAATCCGTAATTGTTACGAATCTATAGCCAATTAGTAGCGAATAACGAGTGATATCGCTATGGTAGTATATAGCTCGGTCTGAATGGGTCCGAGCTTACGAGGTCCACACCGTGTGTATCCCATTATCCTAGTACTCTAGGCGTCCGATTAATGGGATCCAGAGAGCTTGTTCTGAGATCATTCAACTGGATAGACTAACCAAAGAGCTTGTTTTGGTTAGTTAATCACTTTACAGAGACAGGCTATAAAAATAGACCCATTTCTGAAGAGTCTTATCTAATGAATATCAATGAAAATCGAGAAAATTCAAGATTCAAAATATTTGATGAAAAAACGAAAAAAGATAAACTAATACAAAAATTGATACACACAAGAAATAGAAGAAAAGATAAGAAGAAATACGCCCACCCCCTACATATTTGATACCTTCTCCTGCAAGGAAACTCATAACACCAACCCCATTCGTAATTTCATCAATTACTCGTCTATCAAAAAAATGCGTTAATTGAGCTAACTTCCTTATCCCTCCAGTAAAAGATGTTGTATAAAAAGCATCAATATAAGCACGATTGTATGACCAATCATACAGGGCGTTTATAATTTTATCCCAACGTTTTCTTTTTGGGCCTAGCTTAACAAATGAATTTATTAAGTCAAAATTTTTGAAAGAAGAATAAATGGGTTTGTATAAAAAGGATGCTAGAACTATTCCAAAATAAGCTATACTAACTGAAAAAATTGCATCTTTCAAAAATTCATACCAACCTGTTGAATCTTTTGACTTTTGATCTAAAAGGTTAATAGACGGAGCTAACCATTTGGATAATATATCCAAATCTGCTCCCTTTTGATTAAAAGGGATTCCTAGAGATCCAACAAACAAAGTAAATAGGACTAATAACAGTAAAGGAAATAACATCGTATTGTCCGATTCAGAAGGATAGCAAAAGGGCTTTTGATTATCAAAATGAAGAATATTAATAAAAAGCCGCACCCCGCCCCTTTTTCTTACATTCTCATCACTTCGATATGTCTTTTTTGAAAAAGAAGAACTTTCGGTCTTATTCATTCTTAATAAACTAAAATTTTTGTTAATTCTTTTTGAACACCCTTTACCCCATACAGATATGGAATAGAAAGAGATATTTTTGTTGCTGTTGTAATTTTGAAAATGAACATTTAAATGTCCCTCAAAAGTAAGTAAATAGATACGAAACATATAAAATGCAGTGATAACGAGGTTAGCAGAGCTTGTTGCTAATCTCGGGGTAGGAGTTTTAAGGTTGAAATTGGTTAATAATTGCATCTATCACAAGGTAGTAATAACCAGGGGGAAGGGGCTGGGATTCATCATTTCATAAGTAGAAAATTTCATAATTATTTGCTTAAATTCTGTTTTGGTTCATTAGTTAATAAAAATCGAACTACAAATTCCTCATTACTTATATATACGTATATTGCTAGTATTAGGATTTATTTAAAACACTATAAGTCTTCCTGCTTCCTGTGGGATCGACCCTACTTATCACTTCTACAAGCTAGAAGGGTAGCTAGGTTTAACTAATTTTACCGCATCATGACAGTGCGGTCAAGTACCATGACTAATCAAATTTCTTTCGAGTTTTGGGATATACCTCATATGAGTCAAGACTTTTGTTGATCCATCATGTATCCTGAGATTTAGGCTCCCAATCCCTTTTACAGGCAAACTTGATCATTCCCAAGCATTATTGTTCCAACCTTTTGCTCATTAAAATCCCCAAACCATTTTAGGTGTGGACACATATGAAAACTGTACCCTGAATCTAAAATCCACTGATCTTCTACTTGTGAATCTTAAGCATTTAGAATCTGGGCTTCCACCTCTCCTTCTGCAAGATCAACTGTATTTGTTTTCTGATCTTTCTCAGCTTGCTTATTTTTTCAATCAGAGCAATTCTCTTGAGATGGTCAGGACTCTTGCAATAATGACACTTTCTTGTTTCCTTGACATCTCGGGGCTTGCTGTTTGATTGAGTGGTTTTCTTGACAAACCCCTGCTGTTGGGGTTTCTTGAACTTGGGATTCTTGCCCTTTTTAATGTACAATCCATCTCCAACTGATTCCACACCGGACTCATTCTGTTTTTGCAATTCCTTTGCTATTAGAGTTGTCTGCACTTCAGACAATGAGATTCCTGTCTTCCTGCCATATAACATGGCATCTTTGAGTTGTTCAATGTATTTAGGCTAGACATTCAATAGGATTATTGCCTTGTCTTCATTATCCATTTTCACATCCAATTCTTCTAGATCATCTATGAATTTATTAAACTCATCAAGTTGATCTGAAGTACCTTTGTCTTTTGAAAAATAATATGAATACAAAGATTTATCCATATACAAACTGTCCAACTTAGCACACACATCCATTGTAGTCTTCTCCTTGGATACTTCTTTCAAAACTTTATCTGAGAGACATAAAATGATAGCACTATGTGCCTTTTCCATCATCTCCAACTTCTGAGCTTCTTCCAACTTAGTTGGAAATCCCTCAATACCCTTCAAGGCCCCTACCAGCCCTTGTTGAATCAACATTCCACACATCTTGATCTTCCATAGAACATAATCATTTTTCCTTGAAAACTTTTCAGCCTCAAACTTTGTAGTTGAATGATTGCTCCGATGAAGAATCTCTCCAATGGCTTTGATGCTCACAGACGGCACCACTTGTTAATCCAAGATGATTGATAAGTGGTCAATCAAGTCTTTTATCAAACACCTAATATGCAACACTAATCAAGTTTCTTTTAAGTTTTGAGATATACCTCACATGAGTCAAGACTTTTGTTAATCCATCATGTATCCTGAGTTTTATGCTTCCAATCCTTTTTACAAGACAAACTTGATCATCCAAGCATTATTGTTCCAGCCTCTTGCTAATTAAAATCCACAATCCATTTTAGGTGTGGACACATATGAAAACTGTACCCTGAATCTAAAATCCACTGATCTTCTACTATTGAATCTTAAACATTTAGATTTTGGGCTTCCACCTCTCCTTCTAAAAGATCAACTGTATTTGGTTTCTGATCTTTCTCAGCTTGCTTCTTTTTCTAATCAAAGCAATTCTTCTTGAGGTGGTCAGGCCTCTTGAAATAATGACACTTTCTTGTTTCATTGACATCTCCAGGCTTGCTATTTGATTGAGTAGTTTTCTTGACAAACCCCTGCTGTTGGGTTTCTTGAACTTGGGATTCTTGCCCTTTTTAATGTTCAATCCATCTCTAACTGATTCCACACCATACTCATTTTGTTTTTGCAACTCCTTTGCTATTAGAGTTTTCTGCTCTTCAGACAATGAGATTCCTATCTTCCTGCCATATAACATGGCATCTTTGAGTTGTTCAAAGCATTTAGGCAAGACATCCAGTAGGATTATTGCCTTGTCTTCATCATCCATTTTCACATCCAATCCTTCTACATCATCTATGAATTTATTAAACTCATCAAGTTGATCTTACATACCTTGTCTTTTGAAAAATAATATGAATACAACCTTTGCTTTGTATATAATTCATTTGCCAAAGATTTATCCATATACAAACTGTCCAACTTGGCCCACACATTTGCTATAGTTCTCCTTGGGTACTTCTTTCAAAACTTTATCTGAGAGGCACAAGATGATAACACTATGTGCCTTTTTCGTCGTCTCCAACTTCTGTGCTTCTTCCAACTTAGTTGGAAATCCTTCAAGACCCTTCAAGGCCCTTGCCAGCCTTTGTTGAATTAGCATTGCACACATATTTATCTTCCATAAACCATAGTCATTTTTCCCTGAAAACTTTTCAGCCTCAAACTTTGTAGTTGAATGATTGCTCCGATGAAGAATCTCTCCAATGGCTTTGATGCCCACAGACGGCACCAATTGTCAATCTAAGATGATTGATAAGTAGCCAATCAAGCCTTTTGTCGAACACCTAATATGCAATACTAACTACAACTATGATCAATCAAAGAAAATGATAAATAACTCAGCAATAACGTGGTTCGGTCAATTGTGCCTACATCCACAGATATCACAATCTTCTTGATAAGATACACCCAAGAAATCACACAATACAAACTCACATGGATCAATCAAGAGATGATTGAATCCTACAATCTCTCTCTACCTATGATCTCTCGTGATTTGTATCTCTCACTCTCTCTAAGTGTTTCTATGTTTACAATGTGCTACAATTGAGAATAAAATTGATCTGATTGGAAGTGAAAAACAGCTCTCTAAATAGACTAGAAAACAACTAAGCTTTGATAGCGGTCTACACCCCCTTTCACAACGGTTTTAACTATTTTACCATGAAAGTGTTTATTCTGCTGTCTTTCAAATGCAAGCAAATGATCTAATTTCCAAGCTCTAATCTCTTTCTTTCAGCTGTTAGTTTTAGTTGTTAGCCACATTCCAATATACACAACAAGATAAGACAAGAAAAATATAACAGAGTCATATAAGACATACAAAATTTAAAATCATAAAACAATAAAAAATGTAACAATTGATTAGTGAAGAATGATCAGCAAAACATTCATTAATCAGATGCCAATCTAAATGTTCCTTACTTATTAGTTCATCAACCATTCATGATTCATGTTTTAGTCAAATATAGCACCATTATCCAAGCTTTGAAATCTTACTAAAATAATTGAGGTGCATCCAAAGGAAAGAAATACAAATATAGAAAGTATATAAACTTCCCAAAATCAACAACTTCTTATTGGAATCAATAGAGAAAATCGCTTCTGATCTTCTCGTAGGCAATCTGAGTTTCAATCAGAAAACTTCAATTCTCCAAAGAAATGAAAACACAAACATGACTATATTAACAGATAGTGATTGGAACCAAATCTTAGATCAACAAAAAATTTATAACATATCAAATAAAAAATAGAATAATAAGCTTTCACTCAATATAATTAGTTATATGTTGCACATATACAAATCCCAGATGTCCTTGGCAGTCTTGCATGCCTTGACTTTAGTGAAGGTTCCCTTGTCCAATGTAGCAAAGAGTAGTCCATTCATTACGTGCCTTTTCCACCATGGGAGGAGGTGCAAGTTCCACTCGCACAAATTGTTGATCTTCATGATTATTGGTGGACCTTCAGTGATGACTGTCAACATTCCATCATGCATAGAAGCCAAGTGTGCTTGCATCCCCATGACCCAGTTCCCAAATTCTGAAAAGGAAAACATGAGAGCTTTAGTTGTAGAAATCTCCATGTTGTGGCTTTTTTACTTAAAAACATTTTGCTTTTAAAAATGTGTTTTTGGCTAGAAAATAGTTGGATCTGGTTTAGCTACCAAAGACGATTGGTGTGTGAAACTAACCGCTCTGATACCACTTGTTTGTCCCAAGTGATAGAGGTTTAGAGGGGGGTGAATAAACCTATAACTCGATTTTCTCTTTTTCCAATACTTTGAGAACAAGGTTGCTGCTTACTGCAAGAAACTGGTTCTTGTGGCGAAGCTGGTACAGTAAGCTTACTTAAGCAGTAGCACAAAATAGGCTGGCTAGAATTAGCTTTCAGTAAGAAAAATTCAAGGGAGTTTTACGTGCAGCGGAATATGCTTAAACATTTTCTTACAAATCTATGCAGTAGATAAGTAGTATGCCAACAACGGTAATCAAAACAATATAAAAGTAGACACGATATTTATAGTGGTTCGAAGGTGGGGGATAATCCTTCTATATGCACTCTTCCCTCACACAGTGGAAAAATTCACTAAGTAGTACATATAGTACAACTTAGCTACTCCGAAGTCTATGTCCAACTGAGTCCTTACAATAGTTTTTGCCTATCCTCGAAAGGGCGCTCCTCTTGTATACAAAAAATTATTAGATAATTTAAAATTCTTTTATTTAAAGATAACTAGTAATTTTAGTTTTAATTTTTTTGTACAAATAAATATATTTTAAATCGTGCATCGCACGATGGGGACATTCTAGTTGGAGATTAAATTGATAATTACCTATTTAATGCTTGTAAATCAAAATTAGGGGTGAAAATTTTTAGACCTCCAATTTGTTTAGTAACCGAAAACATTGATCAATAGTAATAATATAATCCAAACCTGATTTGCAAAAAGTTTTTTTTTTTTTTTTTTTTTTTTTTTTTTTTTTTTTTTTGTTTTTAGGATGTTACAAATAAGTATATAGATATTGTAGTTGTAAAACTTTAAAAATCAAACCAAAACCAAATATATTTTTTTTTGTTTCACGAGAATGAGGAGACATGAAATTAGTAGGGCTTTGATGCAACTATAATATCTATACGTACTCCACAAACTACACCAAAAAATATTGACAAGAAAGTTATATGTCATATATAAGATTTTTTAGTTGACCGCTTTATGTAAAATCCTTATAATATAAAAATGACTCAACACTAAAGTAAATATTTGATCAAAATTTATTATAAATTAGACATGCAATAATAGTTTAACAGAATTTAGGTATCTTGAAGTCTGACTTCTTTGTTATAATAACATATACAAGTTTCTTATTTTGGACGGGAAGGCGTAAAAGTATACATGATTTACAAATTCATAATTTATATTGTCCGCATTTTTATTCTTGTATCAAGACCAAATTCTATATTGTAATAATAGGTTTTATCTGTGTGTAATCTTACAAACTCTTATCATTAAATCTGAATTTCAAAAGGTGATTCAAAACAGTAAGATAAAAGGAACAAAAAGTATTTTACCGAAATTACAATAATATCTTTAATTCAATACTTGAAAGACGAATGTTGTAACTTACCACTATTTTTCAATGATGTTCTACATCATAATTTTGTTTTGGTTAAAATCAAACAGGTTCAAGAATAGTAAGCAATCAATAATATTAACTAAATATTTTTGCATAAAATAGAAAGTAATTATGAATAATATCATAATGTTTTGTTTTATTTTATCGGTGTAACAATTTAGAGTTGTTCGAGACATATTTTATTAACAATATGTGGCTTATTTCTCTAAAAAACCTCTATAGTTTGTTACACTTTTAACACGTTGATCATGTTATATTTCAATATATCTCATCGAAATCATCTGAAAAATATTTTGGTTAGGTAACTTTTTCATAAGCATTTAATTATTAATTTTACAAAAGAAAATAAGTATAATATTGTATCTAAGAAAATTATCAATTTACATCCTACTTTATTAAAATTTATTGAGCATGACATGCATATTACTTAAAGTATTTTAAATATTAGTTTGTTAAATTGCAGAAAAAACTAATACATAAATTTATATAATGATCTTAACTTATTTTAGTATAAAAATAAATATTATAGTTCAAAATCAAATATAATATTTAATACTTAAGGAAATTTTTATATGATATTAGTGTAGCTTATATTTATAAGATCATTTGACAAAAACTAATGTTCATTTTTTCCATGAAAAAAGTTATAGAAACTTGAAATTAAAGTTCATTTATATACCTCATTTTTTTAACTTAAATATTTAGAAATAGAATAAGTAAGATTATAAGTTGTTAAATTTCATTATAGACAATAGTACTAAAACACAAACATAATGCAACAGATATATCATGCATAAACTCCAAGTACGAAAAAATAAGATGAAATGATTGAATGTTTCTATTTTTTAATAGGCTTAATTGCAAAATAAAACACGAACTTTCACCGGATTGCAAATTTAACATAACATTTCATATTTTGTAAAATAAATCACGAACTCAACAAACTTTTGCAATTTTAATTATCAACCAATTTCTAGTGATAAATTCTCAATATGTTGATTTATGACATGTAGGGTGTCATTGTTGGTATAATAATAATAATAATAATAATAATAATAATAATAATAATAATAATAATAATAATAATAATAATAATAATAATAATAATAATAATAATAATAATAATAATAATAATAATAATAATAATAATAATAATAATAATAATAATAATAATAATAATAATAATAATAATAATAATAAGAATCCGGATCAAGTGGTACATAATTGAACAAGTCATAACTTCTTCTCAACTCGAATAATTTTTTGTGCTTACTAACACAATGAGCATTATCCGATTATATGAACTAAAAATTATTGTGTGAGTCATAAAATTAGTTTTCGCTTTATCACAAACATATCATAAATTTTTTATTTGTGATTCTTTTCTCTATTTGTCAAAGATAAGTGATTTTCAGTATTAAATAATCAATAAGGTATGAGAAATTAGGTATCAAGTTGAGAATACAAGTTCGTCGTGATTTTTGGTCTAATCAAGAACAACTTGATCCGTAATTTCACTAATTATTTTTTAGTTTTATTTTGTAGCTCAGTATCACATCCTATATCGCATTACATGGTGTAAATAGCTATACACATTAACAATTTATCTTTGAAAAATGACTAATGATTGAAATTCCAAAATTATGTTAAGTTCGTGATTTATTTTACAAAATTTAAAAGGTTGTGTTAAATTTACAATTTAATGAAAGTTTGTGTTTGTTTTCGCAATTATGCCTTTTTAATATTATTCTTACTACACTGTATTTGCAATGGACTCAAAATAATATATAATAGTGAAAATACATACAAAAATTTGAAAATAATTTACCTAGTTTTAGTTAATTTATATGATATTCTCAACACATCAGAATAATTCTATATTGAATATCAAATAAGAGAAAAACCTTAAAATTATATTTCCTATTTTTTTCCCCAAAAATGTAGTATCACACTGATTTGATTATTATATATATTGGTTTTAGGATTTAAATTTGATTAACTCTAGCATGCTTCAAATATATCATTTACTTGATTGATTGGAGTTACATAGGTATCGATAAGATATACGACCAACTATTGTACATTATATCGTATGTTTCAGTTCTCATAAGTAATATCATAGTTAATAAGAGCAGAGGAAATTAGGGTGATCATAAGTTACAAATAGTTATTAAGCCATTTGAAATTAATAAATTGTCATGATAAAACGACTACATGTTGCTTTTAATAAAACGACATAAGGTATATTTTTAGTTATATGCTTTATTTTGCTAATACTAAAATAAAATTATATTTTTATTTACCCCAAAAACATCCGACCTAGCTGGTTTTCTGACATTCCATACCTAAACAATAAAAGAAGAGAAAAATAGTTCATATATCATAAAAAATAAAACAAAATAAAAGAAAAAATATTGATAAAATAATAAAAAAAAAAAATTAAAGTTGGATTGTGGAGTAGGTTGTGTACATTGATGAGAGAGAAATGGTATTTTATTGCTAGGTTGGGTTATAGGAGGTTGTTAGTGAACATGGTCTTATTCGTCTGTCATCGTTACTCCCCCTCTCGCACGTCTTTTCATTTTCACCCTCCAACCACCATTTTCACCGACTCAAGTTTACCGTGACAAAAATTTCACTTAAATATCATTTCAACACATTTCATACTCCATTTTTACAGAGCTTGGCCGTTGTAAGTTTCTTGGCAGTAAATTCTTGATGTTATCTGCTCAAAGATTCGTGTCTTTTTCCATAATTTGTGTTTAAAGATGGTAAAATAATGGTCTACAGTTTGACTTACTGCCCATCGGTCGCGGTGGTACAAGGGCTTGAAGCAGCGGCGAAGCCCAGTGACAGAATGAGCTTGGGCGGGGATGGATCTAATGAAGAGATTGTGTCCTCGTTGTCAGGATGAGGACACAGACGAGAAAATTGCACTTTTGGTCCCACAGGACACGAGACAGTTGCATTTTGGTCCCAAAGTTTTCACTTTTGATCCCACAAATTCAAAACTGAGCACTTTTAGTCCCAACGTCACGTTTTCCGTTAACGTTGCAATTACTTTTTGTCCCATGGTTTGTTTGCATTTTTGGTACCATAAAAAAGAGCACGTTTAGTCCCAGTCAAATAGAACAGGCTTTTCCCTCCAGATTAACGATTTATTTTTTGGGAATTGACTAGTATGAGGTATTTTGAAGTTGTGGAAACAAGTTCCACGTAATTGTTTCATATTTAGTAATTTGTATTTGTATAATTATAAGAAAAATGGTCTGTAACATCTCATATTCTCAAATCCAAATTCATTTGATTTCCATCCAAAAAATACCTCGTACATGGAATCATCAACGGTCTACTCTCTATTTCAATCTTCTATACTTTCGCAAATTTGAATAGATCATGAGGGCCCACATATGATGCACGTGGCAAGGCCGTCCTTCATCAAGCCTCGCCCATGGCTTTCCCTTCCCGCTCCAATGCATCTAACTAACCCGACCAACATGCAAAGTTCGGTAGCTATTGTCTACATTATCCCCACATAGACCGTGTTGATTCCACCTATGATTGATCTCGTCTATCTCCTCTCCAAAAACCAATATGAATGGGGGCAAAGACTCCAACTCATATATCCTCATCTCACTCTGTATCTCCATCCATTTCTCGATTTGTTTCATTTAATCTCTCCTTCTCCATCTCTCTAAATCCATCACCATTACTCCTGTGTTGAAGTAACATGCCTTCTTCCTTTAAACAAGCCCGAAAGAATCAGGTCAGACCAGTATGCGACAAAAAGACAAGATGGGACTGAAAATACAAACACTTGGGACTGTAAATGCTTGTGAAATTTCTATGGGACTAAAAGTGCTCAGTTTTAAATTTGTGGGATCAAAACTAAAATTTGGGACCAAAATACAACTGACCGTGTCCTGTGGGACTAAAAATGCAATTTTCTCTTATTTATCACGTCATTTAATGGTCATGTGCGATGCATGTGATCGAAAATGTTAATGGAAAACGTTGTGGGACTGAAAATGTAAACACTTGGGCCTATAAATGCTTGTGAAATTTCTCATGGGACTAAAAGTGCTTGATTTTGAATTTTTGGGAACTTTGGGACCAACATGCAACTGTTCCGTGTCTTGTGGGACTAAAAGTGCAATTTTCTTGAATACATACGCGCATGTTGACAGGGAAACAATCTCGAAGGTAGAAGAGAGACGTCGTAGCGATACGACAGGGGAAGCGGAGTTGGATGGGACAACCTGAGGTAGACGGAGAGGTAAGAACATGAAACTTTTGATAAGACGAATTCTTTTGGCAGCATGGTTCTCATTATAGCTTTGAGTTTATGTTATAACTAGCATGAATCTTTTGATATTATGGGCTTTTCATACCACGAATCTTATCTTAACATAAAAAATGACCCTAGCACAAACTTGTCATAGCACAAAGCACTTTATATTGATTAATTGTGTGGTGGGCATGCCTTGTTGTCACGTATGTGTATAAGTCATAAGTGGCACTATCTATTTCATTGTCTCATGTATAAGATTCTTCAGAGAGCATGGTAATCGTAAAAATGACTATATTTCTCATGCATTTCACGTTCATATTTTATTGAGAATTGCAATTATTTTATGTGTTTAGATCTAAAATTGATAAAAATGTATTTTTAGTTTGATTATTATCTTATATGATTATGCACTTTTCAGTCGTATTTTGGATAGGGTCGCTCCTCCCTCGAGTCAAAAAAGACGGTCGCCTCAAACTTAAAAAAAAAAATTGGCTTACTTTTTTATTTTACTTTCTTAATTTGGAGCCTTCTTTTTAGTAGTTCATTGGGTTATATTTAACATGAAAGTAATTTTTTTTATATAATATTTATTAGTTTGTTCATATTTATTTTTAATTTTATGATAAAATTAGGGGGATCCATTTTATTCTACTCGACTCAGGCTACTAAAGTGGTACTATTGTGATACACGTTGCGTATGCATGCTTTAGGTCGATTTAGAAGATGATTTGATAACATTTGCATGCATAATTGGTCGACTTGTGCTTATATTTTTTATATTATGCCGGATGACGTGTTTGTGCTTGTTTTAAGGATATTTAGGTGATTTATGCCAAAAGTCCTTTTGGATGAAGTTTATAGAAGAAACAAGCAAAGATAGTGGGAAGAAACTAAGAAAGAAAATTGAATCAAAGGTCCAAGACTCGGTTAAGTCAATACTTCGAAGAGAAGCAAGGGTTTAGATCGAGAGAACTGACTCGATCGAGTTCTTTATAAGACTCGATCGAGTAAATGTTTCTTCAAATTGCATGGCCTTGAGGAACGACTCAGTCAAGTCGTGTCAGTAACTCCGTTGAGTCAAAGTTTAAACTTGTTGAAGAAAAGAGGTTGTGATGTTCGACTTGGTCGAGTCAAGAAGTGTCTCGATCGAGCTAAAGAGTTGAGTTGTACAAGGAAAAGGCTATTGAGCGTCGACTCGATCGAATCACTTATCTGACTCGGTCAAGTCAGCTATGGCGGTACGCATTTTGTATGCGTTTTAGCCCATCTTCGGCCCGTTTCATCCCTAATCTATCCTAAACTATAAATACAAGCTCTCAAGATCGAGAAAAACATACTTTTATGATGGGAAAGCACTATGGATTCTAGGATCGAAGAACAAGGAACGAAGAGACAAAGATCGAGATCGAGATTATGGGTTATTTCCTTTTGTTTATTTTTATTAATCAACAATGTTTGTCCATGAATTATGTTTGATATTACTCTGAGACATGAGTAACTAAACTTCTTGTGTTCTAGGGATAGAAAATAAATTACGTATTGAGTATGTTTTGATTTTATTCGTTAATTCTAGACTCCAGATTTATTATTATCTATGTGTTTGTTTTATTCATATGATGTTGTCAATCCAATCAATTGATAGTTATCTACAAGTAACGATTCGGCGTCTGAGAAGAGAGTATCTTTGAAAATAGACTTACAATAGGCAACGCCCCCGAACTTCACAGTGTATGTTATGTTTGGGCTGATTTTGTGTTTTGGGCCTACTTTGAGGACAAGTCGGTTAGGGGTTATAAGTAGCCCTATTATTTGACCTAGGGTTATTTTGTACTCTGAAAACATCTTGATCGTATAATATATGTTTCCTCTCTTCTACTCGTAGACGTAGCTAACACATTGTTAGTGAACCACATAAATTATGTGTTCATTTATTGTCATTTATTTTTGTTTCGCATCCCATTATAACAAATTGGTATCTAGAGCTCGGTTGGGGTTTCCGCAATCTAGCAAGAAAGATAAGAAGGGCAAGGCGGTGGCTATTGGAGAGGCCGTGATAGCCAGCTTGAAGGAGAAGACGCACTCGACAATCATGTTGTGTCTCGCAGACGATATCATTACCGAGGTTGCAGAGGAGGAAACTGCGGCGGGTCTATGGTTGACACTAGAGAGTTTGTATATGACGAGGTCGCTAACCAATAAGTTGTTGTTGAAGCAACGTAATTTCAGTTTGTGTATGCATGAACTTCATGAACACTTAGATCAATTAAACACAATTTAATAGAATTGCATAATATTGGTGTTAAAGTAGATGATGAGAATGCTGCTTTAATTTTGTTGGTTTCCCTACCGTTGTCGTATGAGAATTTTGGGCAATCTTTTATTATTGGGAAAGACATTATGACTCTCGAAGAGGTTAGATCATATCTGAATAGCAAAGAGTTGAGCCATAAGGCAACTAGTACGAGTACGAATAATTAGGCCTAATAGGGAGGAGATGATTGAATAGTTCAAATTAGAGATTTATTCTTATCTTGTAAAGCTTGTAGTTATTGTTGTATATTTACTTTGATTCTTTCCATGTATATAGATACGTAGGATCTCATTCTTGTATAACAAGTTGTACACCACTTATATATAGTGAGAATATCATATCATAGCAGATTAACATTGAAAAATCCTACCCATCTTCTTCACTCTTTCTTCTTTTTCCGTTACAATAACTGTTGCCGTCACCAACTCTTCTGACTCCATTCCCCTTGACACTCTCTTCCACATGATAACCATTAGGTTATCTCCTAACAATTATATTTTATGGAAAAATCGGGTTGTCTCCATGCTGAAGTGTGACAATTTGCTTCCATTTGTTGATGGTTCCTCCACTGAACCTTCTCCCACTGTTAACGATTTTACAAATGTTGATGTTCCAAACCCCGAATATATCACATGTCCAAACTTTATGACTTATTTCTAAGTCTTCTTCTTTCTTCTCTCACTAAGGAAGCCATGGCTGAAGTCGTTAGCCTTACAAAGGCTCGGGATGTATGGCTGGCTTTGGAATCGGCCTTCATTTCTTTGTCTCAATCTCACACCCAACAGTTACTGGACGAACTGCAGTTCCTCCATTGCGGCTCTACCTCTGTCATTGATTTTAGCCAAAAGTTCAATGGCCTCTGCCATCAGTTAGTGGCCATTGGCCATGTCGTCTCCGATGAGGATAAATGTTGTTGGTTCTTATGGGGTCTGGAGCCTCGGTTTTGGGCCTTCACTGACATCTGCCTCGCCATCTCTCCATTGCCCTCTTACCGTGACCAGGTTACCCAAGCTCGCGACCATGAGCTTTGGGAGAAAGCCATGGAGGTCGTCAACTCTCTCCCATCGTCGGTAGCCTTCCACGCACAATCGCGTCGGGGCTCTTCCTCCAAACCCTAATCTGCTAGTCTGGTACTAGATGTGGTGGTGGGGTCCCTTACTCGTCTCATTCCAGTTTCGATTCTGTTCTACCATCTGGGTCGGGTCGTGGTTCTGGATAGCCCAGTCATGGCTCGGGTTCCTTCAACACTCTCAGTCTAACTCCAAGAAGCCTTTCATACCTCGGTATCAAATTTGTTGTGGACCACATTATGCTAACACTTGTCCCGACCGCTACTCTCGGGATTATTCCACTCAGGTTGCCAACATTGCACAAGCTTTTGAAGCCCAGTGTGCTATCCCCACTTCCAACTCATCTGATTGGTAAGTAGATACGGGTGCATCGGCGCATATGACATCATCTACTTCTACCTTGGATTATTTTGAGCCATACATTGGTAACGTTACTGTCATCATTGGTAATAGTGACGGTCTTTCCATCTCTCATTTTAGTTCTTGTTTTGTTTCTAATAAATTGTTCTTTTAGATGTTTTAGTTGTTCCTCATGTAACTGAAAATCTGCTTTCAATTAGTAAGCTTACGACAGATTTACCTGTTGATGTTTTATTTTCTAACAATTTTTTTTTTCAGACTCGAAGACAAAGCAGGTCCTCGCAATGGAAAAGTATATAGATGTTCTTTATACTTTAGAACAAGGGTCATTTGCTTTAGTTGTTGCTTTGAAGTCCAGAGTTCTTAAGTCCTCTTTTGAATTGTGGTATTCTCACCCGGGTCATACCTTTTTTTACCGTTATTTAAATATTAATGTCTTTGTGTTGCTTAGATGTTTCCTCCGTTTTTTCCTAAACCTACTAGTTGCTCTTCGTGTCAATTGACAAAGAGTGGAAGGTTGTCTTTTCCTTTAAATGAGAAACGTGTTTTACGTGTTCTTGACTCGATACATTGTGACTTATGGGATCCTTCCCCTATTATATCTGTTGATGGATTTCGTTATTATGCTATTTTTGTCGAAGATTTTTCTTGTTTCTCTTGGTTATATCCTATGCGTACTAAGTCTGATTTTTTTATATTCTTCAACATTTCACTAATCTTGTTTGCAATCAATTTAACTCTAGCATCAAGATCTTTCAAAGTGATGGCGGTATGGAATTTACTAATAATCGTGTTCATGAATTTTTACTTCTCGTGGTGATTTCATCGTTTTTCTTGTTTATACTCCTCACCAAAACGGTTGCGCCGAGCACAAACATTGTCATATTACGGAAAATCGATTTGTCTTTATTATTTAATGCTCGTGTTCCTCTTCCCTATTGGCTTGATGATTTTTCTATCGCAATTTATATTATGAATATGTTGTCTACTCCTGTTTTAAATAATAAGTCCCCATTTGAGTTGTTATTTTATTCATCCCCTGATTATGGCGTTTTTAAGGTTTTTGGTTGTCGTGTCTACCCCTATTTACGTGATTACACATCTCATAAATTATCACCTCGTAGTCAACCATATATCTTTCTTGGTTATAGTAGTGTTCATAAGGGTTTTCGATTTTTAGATCTTGTTTCTTCTCACATTTATATCACTCGTCATGCCTTATTTGACGAATCTTCTTTTCCTTTCTCTTCTACTACTATTATCGACTCTCCTTCCGATTTAGAATATTCTCAGTTTCTTGACTTCCAGGATTCGGTACCCTCACCGTTTGATTCTTCCACATTGGCTTCAGCCTCTCGATTCACTCCTTGCGTGCATGATTCGTTTGCTCAAAGATCAAGCCCCTGCCCTCTTTGTCTTTCTTCTTCATCACCACCTACTGGTGATGGCCATACTACCCCTAATGTTATGCATGAAAATCCCATGCACATCCCTCCCATGCACGTTCCTCCTCACGTTACCACTGATGTCATACCTGTCCTCACCCGTCCCTGCTAGCATCGACACTCCGCCATCAGCTGCCGCTTCGCCCATCGCTGTTGCTATTCCTCTGGTCTCCGTTGCTGCCCCTCCTGCCGATCATCCTGTTTCGACCAGCCCGATTATGTCAGCTGTTCCTACTCACCAAATATAAACACGGGCTAAGTCCAGTATCTTTAAACCCCGATATTATGTTGATCTTGCCTCCTGTAATTTGCTTTCTTCTTTGACTGCTTATACAGAAACCTAAGGGTTTTAAATCTTTCCTCAAGCTTCCACATTGGCTCAATGCTATATGAGAGGAAATGGCCGCTCTTCATTCCAATCAAACTTGGGACTTGGTTCCCCATCCACCTGAAGAAAATATTGTTTGCTCGAAATGGGTATTTTGAACGAAATACAAATCTGATGATTCCGTGGATCGTTGTAATGCTCGTTTGGTCGCTCATGGATTTACCCAAATTCCCGACTTTGACTTCTCGTATACCTTTAGCCTAGTTGTTTGGGCTACTACTGTTCATGTGATCTTATCCTTGGCCATCCAAAATGGATGGCTCTTGCACCAGCTTGACATGAAAAATGCCTTCTTGCATGGTTTGCTTGACAAACCTCTTTTCATGTCTTAACCTCCTGGTTTTATTGACCATCATTTTCCTAACCATGTTTTCAGGTTAACGAAGGCCCTTTATGGCCTTTGCCAAGCCCCGCATGAATGGTTTGATAAATTTAGTTGCTTTTTAATTTAATTGGTTTTACTTGCAGTCGCTCCGGTACATCTTTATTTTTTCTTCATCTTCCTAACTATACTATCTATTTGCTTCTTTATGTTGACGATATTATTGTCACAGTTAGTAACTCGGTCGTCTTGCATCACTTCATTGCTCGTGTTAACAATGAGTTTGTTGTTAAAGACCTGGGCAATCTCAATTATTTCCTTGGGCTTGAGATAACTCACAGTTCTTCTGGTCTGTTCTTGGGCTAAGCCAAGTATGCTTATGATATTCTCACACGAGCCAAACTTCTCGATTCTAAACCTTTTCCACTCCTTTAATGCGGGTGACTCGCTTGTTAGCGATGGTGAACCTTTTAAGGATCATAAATTATACAGATCTTTAGTGGGCGCTTTGCAATATCTCACTATCACACGCTCAGATCTTTCCTACGTTGTCAATCATGTCAGCAGTTTCTTCAAAATCCTACGACTGATCATTTTATATGGACTAAAGCAATCGCCATGGCAGTGGTACAAGAGATTTGATAGTCACATGACACATCTTGGCTACAACAGAAGCCCATATGATAGCTATGTGTATCACAGCAAGCTGGAAGATGGTCTGTACATCTACTTGGTTCTTTATGTAGATGATATGTTAATAGCTGCTACAGGCAAATCAGATATTCAGAAGTTGAAGGGCCTTCTTAGTGCTGAGTTTGATATGAAAAATTTGGGTGTTGTTTATAAGATATTGGGCATGGAGATTCTTAGGGATAGAAGTCAGAAGAAGCGTTTCATTTCTCAAAAGGAATATATTCAAAAGATATTATGAAGATTTGGTACGTCTATAACCAAACCTATTGATACTCCAAGTGCTGCGAATATTCATTTGTCTATTGTCTTTGCCCCCAAATCTACTGAGGAGAAGGAGTACATGTCTCGAGTTCCCTATGCTAGTGCAGTGGGGAGTTTGATGCATGCTATGGTCTGCACTAGACCTGATCTTGCATGCTAGCAGTGTTGTTAGTAGGTTCATGACTCAACCTGGTAAGGAACATTGGCAAACAGTAAAGAGGATTTTTCGGTACCTTAGATGTGTGTCTGATGTTGGTCTCATTTATGGAGGTGATACAAATTATTTTATTACAGGATATTGTGACTTTGATTATGTAGGAGATGCGGACAGTAGGAGGTCCATGACCGGGTATGTTTTCACTCTTGGTGGTTCTGTTGTTAGTTGGAAGGCTACTTTACAGCCTACAGTTACTTTGTCTACTACAGAAGCATAGTACATGGTTTTGATGGAAGCAACCAAAGAGGGAATCTAGTTGAGAGGATTGGTCAGTGATCTTAGTCTAATCATGATTATGCATCTGTGTTCTGTGATAGTCTTAGTGCAATATGTTTGGCCAAGGATCAAGTTCATAATGAGAGGACGAAGCATATTGACGTCAAGTATCATTTTCTGAGAAGTAAGATGAGTAAGGTGGAGAAACTTGGGACTGCTGATAACCCTGTTGATATGTTCACCAAGCAGGTTCCGAGTAACAAGTTCCAACATTTTTTTTACTTGTTAAATTTTACAAGTTGTAGTTGTCCCATCTTTGGGGATATATTTGTGTATGAAGAGTTGCTCATACGTCTGGGTACTTTTAACGTGCATTTGGTACATCTATTGATCTCTGAAAATATCATGATCACATAATATGCATTTCCTCTCTTCAACCCATGGATGTAGCTAATACATTGTTAGTGAACCACGTAAATTCGTTGTTCGTTTATTCTCGTTTATTTATCTTTCTCACATCCCGTTATAACACCAAAACATATTTCAAGGAACAACCTAACCCTATTCGGGCTCGGCCCTAGGATAAATCGAAATTTATCGAGTGGTAAACAAAAGTCATGAAGAAAATGAGAGGAAGAGGTCAGAATTAACGAGGAAGGAGGCGCACGGAGCATACTGGGGGTAATACCTTAATAGGTACCGGTATGCCTACCGATATAATCTCAAAATAGTCTGCCTACATCGGAGCAGAGTAGAAACCATCAACATCAGGTTCTCAAATGGTTGAAGAGAGTGATAAAGAAGAAGCAAATCCGGGCAATGATGTTGAGCAGATATCAGAGCTCGATGAGGATGAAGCTTATATTTTGAAGATTTAGAACCTTCATGGCTGAAATAGGTAATATGTGTAGTGGCTTGAAGTTGATGCCTGACTTCCAGAGAAGGGAAATGGCTACAAAGCTAGCCATGAAAATGGGAGTGATGTTTGGGGATAGTAGTGGAGGTGAAGAAGGTCAAAGTTTGTAAGACAATTATGTTTGTGATCTGATTGTAGAGTTATAAACAAAATAGTATCGGCATGGCAACATGTTTGTGTGAAGTAGGCAGTCGTCAGCTCAAATTCTATTACAACATGAATTGCTGCTGCATAATATAATTTGTTCAACTACTTATTCTTTGTGGAATAGAGAAGCACCAATAACGTTAAAGAGGTTAGTCGTCCTAAGAGGAGATAATAATGATAAAATTAGAGCTTTGAAGTAATTATGTAAGATATTATTTATATTTGTTGGGTATCACCCGTTGTCCCTTCGATTGGCTCAGACAGCCTGAGCTCGCTTTGATTGATCATAATATCAGTGTAGGTAATGGAAGGGCCTTCTGTCGGAGTCACAAAGACTCTCACCAAACCCGAACCCTGTAACACCCTCTCAAACACTCTCGCACTCCACCCAAATTTTAGACTATCACAAAGATAATCATTGTTGGAGAAGAAAAGAGAACAAGACACTCTAATTCTTATTTTCACTCTTCGTATTCTTCTTGATAAAGAGAATGGGACAGCCTATTCTCAAATATGCAGAAAATGGCGAACTGAAGAGTTGGAAGAGGGAACGTCAATTAAGAGAGAGAGAGAGAGTGGGTTTTGATTGAAAAGGCTTATTGGGCCAACAAACCTAACAATCTTCACCTTTAGCCTAACAACAACACTGAATGAACAAATCGAAATGCAGGAATCAACATCGGAAAATTCCACCTACAACATAAACACAAAGTTAGTACAGGTCTCTCGAACACTAAGCAAGATAAATCACAAAGAAAGACACAAAGTCAAGAGTTCACAAAGAAAGATGCTAAGTCAAGAGTAGAGACACAAAGTCATGAATATGACACGAAGTCATAAATGAGAGCAACACATGAACACATGATCTAATCAGGTAAATCAAAATTCAAAGTTTTCATGCAAGACCGGAATTTTTCTACAGACAAACACTTAGTCCCCATATCTGCTAGATTGACCTGAGAAGGAATTTTCTCCAAGCTTACTAATCCTTTCTCAGTTATATCATGAATGAAATGCAATCTCACATCGATGTGTTTAGTCCTATCATGAAAGATTGGGTTCTTACACAATTGAATACCAGATTAACGATCAGAATACACAATCACTTTATCATCTAAAATAACAATTTCAGGCAACAAACCTTTCAAGCAAACCGCCTCTTTCAAGGCTTCCGTTATAGCAATATATTCAGTCGTAGATAAGGCAACAACATGTTGAAGTTGAGACTTCCAACTTATGCAAGAGCCACACAAAGGGAACACATATAAGGTGGTAGATTTTCTATTATCCCTATCATTTGCATAATTAGAGTCAACATAGCCAACCAAATTCACACCTTGAGCAGATTTAAGAAATTTCAGGCCAACATTCAAAAATCCTTTTAGGTACCTAAGCAACCATTTCACAGTTTCCCAATGTGTCATTCCCAGGTTAGAGATTTACCTACTTAAGCAACTAACTGAATATGCAATATCAAGTCTAGTGGTAATCATAAGGTACATAACCGATCTAATTGCATTGGAATAGGGAACTTTATCCATTTCGTCAATTTCAGAATTAGTCTTTGGAGACTGATCCTTACTTAACACAAGGTGGGCAGCAAGAGGCACATTAGAAATTTTAGCAGTAGACATAGAGAATTTACTCAAAACCTTCTCCACAGAGGAAATCTGATTAAGAAGTAAAATTTGATTCTTCCTATCACTTTCTATGTTCATTCCTAAGATCCTTTTAGCATCACCAAGATACTTCATCTCAAAGTTTTCACGAAGGTATTTTTGAACATGTTCAATTGATTTTATGCATGGAATCACTAAGAGCATATCATCAACATATATGAGCAAGAAGATAGGCACATATGCATTTTCTTTAAAGTACAAACAATAGTCATAAGAGCTTCTTTTAAACTTCAAAGAAAACATGCACATTTCAAACTTTTTATTCCATTATCTATGTGATTGCTTCAAACCATACAGTGACTTATTCAGCAAGCATACATGATTAGAGTTTTTAGGGTCTACAAAACCATCAGGTTGTCTCATGTAAATTTTCTTGTCAAGTTCACCATGCCAGAAAGTAGTTTTCACATCCAACTGTTTCAATTCCCAATCAAAATGAGCAACTAATGCAATCATAATGCGCACAGTGACAAACTTAATAACATGAGCAAAGATTTATGTATAATTTATCCCCTCTTTTTGAATAAATCCCTTAGCCACAAGTCTAGCATTAAACCTAAACTTTTCACCCTCATCTTTAACCTTATAAAGCCACTTGCAGTCCACAACAAAACAATGACTAGGCTTAGGCACAAGAGTCCAAGTTTAGTTAACATGCAAAGAACTTATTTCATCATTCATAGCATTCAACCATTCTTTAGAGTTCTTAGATTTTAATTCATTATATGACTTAGGTTCACAATTACTTAGGGATTCAAATACATTGAAAGCATGAGTGTTAATGTGAAAGTCATCAAACCTAGTGGGTTGCCTAATGTTTTTTCTAGGCTTGTCCCTACCAAGCTGGTAGTTCTCTAACTCATCATTTCCAGGCACATCATCCACATTCTCATGCACATCAGACAACTCATTTTCAGTTTCAATTTCATGCATATCAGGCACAGGCAAAACACGTTTCTCCACTTAATTAGAGTTGTGTCAGAAGCAGGCAAAGGCACAGAAGACAATAAACATGGAAAGTCAGATAACCCTTACTTATTACCACTTTAAAACCTAGTTCATCTTTAAGCCAAAGCCTATAACCCTTCACACCATAAGGGTAACCTTGGAACACGCAACTTTTAGACTTAGATTCAAGTTTATCAATCTTCTGATGAGCATATGCAGCACAACCAAATATTCTCAAATTTGACAAGTTAATTTATTTTCCAGACCAAATAGCCTTAGGATATTTTCCATTCAACGGCATAGAGGGTGACCAATTGATTAGATAGGCAGCAGTACAAACTGCTTTACCCCAGAGCTTCTTTGAAAGTCCAGAAGAAGCCAACATGCTTCTCACTCTTTCTAGCAAAGTTATGTTCATCCTTTCTGCCACACCATATTGTTGTGGTGTGTAAGGAACATTTTTGTGTCGTTGAATTCAAGAATCTACACACAACTTATCCAATAAGTTATTGTAGAATTCAAGCCCATTATCAGTTCTTAGATTTTCAAACTTTTTACTTGTCAGGTTCTCAATTACCACTTTCCAATGTTTGAAATTCTCATAGACATCAGATTTGTATTTTAGCAACAAAACTCACACCTTTCTAGAGAAATCATCAATAATAGACAGGAAATACAATTTTCCACCATGTGTAGGGACACTGGCAGGTCCCATACATCAGCATGCACATATTCAAGTATGCCAGCGCATTTAGATCTATTGGAGGGGGGGGAGGGGGAACAGGGAAGCTGACTTTATGTTGTTTGCCTACCACACAAGATTCACAAAAGGGCATGCAAGAAAGCTTATCATTACCAAACAAACCAGCTTTATGCAAAATTTTCAACTCTTTACTACTCATGTGACAAAGTCTGTTATGTCATAATTCAGTTTCATCTTCTTTAACAACATTCACAGAATTAGCATGAGACTTGGCAATGCAAACATACAAATTATTTTTCTTTTCAACTTTTAGAACAATTAATGATCCTCTCGTGATTTTCATCATACCCTTTCCCCATCTTCCTTCAAGGCCATCATCTTTTAATGCAGCACATGAAATTAAGGTATTGCACAAATCAGCCACATGTCTAACATTTTTCAATGTAAAACAAAGCCAGACTCACATATCAAAGAAACATCCCCTACACCCAAGATTTTTCATTTCTTATCATTAGCCAAGGACACAAATCCACAATTTACTTCACTATAAGAGCTAAATAGGTCTTTAAATGGTAACATGTGAAAAGTACATCAAGAATCAACAAGCCATTCATTTTCACACAAAGAGGTAGAAAGCACATAATTCACAGAAGATACAACACAAGTTTCAGCTACCACAAAGACATCACCATTGTTCTCACTACCAGAAGCTTTATTTGATTATTCCTTTTGTTTCTTAGGGCATGCTTTGATAAAATGAGTAGTGTCACCACAATGGTAACACTTTCTAGTTTTAGGTTTAAATTTGGACCTTCTGGGGTTTTCACCCTTCTTCTCTTGGCCAGTTTGGTTATTACGAGACTTTTGAATTATGTTCTTAGGCCTCCCTTAATCAAACATGACATCACCTTGATTCTTACTACTCGGATTTTCTTTTAAACCAATTTCCTTGCTTTTCAAACCATTTACCACAATGTCAAGGGTTACTTTATCTCTACAATATTTTATAGCAGATTTTACATCATTATAAGAATCAGGTGTAACATTCTAAAGCATAATTGGAGTATAATAATCAATATGTTTATCCCCTATTTTTTTAATATCTTGAACAAGTTTAGTAAACACATCAAGATTTTCTTCTATGTCTTTATTTAAATCAAGTTTAAACTGGATTTTCAAGCAAGAACATCTTACTAGGCAACGAAGTCTCAGTATATATAATTCCTGCAATTTTTCCAACAAACCTTTAGCCATCTTATAATCACCCACCTTTCTCAACACACAGTCCGAAAGGTTAAGGATAATGGACGTGATAAAGCGCGATCCGTTTATCAAAGGAATTCGGAGTAAAACTTGATCAACGACACTATCAAACGCAAGCAAAGCAAAGAACACAAGATATACGTGGTTCGATCCGGAGATCTACGTCCACGGGCGGAGGCAATAACCTACCGAGGTGTTTTTCACTATATCTTCTTCAATCTTACAAGCTATAATTTTAAAGTACAAAGTGCCAACCCTAAATCCGTCCTCCATTCTACTATTTATACTATATAAATAAGAACCCTAACTAAATCCCTATAATCTCAGTCACCAAATATGCATGGCAGTTGGGGAAAGATCATGGGGATCTCCAATCCCGAATGTGCCGTAACTGGGCTGCGTTGGGCTCGCGCGCGCTTCTGGGCCGGCTTAGTTGCTGGGCTCGTACTTCTGGGCCCAATTGACCCGGCTGGCGGATTAGTCCGACCCGGAGTTACTGGGCCATACCTATCAGATGCCCCCCCACCAGCCGGAGTGAGGTAGGAGCTTCGGTTAAAAGTAAGGCATGGTGTGACGAGCGGTGATGTAGGCCAGGTTTATCGAACTGAAGTACCCCCGGGGTGGGGTTGCCAATTGGGACCGAGTGGATGCGACTCCGGGGTGGAGAACTCAGCGGGGTCCGAATTCGACCGATCTCATTTTGCCAGGGTTAGAGGATCGGCTGGAGCCCAGTTGATGCATCCACGGAGTGAAGGATTCACGAGGATCAAACTGGAACGATCCGAGATACACCCGGGGTCCTGGTATCGACTGGAGCCGAGTAGATGCATCTCCAGCGTGAAGGACTCTATGGGGATTGAACTGGATCAAATCGAAGTACCCCCGAGGTCATGGGGTCGGGAGAGGCCGAGCTAAAACGTGCCCGAGGTAAAGGGGTCACCGGAGTGAATCCCAAAACATCCTGGGGAAGGGTGAAGTTGATGTGATTAGCGGCGCCATCATTAGGAGAAGGGATGTGAAGTGACGCGTTTGAGAATTCCAAGAAGCGTGTCCCCCACGCGCCTTGGTAACTGTAACGTGCGTGACTTCCACGCGCGAATCTTAGATACTGAATTTGAAAAGCCCAGATCTGGGCCGTTGATGCACGAGTATATAAAAATAAGGCTTGTACAGTAAGCTTCATTACTCTCATTTGCGTTTTGCAAGAGACAAAAAGCGCGAGAAAATGAAACGATCATCTGTGCCAAGTCATGATCAATTTCAAATCGAAACTAAGTAAGTATGTCTTCCTCTTCCTCTTCGTCTTCAATTAGAGAAGTAGGCACAGCTAAAACGCCATTAGACGTACAACCCTTGCGCTTTATTATTCCGGAAAGAAGAGAGATTAGGATGGTATACAGGGCTGATGGTATGGAGTCTGGCACCCGGGCTGTAGGGTTTAGTGACTGCGGGGAGGAGGATTTTGAGGTTGCCGTGGAGGCTCTACGGATGTCACGGGTGCAAATAGAAGCCTTGATCCCAACATTTTACTTCCCCTTTAATTTAGAATACATTGTACCGGAGTCTAGTGACCGAGCCTATTGTCCTCCGAAGAGTTTCATAAGTGTGTATATAGACCATTTGAGGATAGGAATTAGGTTCCCCCTTTGGGACTCCGTAGTGCGGCTGCTGAGGTATTACGATATTGCCTTGAGTCAATTAGCACTCAATGCCGTGAGGCAAGTTGTTGGATTCTCAGTAGTATGTAAGAATGCTGGGGTGGAACCAGACGTAGAATTATGTAGGTTTCTCTTCCAACTGAAAGCCTTCGGGAAATCGAAGGGGTGGTATTCCTTTAGCCCAAGGGCGCGAGGTGGGTTTAAGGTTAAAAACTCGAGTAAGGTGGAGGGTTGGAAGGAGAAATTTATTTTTGTGAAGGTTGACGTGGCCCTCCCGAGGTGGAGGAGGGAGGAGGTAGTGGACAACGCCCCGGTGGCGGAGCCGGAGCCGGAGGTTGTAAATCACTTTCGTTCCGTGGGTACGTTCAAGACCCTCTACACCGAAGAGGAGCTAGAGGAGGCAGGGTTAAGTCTCTACTACTCAGGAGGAGCAGAGGAGAATCCCACCCGGGGGCAGGAATCGGCGGCTGGGGCAGCCGAGGAGAGTAGGAACTCTTAATATTGTGTAATCGTTGATAACTTTTATGAGATTAACCATTGATCTTCTTTTGCAGTGGGACGCATTGGAAAGGAGACTTCGGGAAGCCCCGCAGTGCCCACGGCGGCGAAGAAGAAGGGGACCGCGGCCGAAGTGGGCCCTAGAGTGAGGGTGACGCCGAGCCCGAGGCCGTCACAAGGGACGGAGGACGATGTGGTGGTAGGAGGGTCGACCCCGAGGTCGAAGAGGAGGCCTGAGCCGACTTCGACTCCGCCAAGTGTGGCCAAAAGACTGCGCACGGAGCCAGCACCCGAGGTACAGTAGATATAGCCGTTGACTAAGGAAAAAAGTGTTGCCGAAGCTTTTCTTCTGATGTGATGATTTTGCTTTTTATATTTTTATCCTTTGTTTGTAGGGGCAGGGGCAAATAAGTGTGCTAGGCCTGGAGGGGCCCGATGCCGAGGAGCGACTGAGGCTAACTCAGGGGATCCTGGACCTCGGCCGAAGGAGTGAGAGAGAGGCTAAGGAGGAGTTAGTTGAGGCGGTGAGGGAGTTGCGATCTCGCAACGATAGGTTAAATCATGACCTGTCCGAGGCTCGCAAGAGAGCTTCCTTGGTGGAGAAGTAGATGGCGTGCCTGCGCGAGGTGGAGGCAGAGACTGGGGTGCTCCGCGGCGAAGGTGCGGAGTTGCGTGCGGAGCTGAAGGCCAAGGAGGTAGCAGTAGTTGAGGGCCAGGGGGCCGTGTTGAAGACATTTGCAGAGAAACTACTACGAACCAACACATTTCTCGACTACCAAATGGGCTTCGTCGTGGTTGGTGACACGACAACATGCTCGGTGCTGCTGGAGAAGGTCAAGGAAATCTATCCGAATGTGGATGTCTATCGTCCAGAATTCGGATACGATTTCAATGCCGTGGGCACCGTGGAGGAGGCGTATTACAACGCGCTGGCTCGGGTCCCGGAGTGGCCCCTGGTTAAGGCACTGGCGGAGAAGAAGACGTTTCTGAGTGCCGAAGAGATCGCTGCCTGCAATGTGGACCAGGACGAAGAGTTCATGTCCTTTCGACAGGGAGAGTTCATCGCGAAGCCAAGAGCCAAGGAGCCACCCCCGTGCATGGAAATCACAGCGGAGACAACGGAGGGTGATGCGGGGGTGAACCAGGACTTGCCAGAGGAGGAGCACGAGGAGGAGGTGGAGGTGCCGGAGGCAGCCGAGGGGGTCGATCAGGGGGAGGTCAGTTCCCCGCAATTTTGATGAATTTTACATATAGTAGATGATAGGAAGAATCTGTATTCTTGTTGTAATAACCGCAAACGATGTGTATAGTCATTTTGTTGGATAATGAAGTCGGTTGTTGCTAATATTGTTGAGTTACTGCGCTTCTTTTTGGTGTTGATTAAATCATATTAGTACTGATTTGGTGCTGCAAATAGGAGAATACCGAGGAGCTACGTAATGTAATAAAGAAGCTCATTCAGTCCTTGGAATGGTTCCGTGGGGAAAAAGACAATCTGCAAAAACAGGTCATTCCTCGATTGGAGAAGAGAGTAGCCGTGGCGGAGAGAAGGGCAAAGGAAGCCGAAGAGGCGAGAGCCAAGGCTGTGGAAAGGGCGAGAGATCAGCAGTTGAAATATTTGTCAACGGTCGCTGAGCTGGATCGAGTCATCATCTATCAAAAAGAGTATAAACGAATACTGACGGAGTACGGCCTGCTAACTTTCGAGGAGGTCGAAGAGCGGACAACCGAAATCCAAGGGGAAATTACCGCACTGATGGCGGCCGGTCACACAAACTCCTCCGAGCTGGTTAGGAAATGGGAAGTACTGGAAATACTCCTTAACATGTACGAGGGCTTAAGAGGTCGTGGTAGGTGGCGTCGTACTGCGGAGGAGTACATCGCGAGCTCCAGTCGGGGGCAGGATTCCTTGAAGGCTCCGCGGAGGAGTAAAAAGGGAACAGTTGAAAAAGCAAAAGGGGTAATAATCCAAGAGCCGACCCCGGTGGCTGTTGCTGAGGAGGAGGTTTTAAAAATTAGCTGAGGAGATCGAAGTGATGGACCCCGCGGAATGGGATCCTGTGGAATGGGCAAACACCTCGAGGCCAGCGCCACAACCAAGTCCTCGTTGCCGAGGAGATCGGGAAAGAGACAACATTCCCAGGCCAGTCCCGAGAGTAAGTCCTCGTCGGAGAGGAGGTAGAAGCAGGGGGAGGACCGGGGTCCAAAGCCGAGGAACCTCGAGATCCCGGAGGATGCGAAGGAGCTCCAGGGACGAATCCCAACGTCGGAGTGCGGAGTATTGGCTCGGAGGCCGGAGATAATAATTTGTTGTAATCGATGTATGTTCAATTGTAAAGGACAGTTGATAAGTAAAACTTTGGAAAATATCTTGATGTACATCATAAGTATGCTTGATAAGATTAGCTAAGCGGTTAACCATTAGACAAGTGCTTAAAATTATTTTGATATGCCATTATGAAAATAATGTGTTAATTAGTACTCGGGAGTACGATACGTAAATAAGCCCTTGTGCGGAAACAAGGCACAGAATCTCCGCGGACGGGTCAGGGGGGAGTGAATGACCTCTCCGGTTAAATCAAGCGAGAGGGAATATATGTCCGGGGACTAAACGTTGATCTCTCCGGACGGATCAGGCGAGAGACCAGTGTGTCCGGAAACAAACAATAATGAGTCTAGGCCGGGGCGTCCCCGCGGTGTAGAAGAAAGCACAGTAATGTATGTAAAGTTAAAACTTTATTCAAAGTAATTGTCGACAGTTGAAGAATACAAAGGTATTCATAAAAAAGAAAATGCCACAGTACGAAAATGAAATAACATACAAAGAACATAAAGGAAGAAAAGGTACTTGACGATCGAAAATCATAGATAAAAAAGCCGCAGATTGCTAATGTGCCAGGTTCGGGGTATGGGTACGCCGTCTAGATGCTCTAAGTGATAGCTCTCGGAGGCATGTGCGGAAACGACGCGATAAGGCCCTTCCCAAGCGGCATGCAGTTTGCCCTCAGGGGCAGCTTTGCTGGCAGAATTTAACCGAAGCACAAGGTCTCCGACCTGAAACTGAGTACCCCTAACCCGGAGGTTGTAATACTGAGCTGCTTGTTGCTTGCTTTTAGCCTGTTGAATGAAGGATTGTTTACGGCGGTGTTCGAGTTCATCTAAGTTAGAACGTAGAGCTTCCTCGTTAGTCTCGGGGTCGAGGTTAATGAGTCTGGGATTGGGCACTCCTAACTCGGCGGGGATAACGGCCTCGGAGCCATAGGTGAGGCTATATGGGGTTTCCTCGGTTGATGAATGTGGCGCAGTACGATAGGCCCAGAGAACGTGCGGAAGGTTCTCGGCCCAGAGGCCTTTAGCTTGATCTAAGCGCTTCTTTAAACCGTTGAACAGAGTGCGGTTATTTACTTCGACCTGGCCATTAGCTTGAGGATGAGCAACCGCGGTGAAAATTTGTTTGATGTGCAACTCTTCGCACCAGGACCGGAAGGGGTCATTAGCGAACTGTCTGCCATTGTCGGAGATAATGGCGCTCGGGATACCAAAGCAACATATAATGTTACGCCAAACAAACTTCAGAATGTTTTGTCCAGTTATAGCAGTGAGGGGCTCGGCTTCGACCCATTTGGTAAAGTATTCCACTGCAACCACAAGAAATTTCAATCCTCCCGGAGCAACCGGGAACGGACTTACAATGTCGATTCCCCACTGGATAAATGGCCAGGCACTTTGTATGCCAGTAAGTTCGGTTTGTGGTAGATGCTTCACCCTGGAGTGTCGCTGACACTTGTCACATTTTGACACTAAACTATGGGCATCATTAAACAATGTGGGCCAGTAGTATCCCCACCGGAGAACTTTCTTGGCCAACGTTCGCGAGCCAATATGACTTGCACAGGCCCCCTCGTGAAATTCTCGGAGAACATAGTCAGCCTGAACTGGGCCAAGACAGCGAAGACTCGGCTGTAAGTATGATTGACAGTACAAGATTCCATCATGAAGCGTATACTTAGGCGCTTTAAGAATTATCCGCCGAGCGAGTAATTTATCATCGGGCAGTGTACCATCCCGGAGATAATGGACGATAGGAGCCATCCAATTGGGACTGGTCTCGGTCAATACAGAAACCACCGACATACTAATTGAAGGGTGGGTGGCGTCTTCGATAATTATGTCTGGAGACATATTTGATGGGACCGCGGAGGCCATTTTGCTAAGAATATCAGCTTTAATGTTTTCTTCGCGGGGAATCTGCTGGACATCAGTCGAAGCAAAAGTTAACAAAAGCTTAAGTGTTAAGGCTAGGTACCTTTTCAATGTATCATCCTTTGTGGCGTAAGTGCCCTTGATTTGACTGGAGACCACCTCAGAGTCAGTAAAAAGCTGGATATGTGAAGCTCAGAAGGATTGGGCGAGCCGGAGCCCAGCAAGGACTGCCTCATATTCCGCTTCGTTGTTGGTCACTTTGAACTTAAATCGTAAGACATACTGGATCTCGACGTCGTCGGGGCCGATAAGAAGAACCCCGGCAACCACTACCTCGGGTCGCAGAAGCACCATCCACGTATACCCGCCACGTGTTGGCTTTAGTATCAGGAGCGGGATGGTGAGGAATGGTAGCACATGTTGTTGTCCCGGGGTCAGTGAATGGAACTTCGACCAAAAAATCTGCAAGAGCTTGACCTTTGATGGCGCGGCGAGGCAAAATTTGTATATCATGCTCCCCGAGCTCGAAGGCCCACTTAGCGAAGCGCCCCGACACATCGGGTTTGGTAAGGATTTGACGAATAGGGTGATTGGTGAGAACCCTAATGTCGCGTCCTTGAAAATAGGCTGCAGGCGACGGGTTGCCATAACGAGGGCCAATACTAATTTTTCTATGATAGTATACTGGGTCTCCGCCCCTTGAAGTGCTCGGCTGATGAAATACACGTGCTGCTGACTCCCGTGATCCTCGCGGACGAGGGCTGTGCTAATCGCTTCTTCGGCAGATGCCAGATACACGTAAAGAGGCTCTCCAGGAACGGGCGCGGACATAGTTGGCAACTGCTTGATGTGTTGTTTTAAAGCCTCAAAGGCCTTGGTGCATTGCGGGGTCCACTCGAATTTCTTTGCCTGACGCAAAATTTTGAAGAAAGGAAGTTGACGCTCCGCGGCCTTAGATAGAAAACGATTCAAGGCCGCAAGACCGCCGGTGAGACGCTGGACATCCTTCACCGTCTTCGGCGGCTGAAGATCCAATACATCTCTAATCTTGGCTGGATTTTCCTGGAGAACGTGTTGTGAATCTACATACCCCAGAAATTTTCCTGAGCCAACGCCGAAGGTACATTTGTTGGATTGAGGCGAAGATTATAACGTCGCAACGTGCTTAACGTCTCAGCAATGTCCTGTACACATGTAGTAGGGGAGGAGCTTTTAATAACGAGGTCGTCAACATATACCTCGACATTTCGGCCGATTTGGTCTCGGAAGACATGGTCCATAAGGCGTTGGTAAGTAGCTCCAGCGTTCTTGAGCCCTAAGGGCATTTTCTTGGAAGCAAAGCACCCAAAATCAGTTATAAAGGCCGTTTTGATAGCATCGTGGCGATCCATGAGAATTTGATGATACCTCTTGTATAAATCTAGAAAGTAAAGTGCCTTATGCCTAGTAATAGCTTCGGCTTTTTGGTCAATTGAAGGCAGAGGATAACAATCCTTCGGGCAATGCTTATTGAGGTCAGAGAAATCGACGCAGATTCTCCATGCCCCACTTGACTTCATCACCATCATGGGATTTGAAAGCCAAGACGGATAGTGAACTTCGAACAGGATGTCTGCATCTAGGAGCTGTTGAACTTCAATGCGGATGGCCGCGTTCCGTTCTGGAGCAAATTGCTGCCGCTTTTGTTGAATGGGTTTCACACCGGGGTCAATATTCAACTTATGGGTAATCAGGTCTGGGGATACTCCCGGCATATCTAGAGGAGACCAAGAAAAGACTTCAGAATACTCGCGTAACGTTTGGATTATGGTATTGTGCAACAATGGTGTGTCCACGACGCCGACTGTAACAGTCTGTTCCGGTTTAGCCCGGTCGAGTGGCACTTTAACAGTTACATCCCCAAGAGACTGGGATGAGCCCGGGGTAGAAGCCGAGGTGGCTATTTGAAACTGTGGCTTGGGAGGAGCCTTCATCGCTTTTTTAAGTGCTACATACATGCACTCTTTGGAAACTCTTTGATTGCCACGGATGGCCACCTCGTCGTGGGGCGTAGGAAATTTCAACGCGAGGTGATATGTGGAGCAGATGGCCTTTGCAGGGGTAAGCCAATCTCGGCCTAAAATCATATTGTACGGTGATGGAGAGTTGACCACGTAAAAATCGACAAAGATGGTTTTTATTTCCGGATATGTGCCAAGCGAAGCGGGAAGATTGATGATTCCTTCTGGTTTGACCTCACCCTGAGAGAAGGTCTATAACGTCCCGGGGGCCGATCGGAGCTGCTCGCGAGGTATGCCTATTTTTCGGAAACAATCTGCGAATATGACACTAACGGAGGCTCCGTTGTCCACGAAGACTCGCTTGATTGTAACATTGGCCACGACCATAACAATGACGATGGCATCAATATGTGGGGTTTGTTCGGGAACGGGATCCTCATCAGTGAAACTCACGGTTTCAGATTTGTGAAAGCGCTTATGACGTGGCTCCTTGGGAGGAGGCCTACGAGCTTCGGCCTTCAGGGCACTTCGGGAAATCCCCGTGGAAATAGCCCCGTATATCAAGTTTATTATTTCGTGGACAACGTGATTGGGTGGATTATCTCCAGGACCCCCAGGAGGAGGTGGAGGTGGTAATAACTGAGGCTGTTGGCGATTACCCTGGTCTTGTCGTGCGTAATTGTTATACCCTAGCCTGTTATTCTGCCACAAAGGTCTATTTGGTCTTGGACCTCGGTCGTTGTAACCCCCGCGGCCTTCTTGGGAGCCTCCACTTTGGTTCGACCGAGACCTGTCCTCGGTCCGAGCTACATATTGCCGCAGGAAACCCCTCTTCAAACAATCCTCAATTTCTTTTCCAAGTTCGTGACACTCTTCGGTGTCATGTCCATGATCGTGGTGGTACGCACACCACTTATCACGATTACGTTTTTCTGCCGGAGCAGTCATCCGTGGGCACGGTCGTAGATCATTCTTGTGAACAGAAAGTATTTATGTCCTTGATTTTGTAAGCGGAGTGAGCTGAGGGACATCTCCGCGGGGTTCCAACCGTCCTCTGCTTAGACGGCTGAAGGCGCTAGACCGGGTACTGGTCCCGGTTTGTGTTTTATCTGATTGCCGTTTAGTGGCATGTTTCTCTCGCTTGCGACGGGTTTACTCCTCAGCCTTGGTGAAGCTGCTTACAATGTCGAAAAGGGCCCGGGTCGTGGTAGGAGGGTTTCAAACAAGTTAGGTGTAAAGCTGCCCGGGCCGAAGACCATTCATGAAGGCTGTGATTATAACGTCATCAGATCGGCTGCCGACTTTTAGGCTTTCGGCGGTGAAACGATCAAGAAACTAGGTGGCCGTCTCCCCATCTCGTGTATGGAAACGCGCCCAAAACTGTTCGGCAAGATCCCAAAAAGAGGTAACACTACCTCGGGGCAAAGAATCAAACCAAAGTCTGGCCTTATCTTGAAGATACTCAGGGAACACCTTGCACAAGTGGTGAGGTGTACAGCTACGATTGAACATGGCATATTTAAAGGCGCTTAGGAAATTACCTGGATCTCCGGCGGCGTTGTAAACGGACACTGGAGGGAGCTTGAACCCCTCGGGAAGTGGGGAAGCGAGAATCTCCTTGGAGAACGGGGTTATGATCTCCCCATCAGCATCAAGGCCCAACACCTTGTCAAGCTCGGCGGCAAATTGAGCTTGTTCTTGTTCCAGAGGATCAAGGACACGAGATTTTTCCAAACAAGCTCGCTTTGTTGCATCTATAGGTCTGCGACGATCCACGTCTTCATGGTCATAACGGGGCCTCGAACCGTTAGAACTGCGGTTTTCCACCGGAGATGCTGATTGCTGTCGACGGCGAGATCGATCACGGGGCGGATTTCTTCCCCCCTGATCGACGCCATTGTTGGCGCACTCACCGGAGTTAGCGCGCCGATTATTCCATTCTTGGAATAGAGCGGCATGCTCCCGAAGAAAGGCTTGTTGTACCTGCAGTAATTTAGGGGCAGGTTGTGGAGCGGGTGCGAGATTCTGCACGTCAATGTGCCCTGCGGGTGGATCTTGATTTTGTTGTTGCGGCAACGGGAATTTTGATCCACAGGGGAATTACGATGAGACCGAGTAGGGTTAACAGATCGGCGGGTGTTCATCATGGCTAACACGACAACGCTGAAGTATACTAGGGTTTTACTTTCAAATCGTTCCCACAGACGGCGCCAATTGATAAAGCGCGATCTGTTTATCAAAGGAATTCAGAGTAAAACTTGATCAACGACACTATTAAATGCAAGAAAAGCAAAGAACACAAGATATACGTGGTTCGATCCGGAGATCTACGTCCACAGGCGGAGGCAATAACCTACCGAGGTGTTTTTCACTATATCTTCTTCAATCTTACAAGCTTAGTTTTAGAGTACAAAGTGCCAACCCTAAATCCGTCCTCCATTCTACTATTTATACTATACAAATAGGAACCCTAACTACATCCCTATAATCTCGGTCACCAAATATGCATGGCAGTTGGGGGAAAGATCATAGGGATCTCCATTCCCGAATGTGCCGTAACTGGGTTGCGTTGGGCTCGCGCGTGCTTTTGTGCTGGCTTAGTTGCTGGGCTCGTACTTCTGGGCCCAATTGACCCGGCTGGCGGACTGACGGATTAGTCCGACCCGGAGTTACTGGGTCATACCTATCAGGACGAGTACGCAAGCTCA